>BMAU01021220.1:0-600000 GCA_019973935.1 Trichonephila clavipes | reverse complement strand
GAATTTTAGTTTATCGGTGAAATTTTTTGAAATGGAAGAAATGCCTTGTTTTGAAATCTGCTCTTTAATAATACACGAAGATAGTTTTTAAAATATAGTAATGTTAAACTTTCCAAGCATATTTGAAAGTAATAGATGAACAGGATAATTTTGATATTAAGAATCTATTTTTGAATTGATGTTTAATGATATTATGATTTCAAAACTAATGAATGAATGTTATTAATTTCAGCGGTGTTAAATACAAATATTGAAGATCTGCTGCAATTGCAAATCATATTAAATCACAACAAAACTATTTTCCAGTACATTATTAAATGATATCCACCAGAATGCTAATTTACGAATAGTTATATATTTTCAAAAGCATAGTCTTACTTGATAAAAAAAATACTTACCTAATAATGAAAATATTTTTAAATTCTAACTCTGTATTTATTTTTACATAAATTTCAACGCACATGTGTTATTTTTAATTTTACTTCAAAATGTTTTATTCTAAAGGATCATCAAGATTCTAAGCTCAAGATTTTTTTAATGATTATACAAATATTTTAACTCCTATAAGTATTTCAATTCAATAAATAAATGCGAATTATATTAGCGATTTTAAACGTAAAAATTTTGTCTCCAGTATATCTGAATTACATTAAGAATTATGAATCGTTAAGAAATTTTTTGTGTTTTCTACGGACTATATAACTTAAATTCCTGATTTCAAATCGAAATTCTACTGAGCTATGCAAAGAAAAGAACACTTTTCATTTTACAGGCATTGTACTAATAATATATGATAAAAATGTATAATTGTGAAGTACACACTTCGAATATTGGTTGTTTTTTGTATTATAAATAACAAGAATTTTGCAGCATACTCAAAGCTGTGTTGGATAATACTACATACAATGAAATATGGCCGCAAAAATTCTTAAGTAGTAACATAATTTATTTGACCTAATTATAAATGTTATTAAGCTAATATAAATTAAGTAGCGCATAAATTTCTAAAGGGTGTTTTTTTAGAGGTATAGAACTTTAAATTGCAGTAAAACAACGATGTATTATTCGATTGACATGAATTTTTTTATTCGAAAGATAATCTTCTGGCATTACATTTTAAATATGATTTCTGGCATATGACTGCCACGGCTGGCTCGGATGTAGTCCAATCTGGACGTCCAATTTTCGATGACTTTTCCCATTTGTGGCCGTATATCGGCAATAACACGGCGAATGTTGTCTTCCAAATGGTCAAGCGTTTGTGGCTTATCCGCATAGACCAATGACTTTACATAGCCCCACAGAAAATAGTCTAGCGGTGTTAAATCACAAGATCTTGGAGGCCAATTCACAGGTCCAAAACGTGAAATTAGGCGGTCACCAAACGTGTCTTTCAATAAATCGATTGTGGCACGAGCTGTGTGACATGTTGCGCCGTCTTGTTGGAACCACAGCTCCTGGACATCATGATTGTTCAATTCAGGAATGAAAAAGTTAGTAATCATGGCTCTATACCAATCACCATTGACTGTAACGTTGTGGCCTTCATCGTTTTTGAAGAAGGATTCCACCAGCCCATAAAGCGCACCAAACAGTCAGTTTTTCTGGATGTAACGGTGTTTCGACATACACTTGTGGATTAGCTTCACTCCAAATGCGGCAATTTTGTTTGTTGACGTAGCCCTTCAACCAGAAGTGCGCTTCATCGCTAAACAAAATTCGCTTATGAAAATCGGGAACAACGGCCATCTCGTTTTGGGCCCATTCGACGAATCTACGCCTTGCTTGATGATCGTTTGGATGAATTGCCAAACCAAACTGAGAATAAATCACTTGACAGCTGTTAAATTGGTCGCCATCTTGGAAAGTAATGCCAACTTAAACCTCTATACCTGGAAAAAAACACTCTTTATATAACGGTATTGTATAGGCGCATATGCCTTATATCACAAATTTCACTAAAAGAATGCCATTGATATCTGAAGTATAAAATTATAACACAAAATTCCTATTTAAATAGTAGCATATTTTCCAATTCTTCAGAATATTTCATTTTAATAATGTTTTTGATTATGACACAGAATATAATTCATGATGTTTAAAATTTCAGAAAAGGGTAGACAGATTGATTGAAAATCAATCCAGTTGTAAATTTTACGACAAAAATGATACAAAAAATGTTTAAAGATTCAACGAATTGGGTCAAACGATAAATAATGAAAACTCCTTTACCAGTGATTCAGGTGTGTAAATTTTACATTTAGGTTAATTCTAATTTTTAAACAATAAAATTATTTCTCTCAGATAGCAAATTTATTCAAATTCGGCTCTATGAAACATAAAAAAATATTGATACACCGTTTTTTAAAATTACCAGGAAAATTTTGGCATAAAAAAACTAAGTTTAAACTGAAACATCATTCACAATTATCAAAGAAGGAGCAAATTATTGGTGTTATTAAATATAAATTATGCAAAACTAATTCCTTTATAAGGCCCAGGGGCCAAGTGGTAGCGTATAGCGCTTCCACACCACAGATTCGAGGTTTTATCCTCGAGCTGGGCATGGTACAGTCAGCCTTTCTTCCCTTCATTGGGTCGATAAATGAGTACCAACCTAGTGCTTGAGGACTAAACACTGAGGGATTCGCTTCTGACTGACCACCTGATCGGGATATCTGCTCATGGATTGTGTGTAGATTGAAATATACGCCTGGATTGTATGTATTAAAATATGTTTATGCAAATGCATGCATTAAAGATGCACGTATAAAAATAGTAAAAAATGAATTATTATGTATTTAAAATAAAATTATCTTATCCAATAATATGAAGAAAGAGAGAAAACAAGTGTAATATATAAAAAAAAAAAATTTAAGTAAATTCCTACTTAGAATAGATGAATAGAAAGTATTTTATTAACGATTGAAAATTTGAATAAGATACATATATATATAGGAAGAGAGTGAAGTAATAGTAGAAATTGAAAAAAGAGCACGATTTGTCTGCATTATGGTAACAATGTTGCAATGCTACCCTGTTTGACTAGTATGGCTGATGAAAACAGGTGATGACAGGTTTCGATTCTTTTGTCTTTGTTTTAACAGTTACATTGTTACAACAATAGAGACGAATCTAAGTTGGCGTCAAAAACAATAATTAAGGTAATTAAATTTAATTAATTAATTAATATTTGAAAAAACTGTATTAACATCAAGTGTCATCCACTACAAGTTTTAAAAAATGTATTTGAACTTGATTGGATGAATAGGAATTATTTTATTGACGATTGGAAATTTGAACAAGATAAATAAATATATCAATATGTAGAGAGAGAGCTAATAGTAGGAATTGAAAAAAAGATATTTCATATCACTTTTATTATTTATCTAATGGTGCCACATAGTGACCTTCCATATGATGGTATTTCATATAGCATGTATGCAGTAGTGCACACAGGAATTTTTCAAGGGTGGGGGAGGGGTCCGGGGTCGGAAGTTCACCATTCTTGTATCATGCTCCTTTTGATTTTGTCGAATTTCGGGAACAAAACACAGTAAAAAACTAATTATTGAATAAATAATTAGCATTAATTAATAAAATTAATCATTAGTAACAAATGCTTAATTAAATTTTACGTACTGTATACTTAGAATTATAATCAATCGGAAAAAAATCCAGGGCTTTGGGGGGGAGGCCAGACCCTCAGGACCCCCCTTGTGTGTGCCACTGCATGTTTGTCATCTTTATGCATTGTGGTTTACCCTATTATATTATGTAACAATATTTTAAAGACATTTATCATATATTTTGGTCCCGAACTTTGCTGTGTGTGAAGTCGAAAAATTGATATTTCTTTTATCCAGCGTTTGATATGAGTATTACCTTGACCGATTTTTCTCCTTATTTTTCAACTAAATCCTCTTTCATTGGCATTCTCTTATAAAATCAAAATAACCACTCCTCGAAGAGATAGAGATAAACACCTTAAAAACTCAAAAATCAGGACGTTTTAAACACTTAAACCCTGTAATGAGAACCGCTCAATCATTCTTGATCCAAACTTAACACACCATCTTAACACTCCGAAATGCATTCCACAGCACTAATTTTCTTTGTGTTATCGGGTCGGAAATCTTCATCAAACAATAAATCAAAGTCAGCATTATCTAGATTATCTCTCTTAGCACTTTTCAATACAGTGAAAAAAGATTAATCTTTCTGTACCTGATAAGATTCCATTCACCGAAGAGTAGAGGCCCGACTACGTGATTCGCCACAATGCAATGGACCAGGTGTCGTCGGCTAATAAAATTGGAGTCTTGTAATCTTGCTGCGGCAGCTGGTTAATAGGACAATAGTGGACAGTCCAACCCTTGTGACCGAGGGTCAGCTGATGAGTGGACGGCGGAGACCTCCTCTTTCTGGTTTTGGATGAAGGGAAAAAAAAAGATAAATATGACGAGGTTTTGCCGATGCTGTGTCAGCGGTTGTAGGAATGAGGGATATAAGAGAGGAGGGGGTTGATTTGTGAAGAGGGGGTTTTGTCAGATTTATCTAGAAGCAAAGGATAGTTGACGAGGAAAGATAACGGTGTTTTGTTTTGTTGAAAGCTATAATTAACCTAACTGGCCATTCTAAAAAGTTGTGGGCTTAGAATGGCCAGTTAGGTTAATTATAGCTCGGATAAGAAAACTACTTGATATTTACTTTGGACGAACAATTGCAAACTTTTTATAATTTGGTCAAAAATATTTCAGAAATAAAAAAAAAGTGCTATATAAAATATTTACACATATGCCAGGGAGAGGGAACAATAAGCAAAATTTTAAATGAGGAGACCGTAACAATTGATTATATAGGAGTCTTATAAGAAATTGAAAATATTAGGCGATGAGTATAAAATTAATGTTCAACTCTCTTAATAAACTTATCTTGCACTACTTTTTAGATTTCTGTGTTATGCATAGAAAGATGACGTAATATATATATATATATATTTAGTGAATAAGAATAAAGAATTTTGTACTGAATTTTTTGGCAAAAAATGACATATTTTCAAGAACATAATTTTTTTTATGTGGAGAAGGCTTTTATACTAATAATATTTTGCATATGTATAGCTAAGACTTCTATACAAAGGATTTATTCAAATATATAGTTTAGAATTGGATTTATTCATATTTTAATGTACCAGAATTGAGAAATTTTAACTGAAAACACCGATTTATATTTCGATTGATAGTGACTCTAAAAATAATACGAGTTCTTCAAAAATCCTTGAACATTTTTTGTACAGAAGTCGTGGAAAAACATAGGCAAAATATTACTACTATGGACAGATTTTCCCTAAAAGTAGATTGTTTCAAAAGTAGGCCATCTCTTTGTTGTGGTGTGGAAATCAGGAGAGCAGGAGGCTAGCTCATGTGTCATCCTTGTCTTTTAACCATGGTTCAAAATTACGATGAGCTTCACCAATAGTCCTCTTGTGACGTTTATATACACTCACTCACTGGGATAATTATGTATAAAGTATCTTCCATATAAATGCAATAGTTTACCCATTACATTTTGTACAGTTTTGTTTGTATTTTTAGTATAACAGATGCTATACAATCATAAAATTCCAGGCATAAGGGAGGACAGTAACAATTAGATTTGTATTCTAAAAGGCAGAATTTAGTTTTGATTGGATCTCTTTTCAAAATTTAGAAATGATCCTTCATCGAGAATTACACCAAATGCAGTTTGGGCATTGAAAATACGTGTTCGAAAATCACTTCGGCATCACCACTTGTCAATTTTTTAAGGCAATTGATAGGTATTTTCTCGTATCAGCAACGATTATGAAGCTTTTTTGCATTTTACATTTTAGAATTAGTTTGAATTAGCAGATAAAGTCTTAATTTCCTAAAGTTACCTTTTTTTAGAATACTTTTCCAGATTTAATTTTAACTACAGTAAGACCCCACTTAACGCTGTTTCGCTTAGCGCTGTTTCGATTTAACACTCTTTTATTTTAATTGTGGGATTCCCCAAAATTGCACGCAGCATTGGGCTTCCCGATATCCGAAGCAGTTTATCTGTGTTTCTTCTTTCCTGTAGTGTTATACGAACGTATTTTTATCGTTTCAAACATTTGTTGACGTTATTGTAAGTATAAATTTATGTAATATAACGATTGCTATTGTGACAAATATTATGATTTTTAGTTTTAACATGGGTGATAATCAAAAACACGAAAATAGAGCAACAAGAAAAAGCATTTTCACTTGAAACTTCAATGCAAGTGATTCGAAGGTTAGATACTGGTGAACTTCAGTCTCAAATTGGTGCTGCAATGAATTTGGCAACTTCAACAATAAGGACCATTCTTCTGAATAAAGAAAAAAAACTGTCATCGGCACAACTGCAACTACGAGAAGCTTTGCACTTAGAGGAAATGGAAAAACGACTTTCTATGTGGATTGATGACGAAATTGAACGCCATATGCCATTAAACCAAGACTTAGAACTTTATTTATTTTTATATGTATATTCGTTTGTTATATTTCTATATTTATAAGGAATGAATTTTTGTTTTATTGTTATAGAAACATAATTAATAAATTTAATGGTAAAATACCCGACCAATTTTCTACCTATCTTCCCCTAACCCCATTATTTACATGGTGAGATAACCTCGTTTAACGCTGTTTCATATTACGCTCTACTTTGATGGAACGTATACCCCGCATTAAGCGGGGTCTTACTGTACACTCAGCTCCCCTAGATTTTTTAATTATTAATTTTTAATTTTCAAAATGGTTTAGGCATTAGTTCGTATTTCATTTAAGAATATTCTTAGACTGAATATTCAAAGGTTCATTGGGAAGGTTTATTCTTACTTCAATAATGATGGTCCAGAATTAGTTCTGGAGTAAGGATCCTTAAAAATATCAAAACTTAAAATATGACCTTCAAAATTTATTCAAGGTGAACTGCCTCATATTTTACTGCAACAAAAGTCATAACTGTGATGAGTATGCAAGTGCTAGCCATCATTTATTATTGGACAAGTTTAGTCGCCATTACATCATTGTTCTGTCAATTGGACGACCCTCATTAAAAAGGGCGTGTTTATATCACTCAAGAGAACCGTTTCCGGTGATGTATATTTCGTAGACGTGAAAACAGCACATTTCTCTGAATTTAATTCCGTATATTATCGCTTTGTTGTCTCACATCAGAAGGGTCACTAGAGAGTGGAATCAAATACTGGAAGTGTGTTTTAGAGAGTCTGTTTTAGGTCATTATCTCGGAAAGCCTGGGTCATAAAACGCTTCGTGACCTGCCTACGGAATGCTCGAGTTTTGGGGAAAGGGTCTCTCGTAAAAAACGGTAAAAACTGAAGCACGGGTGCTAATGTGAGACTCTCTTTCTAAATTGGACCTTTTTATGAGGTTTTCGTGAGAGTTTTACATGGTAAAGACTGGAATATATAGTCTTCTCGTCCCGAGCCACGCTGGACAAACGGATATGGCCCATTATTCACTGGAAAAAGGGCAGGTAAGAGTATGATGTAACTAATGAGAACGCTAGATTATTCGGAGGCTGTGGTAATTTGGGATATCTTATCTTGAAAAGCTATTGATTTTCACTAGAGAATTTCCCTCTTTCTTCCTTCTCCATCCCCCTGCCTCGGTGTCTCTCTCTATATATAAGGGCTTTATGAAGAAAAAGTTTGCTGTGTAATAATTAGTGGAAGTTTTATAGTAAAAATAGCTATACTTCCCGGAATAAAAGAAGTTATGATCTTTCTAGGTGAATTCGTTTCTGAGAAAAATTAATTATGCATTAATTAACAGTGTTCATGTAATAAAAGTTTCTAGTAAACAAGTAATTTGAGAATCCCACTGTTGAGTAATAAATTTCAAAATACAATGAAAGGCTTGTTTTTTGGCCCGGTAATTATTAATTTGCTGAAACCCAAAATATCAAACTCCTTTCGTGCAGAGACTGGGGATGAAGGGTTGCGAAGTGAAGAATTGAGTTTTGATCTAATTATTAATATAAGAATAATAAAATTTGCTTGCAGTTTAATGTATTATGACTTCAGATTTTAATTAAAGAACATTTTTTATATTTGTAATGTACATTATTAATGCTGTTTAGTTATTATGTTTCAAAACTCTTTTAATTAAATCCAATTATTTATTATTTACTCTTAAAATCAATTCACGCATTAGGTTTGTGATGTACCTCCCCTTGGAAATACATCCCTCGAAGTATCAGCGTGAGCTAGAGGTGTAGGATTATCGAAAGAACTCGGATCAAACATTATCTTAATATGACTTTATTAAGATATTCAACTTAAACCTTTAACAAATATAATTATAATAATTAATATGAGAGAATCTACGATGACGCAATACGAAACACACAATATATATATTTATATTATGATCTATTCTAATTCAGACCAATCTCAATAAGCGAACCTCCTAATCCTCAATTCTACTAATAAGTAACTAAAACTAATAAGTAACTCTACTAATAAGTAACTACTCTAAATAGCTGTCGAGCCGCAAGTCCTCTCTTGAGGTTGGTGGAAGGGGAAGATAAGTGGGAGGCCTCTGACCACCCCCGAAATGTTATCCATCCAAATTGGGGTGGAATCGAGCAAAATCGTACTGAGAATGTACGATGCTTAAAGCTGCGGTTAACGACAGGCGTCACTTAGCCTTTTGCTATGATGAATTTCGTGGACCTCGATATGGCCTTTGCCGATCAGGTGGCATTGGTAACAACAACAACCTTTTCAATAATTGAGAAAAAAATTAAATAAGTAAAAATACAAAACACAAAAACTTACAATAACTGAATTGATTAATTTATATTCATAGAAAATCGCGTGACTGTACAAATTCTGAAAATATCTATTAGGTATGAAAAAAAATAATAATTAAATTACCAAATTAAAAAAAAAATAATCCCCTTTTGTCTTGTTTTTTTATTTTCGTTTACTTCATATTTTCTTTTATTTAAAAATTTAGTGAATTATGAAGTAAAAAAAAAAACTTTTTTCCACAAAAAAATGGGAATAAAAGGATTTAATTGTTCAAAACATTCAATGCCGTTTACATCAGGATTAACTAAGTTCAGTGGATTTTTTTTCTGCGTGATTTTTATTGAATCAAGGTTTATCCGAAGAAAATTATTACTTTTTATTTAAATTTATGAAACTTTTATCTGAAGATACAAGCTATTTTACTAGAGATGTAGGAAAGAAAATGTTTCCAAATTAAAATAACAAAAAAAAAATTACTGTTTTTTTCCCCTACAAATTCTTATCAGAAAAAGAATTTTTAGCAATTTTATGCGTCATTTCTTTTAAAAATATTTAGATGGGCTCTTTCTCTATATATAATGAATTATAAAATCATTATTTAGCATAAAAAAATGAAGATTTATGTACGTCTTAATTCCCAAGACGATTCGATAACATTTGAGCTAATTTATACTATAATCATAAAATAACGACTTCAGAAACAGAAACAAAATATTTTTAAAGGTTTTCCAATGATGAAAAAAGTAAATAAATAGTCATATTTTTTTGTACCGATTTTTTTGCAAGAGATATGTTTTTTTCTCTCTATATTTCAAAAGAAAAATTGAAAAAATCGTCTGCTTAAGCTTTTTACAACATAATGGTGCAAAAAATAGAAAGCTAGAATAAGACATACAAATGCTTAAATGCCGAGGAATTAGCGAGCTAAGCTGATTATTGTTATTACCTTTTAGTGTTGCTTCTCCCCCCCCACACACTCCTGTGGCCATAATATTTATTAATATAAATACCTTTTCATTTGGTTTATGAACATTAGGAGAGAATGAACATTAGAAAAGAATGTATATTATTTCAGAAATTTATTACCATTTGTTTCGTTTCTTTTTATTAGCTTATAAGGTTATCCGCAAACAATTTTAAAAAGAATGTTATGTAGGAAACAAGTAGTTATTAAAACTAAAGTCATTATATAAGTATTATATATCTGTTATCTCATGATATATTTTATTATTTTCATGCAAGAATTCAGAGGTTTATTGTTTAAAATATTGTTATAAATTTGTGCAGGCGATGATTCCAATTATTTGAATACCAACAGATTTATTAATAATAAAAAGACAAAAAAATGACTATATGAAGGCAAATCAACGTATATACACAAAGAAATAATATGACATACATTTACAGAAGTTGAAAACGCACTCGTTATACACTTGTTTTTAAGTTAAAAACTCATTCTTTATACACAAGCTTTACAGTGCTACAGGAACGGCTCTTTAGAGCAGTTATACTAGCAGGAACTGAATCAACGCAAAAGCAGATCCTAAACACGATAAACTGACTTCAAAACTCCATCGACCTTTATAACATGGAAATTCCCCGAAGCGTCAAACTCAGAGACTTCTCGATGACTCCTTGGCGAAATAATTTTCGCCAAATATGTTAAGGAAGGCTATAAAGTCTCCAATTTGGTAACCCTGAAACATCTGCTAGAGTTCCCATAATCTTATTTTTCATTTTACGAAGCAAACATTGTTTGCGAAACTGAATTTTCCAAAAGGAAAGCAACGCTGCACAGAAAAAACACACGTTGTTTTAATATTATTGTGTTCGGAGGATAAAATTTCAACAGTAAGATAGAAGATGAGTAAATTTTATCTCTATTTCTTGAAATACGAAACATATTATTTTAAAAAAATTGTCATTACTTTTTATGCAAGCCATTAATAAGGGTAAAAAAAGCATTCGGCCCATCTCCGCTCACTATCTTCTCCAGTTTTTGAATAAATAGTAATAAATAAATAATTCAATTTCTTGTGTTGTTACATTTACAAGATTGTTTCTTCAAAACTTGTTATTTCTCAAAATAATATTTTTTACAGAAGATTTTATATAGTGCATATCCAATAAATAACTTAAATTGAATGAAAACTCTTAATTGACAGCCGAGATGGTAAAAGCGCAAAAATAGAAAAAGATAAAGAAATATTTTCGACTTAACATTATTTTCGATGAATTTTATTCAAATTTATAAAACAAAAACATTCCCTTTATTTCGTGTAGCTAAAATTCTAATAATTCTTTTTAATATTACTAGGAGAAGAAGGGGTACCCCTGTCTACTTAGCAGGGGACCAAACCCCATTGTAAAATTTTAACTTTGCTCTCTATCGTGCCTTTTATGTTTTTTATTTGTAAATATATTTAATACTCATAGTAGTATTTAATACACATTTTAGAATAGTTCTTAATAAACTTCGATAAACTACACTGATTTAAGAAAAAAAAAAAAATAACTAACGAAGATTTATGGAATTTGTAGAATTTTTCTACAAAATATAGTTAGTGAATAGTATATTTTTTTCACAATAATATATGTTTTAAGTAGAATTAATACAAAAAATATCCCTAGAAATGTTTTAATAAATCCAAGACATATTTATATCTGAAAAATAAAGTCAATGTGCTCCACAGAGAATAAATTAATCGAAAAAAAATTATACAAGTATACGTACATTCTCTAACTATTCACTAAAACACATTAAGAAAAAAAAGAATTTCAAAATTTTCTTCGTCAAAAATAAGTGTGGTCTAACTAATGTTGAAAAATGCACAAGCTTTGCCTTTTCCTGTTGTTTCCAAAAGACAACTTATATATATATATAGTATATATATTATTTAAAATTACAACCAATCTTAAAAAAAACCGGTTGGTTTTAAAAAATTCATTAAAAGTTCATTTAACAAAGAGAGACAAGTTTTTTCCTTCACAATTAATTTCAAAAATACTTTGACAAGATTTATAAAATAAAACATTTTCTATCAAATAAATCGTTAGAGCTTTTAAGTAGAATTTATGACATCAAAATACATCTCCTGTATGTCAGTATAAAGAGTATTCAAAATATATTACAAGAAATTACTAAATTATAACAAGATATTACTAAAATATTATTGTTAATATTTTAGTAAACCCCTTTATCATTGAAAGTGTTTGAAATTCTTCTTTCTAAGAGATTTTATTAATAAAGCAATATTACAACAATAAATACATTCGCCTCAGTTTAAAAGCAAAATTTTTTATGACAACTAATATCCAATTAAGACCCGAATTATTTTTATCTTCAAATTTTAAATTCTTCTGATTATTAATTCTATATGGGCCCCAATGACATTGGGAAAAATAATACCCTCCCCCCCCTTCTGGAATGTAGACGGTACCCGCATGATCGTGCGGGTTGTGTCTTAAAGGGATATATAAAGAATTAATAATTACGTATTTTAGGTGATTGATCTCATAGAAAGAAAATTTTCACATTTTATTTAACTCACGAAATTAGGAGTCATCCAACTATATTTTACACAAAAGAAATGACAACACTAGCTCAAAAGAAATTAGAAAAAACGGAAGCCTAAGAAGAAAATTCCGGTTGTAAATTGATGGTTAAAACCGACATAAATAAGGATTATGAGCATTGCTTTTTCATTAGAACATACAAAATTTATTGAATAAATAATAAAATTTCACGGAATTTGTAGACAGTTTTCTAAATAGTTAAGTAATATATTACATTTTTCAACAATAGAATAATTTTAGTCGAATATAACGCAGAAAATAATAGAGAGAGAGAGATATTCAGAGCTCTTTTTTTATTAAACTCTAGCCTCATATTCATCACTGAAAAAAGATTTTATATATTATATCTTGTTTTAAGAGAATTCATCGAAAAGAAACTGGAAAATAAAATTAATATAGCCAGGTGGAAAACCATTTTCATACGACAGAAACATAACTCTATTCGTTCGCTACTGTGTACCATTATCGTTTGCACAAAAGAAATAATAATAAAAAAAAATGGAAGCTGAGTTGAAAAACTCTCGTCGCCAGAGCGGTCTGTTTGATGAAAAATGCGTAAGCATAGGGACTTCTACATTATTTCCTGACTTTTATTCACGACAGGTCGTAAAAAAATGAGGAAATTTCGATTTTACGAGCTTATGAAAAACTCGTCTTATATGAAAAGAATTTTTTTTTTATGATTTCATCTTCGCGATCGTAATGACCCCCACAGGCTCGAGCTGGCTGCCTCATTTTCGAATTTCGCGTGTATTTTGACGACGAGCTTCATATTCTGGTGAATGTGGGAGGTATATAAAAAAGGTAGCTACATTAAGGATTTTTTTTTATATATTATTTTACTTTAGGGGTAGATAATATTCCGATTCATTACGATCCTTGAAGAGAGATGTAAATTTTGAAGCTTAAAAGATATCTCTCTCTCTCTCTCATTTTAGTTTATTTTTTTATTTCTCGTGAAATGATAAACATAAAAGTTCTACTGATTGCCTGACTGATGAATTTAATGGGTTTTCGGTATTTCAAAGATATACATGCAGTATTAGGAAATAAAAAAAAATGTGATATATGCCATGGAATTGTTTGGAAGTAATTGCATGTATATTATATTTCTAATACAACAATGATGTTGAGTATTTGTAACAGCATTGTTTATAAATTATGTATTTTGCATTTAATGATGTGTCAAAACATTATGACCATTTTTAGTTCATATTTTTGTTATTTTCATAGTTTTATATTTGTTGTATTTTTGTAGTTTTTTGTTCATATTTTGTAAAGCATTTGAGTCTAAAATACATGATTTGTGATATCATACCAGAGAGTCAACGATTTATTGATTATTTTGTGGCAACATGAGGAGTATTGACTATAAACCTCATTATTTTGAACCCTGGTCAAGTTGTTGTCGTGTTTTTCATCCTGGAATACATACGAAAGACAAGAGATAGATGAACAGAAACGTACTGTACAAACACAGAAGAATATAGACTTTATTTTTATTACAAACGATGATCCCAACATAGAACAGAAGAGGTGCGCTGCTTGCCGTTGGAGACGGGAATCCGTTTCAGGTGAAAGTTCAACTTCTTTTCCAAAAGATACATACAACCATACCTTATTTGGGATCCAAACCCGAGCCCATTCGATTACAAGCCGTGTGTCATAACCACCATACCAGGTGGGGTGGCCCCTGATCAAGTGAAATGGACGATAGCTGAACTGGTACCTCACTAACTTTCCCATCATACCAACGTGAGGATCTTGAGCCTCAACAGAGGTTTTATAAGAATCAGCCCCTATATACGGTGGGTTGCAAGTGAGGTGAGTTTATTAACGTCGCAATCTAACGCCTCTTGCGAGCTATTGGCAAAGGTCCACATAATTTTCAGCCACTGCCATTGGAGGATAAAGACGACGTCTGAACTTGCACCATTGTGAGTGACTTTGAGCCACGACAGATAAAACGTGCATCAGCCTTTCTACGCTGTGAGTCTTCAGAAGAATCAAAACTAGCCCCTCGACTTGACAATACTGACCCCGAGTTCGTGACCATGACCACTAGGGTACGGTGGCCGCCTGGATCTTTAATAAATGGTACCAGGGATTGAAGCCACGACTCTACAAGAACAAAGATGACTATGAAAATGTAACCATGACCACTCGGTTTCCACGATCACTTCCCCAACTTTTACCCTCCCCCCTCTTTGACAACCTTTGGAATGAATAGTACTGTTAATTCTCTAATTTCCATTTAAATAATTTTAAATTCTTGATATCATGTTTAAATTTTACTACAAATGTGTATACTTTACTACTTTCATTACATATTTTTGATCGTGAAACCAAATGTGTGATAAATACCAATTAAATAAATCGGCTAAATCAGTAGTTCTCAAACTTTTTCAACCCTCTGCATCCTCTTAGAACTAAGGTTTTCCCAGAGCGCCCTATCGTACATCAAAACTATGTCTGCTTATAAATGAAAAACAAGCTTTTGCAAAATACTACGATGCCCTGGTGAAGGATTCACCTCTCCCCAAGGCGCAGTGGTGCACACTTTGAGAATCATTAGCTGAACCCCTAAACTGGTTTGCCCGTACTCTGTACAGGCACTTATATTTTCTTCTTTCTGTCTTTGACTTGAAAGTAATTTTAATTATTTTAGTGAGATTATTAGAGTCAGTGTTTTTAAGAGATGCAGTTAGCCCATGGCACTGAAATGCTTCTCATCCGGGTTTTTCTTTGCGGCGAAGGGTCGAATTTTTTTCTCTAAAAGAAGGGATATAGATTCTTAAATATTTTTAACAACAAACAGGAATTGGCAAGATAATGCGCAGTTTGTTGCTTAAGAAGAAATTAAATTCGAACTATAATCCAAATCCGATATTATCTCTGTCACAATGTACTTATGCACCTTATATATATATATATATATATATATATATATATATATATATATATATATGTAGTATCCAATAGTTATCGACAACTCCACGCAGTCTTCGCGCGCAGGCGCAGTGAATTGAAACTGAAACAAAAAACTGTAGACTTTTGAGAGAAAGAGAGAAAGCGGAAAAAAAGAACGACAGAGGTGCGCGAGAAGGCGTTACCATGAAAACATCATCGAAACTTATCTGTTAGAATAGCTACCTTTTTAATTAAATTTTGTTAAATTTTAAAATAAAGTTAAAGAAAGACAAAAGTCTTGGACCCCTTGTTGTCTCCCACAAATTATGGGGGCTCGGCCGCGATCGATAAAATTTCGATTTGAACCAAAGTCTGGACAATGAACAAAAGCGTCCGTGAAGGAGACGCTCCGCCATTTTTAGGAAACTTCGTTCAACCTGTGTAGAGGTTTGAACTCAGCATGAATACTCCGCCTGTGTAGAGGCCGGGATTGAGAAAATTTCGATTTTGATCAAAGTTTGGAACGTGAAAAAGCCGTCCGTGGAGGAGACGCGCCGCCATTTTTTGGAAACTTCGTTCCGCCTGTGTAGAGGTTGGAACCATCGACAAATATTCCGCCTGTGTAGAGGTTGGAACTAACTCAGTGTGAATAATCCGCCTGTGTAGAGGTTGGAACTCTTTCATAAACACCTGCGAAGAGGTGTCAATTCGAATAATTACCGGAACTATATTACCTGCGGAGGTGAAATCAGTGGATTCAACGTTTTTCTTCAATTATTGGATACATCGTACGTGCGAGCAACAAGGGAGCTAGAAAAAAAAAGGTAGGATCTTTCCATATTTTTTCTAAAATGTATAAAAACGCTCTTAAAGAGGATCTCATAAGAGTTGTTGAGGATCTAGATGGTACTGTGGAGAGTACGGACACCATAGCTAAACTAAAGACTAAAATTGAGAACAGTAGTACATTTGAAAGTGATCCAGATTTCGTTAAAACTTTAATTAAAAACTGTATAGATGAGAGGGTATCGCGAAACGAAAGAGAGGTAATTTTAGAAAAACAGAAAATTGAGCTCGCGAAACTACAGCTAGCACAATTAGAAAAAGAAATCGAACTTCAAACGGCTAAAAATGAAGCATTAAGTTTAAATCCTGCAGCTAAAGTCGAAGAGAACTATCCCCAAAATCTTGAAAGAGAAAACAAAAATTGCTATATATGCGGTGATTCATCTCATTACGCAAGAGACTGTGAGAAGCGTTTTAAGCTTAAAGAATCTAACGGCCACATCCATAATAGAATAAACGCGAATACTTTGAAAGTCGAGAGCGAAAAACAAAATAGCGATGAGTTCGCACAACTTCAATATGTATACATTTTTGTAGAAAATCAGCCCGTAACAGCCTTGATTGATTCAGGTTGCCAGATCCCAGTTCTAAATTCCTCATTAATTAGAGTGAACAAGCCTTCCGAAGAAATAATAACATTAAGCTCATGTTTTGGTGAACAGCGTATGGTAGAAGTTAAACCGATAAATCTTTCTCTTAATCAACACTCTCTCGGTCTAAGTGTTCGAACGGCAATATCACCGACCTTGACCGAAGAATTTATTATGCATCCCAGTGTATATTCGGAAATAAAGAATTTAGGCCACGCAAAGAGCGATGTTTTATTGAGTGAAAGTGGATCCTCTTTGGGTGCTCATTTTAATTCAAATGTTTCTATTTCAAATGTTTCTGTTTCAAGTGTGATAAAAAACTCTAGTTATGATTTGCCACATGTTAAACACTTTAATACTAGAAATGATTTGAGTTCTCTAATTAAGAATTATAAATGTAATAAAATTAAGAGTACTAAGTTAAAATTGAGTATTATAAGAGAAAAATGTTCTGATATAGTATTGTGTAAGAAAGTCAATGGTGCCATGAAAACGAGTTCCGTGGAATTTATCTCCCGCTCACCTGCCCCTTCACCTATGAAGAGTA
The DNA here is from genome assembly GCA_019973935.1 of Trichonephila clavipes. Taxonomy (NCBI): domain Eukaryota; kingdom Metazoa; phylum Arthropoda; class Arachnida; order Araneae; family Nephilidae; genus Trichonephila; species Trichonephila clavipes. The sequence continues at coordinate 582,701 of BMAU01021220.1, read as the reverse complement.
AACAAAGACGGTTTGCAATGCTCCGACGAATCTTCCAGCCCTGGCAGTGGAAACGGAGGAAAAAGAGAGATCGTTTTGAACAGACGTCCAGAACTCTAGAGAGGAAAATATCGATGCGTTCAACCAAAGAACTCATTAAAAAAGGCGTTCTTATACCTGATGGAACTGATAAAGACCAAGATAGCAAAATAAATGATTCCGTTCATCCTATCGTACTATCGTCATCTCAGAATCATGCCATGCCTGTGAAACACAATGTTTTCCTGTGGAACCTTCCGGATGTCGAAGAGATGCCTTCACATGATGGAGAAACTGTCCAGTTCAGCAGAATTATGATATTTTAAACCTTTGTGTATTTGTAGTATAGTCCTTGTCTGTTCCGTCTTTTTTTGTATGTTTCAGATTCTTCTCTGGTCCCCATGGAAGTACCGCTTTGGACAGCGTACAGTCAGGTTGGCCGGATGTAGTATCCAATAGTTATCGACAACTCCACGCAGTCTTCGCGCGCAGGCGCAGTGAATTGAAACTGAAACAAAAAACTGTAGACTTTTGAGAGAAAGAGAGAAAGCGGAAAAAAAGAATGACAGAGGTACGCGAGCAGGCGTTACCATGAAAACATCATCGAAACTTATCTGTTAGAATAGCTACCTTTTTAATTAAATTTTGTTAAATTTTAAAATAAAGTTAAAGAAAGACAAAAGTCTTGGACCCCTTGTTGTCTCCCATATATATATATATATATATATATATATATATATATATATATATATATATATATATATATATATATATATATATATATATATATATATATATATATATATATATATATATATATATATGTAGGATTTTCCCTTTGAAACATTTTGTTAAAAGGTTGAGTCATATCATTTTCAGAGGACCATAAATCTCAATTTTATTTATTACTGCATTCCGAAGCAGCGCCATCTAGTGAGCTTTCGTAGCTCCGGCTTGAATAATTTTTCGGCAGAGGCCTACTAACCACTGCTTGTTCAACACGTCGCGTCTTTACCGCATTTCCGCGCCCTGCGCGGCACCACTAGTCCTAACATCCAAGAATGAGAAAAGGTTTATTTCCCCGTCTTCTAAAGGTATAACTCAACTTTTAATTAACCTAATTCCTGCATGTCTTTCTCTTTGTAAATATCCCCTTTTGTAAATATTTCCCTTTAACTTTAAATAAATTCTTTTTTACTTAAATGAAGTATCTGTGTTTAAATGACTTTGATTCAACTAATTCATCACTCACCCTTAAATACTTACCCCTAGACAAGCCACATCGCCAATCTAAAATCCCGCCTTCTGAAGAGTCTGATTTTTATTCGAAGATTTATTCGAACTCCCACACATATATATATACTATATATAAAGGAGAAAAGCGATTCACTCACTCACTGACTAATCACGATATCTCCGGAACTATTAAACCTACAGACTTGAAATTTGGTAGGTAGGTTCCCTTCATGGAGTAGACGTCAGCTAAGAACGGATTTTGCAAAGTTCGAACCCCAAGGAGCGTTATAGATAATTATTTTCATTACTAAACTATTAGATGTACAGTCGTGAAACTCGGTACACAGATTTCTTTCATAAAGTAGAGATTCCCTACATAATGATTTTTACGAAAATTGACCTCCAAGGGGCGTTGAGGGCGCTTAAGGGGCGTTATACATAATTATTTCCATTTTTAACCTATTAGACGTACAGTCTTGAAATTTGGTAAGGGAATTCCTTTCATGGTGTGGAGATCCACTACAAAATAGTTTTGGGGAAAATTGATCCCCAAGGGTCACTGAGGGGGATTAAGGGGCGTATAATAGATAAATATTTCTACTTTTCAACTAATAGAAACATCTGCTTGAAAATTAGAAGGTATGTTCCGTTCATGGAATAAACTTCCTTTTACAAATATTTTTGCGAAAACGGACCCCCAAAGGAATGGGGTTGCGAGGGATTAAGGCGTGTTATAGAAAAATTCCTGTTTTTGAATTTAACTCATTTGCTTGAAATTTGTTGAGCACTTTTCTTTAGTTGAATGGAGTTCCACTAAGAACGGATTTTACGGAAATCAACTCCAGGGGGAAGCGGGGAGAGTTATTGGGGCGTATTGATAGACAAAATTCCCGTTTTCGAACTGCTAAGACTACAATAATAAAATTTGGATTGCATGCTTCTTTTGTTGAATTGGAATCCGCTAAGAGTGCTCTCAACGAGGTATTGATGATAAAAATTCCGTTTTTGCTCTGTTAGATTTAGACTTCAAAATTAGCACACATGTTTATTTTATGTAGTAGAGATCCACTGAAAGTTGCTTTGGTGAAAATCCACTTGATTATTATGTTAAGTGAGCGAAAAATATCTGTCTCCTTCTATTTTAGATAAAAATAGAAATTAGATATTATACTTTATGTTCTTTTTATATCAAGGGGCGAGAGTATAACAGCTATAAATATATTTTTCAATACAATCGATTTCTTAATGCTAGATATCAATAATTAATATATATGTAAACAGTATACATAAAGAGTGTTTTTTTTCCAGGTATAGAAGTTTAAGTTGGCATTACTTTCCACGATGGCGACCGATTTAACAGCTGTCAAGTGATTTATTCTCAGTTTGGTTTGGCAATTGATCAAAACGATCATCAAACAAGGCGTAGATTCGTCGAATGGGCCCAAAACGAGATAGCCGTTGTTCCCGATTTTCATAAGAGAATTTTGTTTAGCGATGAAGCGTACTTCTGGTTGAATGGCTACGTCAACAAACAAAACTGCCGCATTTGGAGTGAAGCTAATCCACAAGTGAATGTCGAAACACCGTTACATCCAGAAAAACTGATGGGCTGGTGGAATCCTTCTTCAAAAACGATGAAGGCCACAACGTTACAGTCAATGGTGATCGGTATAGAGCCATGATTACTAACTTTTACATTCCTGAATTGAACAATCATGATGTCCAGGAGCTGTGGTTCCAACAAGACGCCGCAACATGTCACACAGCTCGTGCCACAATCGATTTATTGAAAGACACGTTTGGTGACTGCCTAATTTCACGCTTTGGACCTGTGAATTGGCCTCCAAGATCTTGTGATTTAACACCGCTAGAATATTTTCTGTGGGGCTATGTAAAGTCATTGGTCTATGCGGATAAGCCACAAACGCTTGACCATTTGGAAGACAACATTCGCCGTGTTATTGCCAATATACCGCCACAAATGTTGGAAAAAGTCATCGAAAATTGGACGTCCAGATTGGACTACATCCGAGCCAGCCGTGGCAGTCCTATGCCAGAAATCATATTTAAAATGTAATGCCACAAGATTATCTTTCGAATAAAAAAAATTCATGTCAATCGAATAATACATCGTTGTTTTATTGCAATTTAAAGTTCTGTATTTCTAAAAAAAAACACCCTTTATATACAACATCGTGAAATACCCAATGAAGCGGGTGGGTAACGGCTAGTATATAGATATATGCACACACACAACAATCCTCAACTGTTTGAAAAAGAAGTACGAGCATAAAATTCTCTTGTATATGTGAGAGGAATTGTTTTAAGATATATATGAAATATTCTTCATAGCATGCAAAGCATATTTATAAAAAAGCAAACAGGGCTTTTTGTGTTCCACAATTATATAAGTGTGATATTAGTGTGAAATGTTAAAATTATATGGTGTGAAATATTATATATTAGTGTGAAATGTTAAAATTGTATAATGTGAAATTATATTAGTGTGAAAAGTATATAAATTTGAAAATTGAAATTAAATTCTTCCCTTTTTGCATTCTGTTAAGTATTGTGCATAGTTATATGAAATAAAAAATGCATTGCATTTCTTAAACGTTTTGGACAAAACACATGAGCAATTAAATAGTTAAATAAAAAGAAAAAATATGTATTCTGCCAATTTTATATTCTAAACTATTTTTAATGCAAATATTTATTTCCTACATCTATAATTATAATTATGTATACGTGCTTGTGGGAAACGAAGAAATTCTTAAAGTCAGAAATCGTTTGGTCTCTATTTTGAGACGTAAACTAAGTTCTACGTTTTTTAACAAAAGAGTTATAATTACTATATTGGAGAAATATTACGACCATCTGTTGTTTACTAAAATATCGACTCTAATTTATACAATTTTATATTTCTTATTTTTAAATATATTGGGATAACAACCAATTTATAATGGATGCAAATTCATACTTAACTTTCTGTTTACTATACCTTAATTACATAAAAGTTAGACTTACATTTTCAAATTCCCAATTTCCTTCGTTGCTTTGGGGCATTATAAATAGCCTTATACTTTCTTAGAAATGTTACTTATTGTTTTCCTTTTAAATTTCATCGTCTTTTAGTAAATGGAAAAGTATAGAGAAACTAAATATTTTCCAATACAGGAAAAGTAATTACTATTTCGTTAGTAAGGTAAATATGCAGTTAAGAAAAAAAGCAATACTTTATTATTAGGATTTGAGTTTATAAACATGGTCTTTTAACTCATGTAATAAACTTCCATTAACTCTGATCTTGACTTTAAGATTCTTATTTCTTGAAACTGTCTTTATCGTCATTTTTAATTCCATGTTATTACATTTTTATGTATACCTAAGAATTATTATTAGAAATTACAAAAATTTAAAAAGTTTTTAACGTATCAAAAATATATATTTTAAAAAATTACAATTATTAGCCAAAATATTAAATATTCTGTCATCTCATCTGTCGCTTAAAACTGTTTTTAACAATATTTACATTTTTAACGTCTTAAAACAGAATATTCTCAAAGTTGTAGGTGATAAAAATAAGTTCAAGATATTTTATAGGATAATACAATTTATCGGACTTGGCTATTTCAATTGTTGAAACTGAGGTTGTGAAAAACCATAGATTTTGAAAGAATTATTGAGAAATTCCCAGGTTGTTGGAAGACAAATAATTTTTTTTTTTTTTTTGATTTCATAAGAATGTTCTATTCTCATTTATTTGTTTTACGAACATTAATTGTACTGTAAATTTTTTCGTAGCTTATAAAAACTTTTATTGATGCACTTCTTAGTTTAAAATTCGTTATTAGTTTATTGTTTCTTTTAAATTTAATCACATTATAAGTGATTTGTATGCATGTATTCCATAGACAATTCTATATTTCTCTGTTTCATACACTTACATTTAATCACTCTTTCTCTCTCTCACGCACACAAACTCAACCACTCTCTCACTATTTCTCAATCTCTCTCACACACACTCACTCACTATCCCACTCTCTCACTAACTCTCCCTCATACACTCTGGCACTCTCTCTCTCTCACTCATTAACTCTCACTCACGCACTCATTGACTCTCACGCACTCATTCACTCTCACGCACTCATTCACTCTCACGCACTCATTCACTCTCACGCACTCATTCACTCTCACTCACTCACACACTCTCTTTCTCTCACTCATTCACACTCTCTCTCTCACTCATTCATACTTTCTCTCACTCACACACTCTCTCACTCATATTTTCATTCACACACTGTCACTCGCACACTCTCAGCTTCTCTCTCACCCACCCTCACAATCACTCGCTTACTCTCTCTTTCATGCCTATGCGTGCTCTTCCACTCTCAATCATACTCTCCCACTCATTCTTAATCTCTCTCACACACACTCACTCTTTTACTCAATATTTCTCTCACACACTCTCACTCATTCACGCTCATTTTCTCATTCAAACACTCTCAATCTCTCACGTATACACACTCAATCTTTCACTCTCATTCTAAGACCCTTAGTACAGTGCTTCTCAAACTTTCAATATTCGCGACCCAATATTCAATCATAAGTTTCATTGCGCCCTCCCCCCATACAATAACAATGTATTGAATCCAATAATACTATATTTTGAAGCTAAAGCTACAATACGACTTTAGTCTCTTAAGAGCCACCAGCGTATATAAACGTCTCGCTCGGCCAAAGCACTACTTTTCTGGACGTATATATACGTCTTTCCGAAGTACGATATTTTCTTTGCACTACTGTCCATAAAGTTAGTCCGAAAGCTTTGGAATGCAATAAAAGGACTTTGACAGTGTTTGCGAAGGATTTACTTATTTCAGAGGATTTGCTTATATATCCCTTTTTCCGCCCCCCAAAAAACATCACACATGAGGGAATTAATTATAAACCTATAAATTATCAAGATAAGTTTTAATACAAACCCATAAGGTCTCTGGTAATTATCAAACTTGTTCTTAACTTAGTATAGTTAAATTAATTGTAAAATACATTGTGCAGTAATACATAATGCATAGACTGATGCATTTATATAAGTATGTTGTATCAGTGTAAATGTGTATTTATTTTTTATTATGTCAGAATGCATTTTGTTTCTTAGTTACAGTAAATTAATAATTTTTTGAAATAATCCTTTGTTTCCGACTTTTCATTATGCTCGCGCCCCCCTCGTAGAGTTATCACGCCTTCCTAGGGGGGCGCCCCACAGTTTGAGAAACACTGTTCTAGTAGCAGAATAATACGACGTTAATTTTCACTCACTCACTCACTCTCATTCTCCTTCTTTCTTACACTCTGAATATGATTTCATTTTGAGTATAGACAAAACAGCTTTGAAAGAATATTTTTTTATATTTCATCAATAATTCTTAGCTTTTTGGAACTGAATTTTATTTAATAATACATAAAAATACGATTATCCATCGATACCAGCAAAAAAAAAATGGCAAAATACTCTCCGTTCTGTTTAGATAATCAAGAAGTGTGCATCGAAGTGCATTAGATCTGTGGCTGTGTGATATCTATATGAGCTAGTACCAACATCACGCGAAGACGATCATTTTGGCGTGATCGGTAAAGTACTCGCATTCGTTCGGAACGGAAGTTACCCAGAACGAACCTTCCTTTTTTCAGATCTATGAAGTGTGGACACAATAGATGTTTAAAGAAATTCATCAAATTCACCATCCAGAATCCCTCTTTTCCATCAAATTTTCTTATCTTGCACAAACTATGAAGAATAGGTTTTATTTTATTATTGTGCTTAGTCATTTATCCAAATTATTACATAGTTCAATATGTATATAAGACTTACCCCTTAAGAGGTTTGCCCGTATAGCGTACAGGCTACCGAAAGTTAGCCGCAACTGGTTAGCAAGTACGCTGTACGTGCACTGATATTTTTTTTTTTTCATTGATTTGCGCTTATTTTTAATTCGTGTGGTGTATTTTTCAGTATTAGTATTTTGAAAAGGTGAAGCAATTTGTTCATAATACTGAAATGCTTTCGCATGAAGAAAAATTTTTTGTGGGAGAGGCTCGAATATGTATGGTGTTTAATTATAAGCAATAAAAAAATGTGAATATTTTTTAAGCATTTCAGGTAAAAAAAAAAAAAAAAAAAAAAAAAAGATGACAGCATAAAAGGTTTAACTTTTTCCAAAAATTCTTCGATTTTTGAGAGGAAAGAGACCGGAAATTACAGCATTGGTTGATACCAAATCTAGCGTCACAATGTATCTACGATTTGCTATATTTCTTAAGCGTCAATGTTCGAACATAGAAAATTGGTTTCCATTTACAGGCTCGAACGTAATCTATTTAAAGCAGTGGCGTAACGTACACACCCGCATTACGGGGAAGGGGGCTCAAAACCTAACTTTGCAGGGGGCCCAAATGCTCTCCATTACACTTCTGATTGAAAGATTTAATGTCTGAAAGGTTCGCGTATACTCATTGTTTTTAAAACAATAAATCTAAGATTCTAATAAAATTCCATTAGTATTGAAACATAGTTCATAGGTGCTCTTTTTCTTAAAAATATCAGAAATGTCTATAAATTCTTTGCAAATGTATTACATAACAACATTTCTTTCTCATTAATTTAAAATAATGACAGAGAGAAGTGTTATTTTAACAACAAATCCCATAATTGCTATTTTAATCATTTTCCATCCGCTACTGTTTCAGCTTTGAAATCATAAAGCCGACTCCATTATTAGCAAACAGTAGGTGTTCATTTTGTGAAATCAGCTTACACTCAGATTCACATGAAGTTCATTACAATCCGGAAGTAGGTCGAAACCCCGCCTCTTCCGGTGACGCGACTCCATGGCTACTGGAACATCGTATTATGACGTCACACTGTTGCGTGACCCTAAAAACAATATGCAAGGTAACCGACGTTGGGAACAAGCAGCATATTGAATGATTATTACACCAAAATGGTATAAAAGCGCTATACAAAGAGTGTGTCCAAAGATTTATTGCGTGAAGTTTGGGTTTTATCAGCATGACAAAGTATCGCTAATAGGTATTCTCGTTCTGAATTTAGATTATTCTAACCAAGCATTAATCAAAGTACTTTTCAAGAATGTCCATTTTTAAGGAAAGAGGTAAAATGAAGGATAAGAGCTTTTAAGTATGCAGTACTTTTAAAAATTAATTTTCGTTTAATAGTTAATAGCGCATATATATCACAGATGGATGTACTCATAAGAATGCATAATAAAGCACATTTACATTTCAACAATAAAAGTTAACTAAAATATTTGTCGAGACTTGACATTCTTGCTTTCCTGAAAAAGATTCTAATTTTAATGCGGTCTATAATAAATGTTAAACTGTCAAACTTAACGTAGAGAATATTTATTGGATACAGAAGATGTTAGCAATACAGTTAAACTAATTTCTTATTAGGTCAGGGGTACTCAACCTTTTTGGGAAGAGTGTCACTATATGACAAAAAAATATATAATTATGCATACCACTTCCAACTTACCCAACAAACAAATATGGAAAATTGAAAAATATTACTTATAAGCTTATTATGGGATTTTTACGCAAATAGCACATTTGTAATGCAAATCTATATGTAGTCGAAATGTAAAAATAATGTAATAAACAAGACGAAAGTACGAACTTAGGTAAAACTTAGATAAACACTAGCTAGTTTTGAGTGATATTAATTTTATTATGTTATTGCAGAAAAGATTTATTCACAAGTATATTTCGATCTAAATTGTGAAGGTTTTTGTCTGAGACAATCCCACTTTAATAAAATTGTTATCAGATAAAGATAAAATACATGATGATTTATAAAGAAGTATACAATTTCAATAGACTTAAATCAAGAACAATATAAGATATTATATGTTATCTATAAAAGAATCTTTGTTGGATTCTTTTAATTTTCGTTAGATACAGTCACAAAACTTCTATGTGGGAACCCTTAGTCACACGAGACACATCGAGCCGTTATTCCATTTCCACCCAAACGCATGTTAAGGTATCCGACTACGTGCGGAACCGTGATTTTAAAAAAAGCGCATAAATGGATAATTTTCATGATATTTAGTGTCACTCAGATTAGAATACATGCATAAAATTGTTTTAAGGAGATTTTGACAAAAAAATTATTTAATTATAATATTTTGGCAAAACATTAACTTAGAATAACCTTTTTTCAAAATGTTCTCCTTTTGTGAAAAATGCTTCTATTATAATAATATTTTGCCTGTATATAGCTCAAACCTCTCTACAGAGGCTCAACTAGAATTTTTGAAAATTCACATTATTTTCAGAATTACCACCAATTGAAATAGTTAATCGCGTTTTTTTTTCTTAAAATTGCTCCCCTCTGTTGTCGTAAAATATATGAATAAACCCACTTCTAAGTTATATATTTCAAAAATTCTAGTTGAGCCTCTGTAGCTATATACAGGCAAAATATTATTATAATTGAAGCATTTTTCACAAAAGGAGAACATTTGGAAAAAAGATTATTCTAAGTTAGTTTTTTGCCAAAATACTATATTTAAATCAGTTTTTTTTTGTCAAAATCTCCTTAAAACAATTTTATGCATGTATTCCAATGTTAGTGACACTAAATATCATGAAAATTATCCATTTATGCGCTTTTTTAAAATCACGGTTTCGAACGTAGTCGGACACCTTAAGGTACCTGAATCAAGTCCATCGATAGCTGCTGTGATACGCTTTTTCAGCTCCCCTAAGTCAACAGGAAGGGACGATTACCTTGTCCTGTCTTTTACGTACCGCTACATAGGGACGTCTTTTGGGCTCTGACCCAAAGAAATCTTAAGAATTTTTGAGACCCTGGGCGCCTATGCAAAAGTGAGCAATACATGAGATCTTTAAAAGTAGACAGTATATAGCATGCATTGTCAAATACTAGTACAAACGGTAATTTGAAACAAATAAATGTGCACAACTCAAAATCTCAAAAACCTAGGTGCAAACCGGCTCGACCGATAGCTGCATTTTGACTAAATGAGATGAAAACTTTTCTATGGTATTAGGCCTAGGAATAGACATAAACAACAGTCATCACATAATAATACTGTCCACTTTTGCCAGTTGACATGCAGTTTGAAATTCCTGGTTTTTCGGTATGGGAATAATATATTTAACCATTAAAATTATCCTGTTTATGATCTTATTAAGACAGAGTCGAGAACGGAATGGGGTCCCCACCAAGAGCGAGGCTCTGGGCCCATGCATTAAGATGTCTTTGCCACTACAAGGAGAAATCACAAAGTGTTTCAGAATTTTCGGCTGGTCATTGGGTAAGTGGCATGTTGTTGATTATGACTCACCCACTCCATCGGTGAGAGAGATGTTCATCGAGGTAATCTCACATGTTGGCCGTGATGAACCATTCAATGGGAGATTTTTTTGGCAATGTCATCCCGCAACTGTGGCACCGACCAAAGAGAGTTAAGTTATCCAACTACGTTCGGAACCATGATTTTAAACAAGCGTATAAATGGATAATTTTCATGATATTTAGTGTCACTTAGTTTAAAATACATTTATAAAATTGTTTTAAGGACATTTTGACAAAAAAAAATTACTGAAATACAATATTTTGGCAAAAAATTAACTTAGAATAACCGTTTTTCTCAAAATGTTCTCCTTTTATAAAAAAATGCTTCTAAAATAATAATATTTTGTTTATATAAAGTAAAGACTTCTCCAGAGAGTCTGAACTAGGATTTTTGAAAAATTCACATTATTTTCAGAGTTACCACCAATTGAAATAATTATCGGCGTTTTTTTTTTCTTAAAATTCCTCTCCTCTTCATCTGTTGTCGTAAAACATGGATATAAACCCACTTCTAAGTTATATATTTCAAAAATTCTAGTTGAGCCTCTGTAGAGAGGTCTGAGCTATATACAGGCAAAATATTATTATAATAGAAGCATTTTTCGCAAAAGGAGAATATTTTGAAAATGGGTCATTCTATGTTCATTTTTTGTCAAAATATTATACTTAAATATTTTTTATGGTAATAATATTCTTAAAACAATTTTATATACATTTTCTAATCTAAGTGACACTAAATATCATAAATATTATCCATTTATCCACTTTTTCAAAATCACGGTTCCGAACGTAGTCGGATACCTTAACATATCCAAAAAAGGGGCTACCGCGAAAGTTTGCTTAATTCAAGACCATAAAAAGCCTTTTCCACAGCAAACGTAGCCATTTTGATTGACTAGTCACATGACATGTATGCTATTGCTTACGTCACTTATGTCAGGGACCAGATACAAGCTTTAACAGTACATCTAACTTATGGTTCGCTGAGGTGGTGCTTGTCTTTGATTGTTACTGTTTTACAGCATCTGGAAATTGCTCTTTGCTTAGTGTGATTCAGAAATAAGTATAGAAAATACTTATTTATGAATCACGCTAGAATGCGAAATCTTTTAAAGGAATATCAAAAAATCAACAGACCAAAGATAACGGAACTGTGTTTTCTAAATCTCTCACAGACCAAGGGCTGTTATGTAGGTTTAAGCCTATTTTATGGGATCCAAAGCTCTCTTTTTCAGCAGAAATTTTTTTAAAAAATAGTACAATAAAAATAATGAACAAAAATTTTAAAAATATCAAGTAACAGATAAGCCTAAAATGTACATGTGTATTTGACCAGAACTTAAACAAGTAAATATGACAAATTAGAAAAAGCATTATTTATAAATAATAAAAGTAGCACATAGAAATCAATAAAAGGAGTAAACAGAAATTGAAAAACATACCAAATTATCCAGAAATTAAAATTAAAAATGGAACAACGTTAACAAATGGAACTAAATTTAGGATGCATGTGAATTGAATATTGAAATAACAAAATAAACTGGTCACTATGTATAGTAATTGCGCTATCTGTTTAAAGAGTCTGAAATAGAATGAAAATCAAACAAAAAGCGTAAAGGAAAAATATCTAACGAAAATAGTAGGAAAAATAGATTTATTATAATCAATTATTTATACTAATTTTATAAATACAATCAACCTTCACTGATTCAAATCTTCGATAAGACGAACCTCTTGCTAACTCAAAGAATATGCTCAGCACTTAGGGGGAAAAAAGCTCTTGATATTTCGAACTAGAACAATACGTTTTGGTTCACTCAATATTTCGAAGTAAAATCTGTAGCCAGCCAGAATACAACACACGATAATTCGAAATGATCTAATGAAATTCTCGACAATTCGAACACTCACTGTCTTGTAGAGTCCTGTAGCAAATAGGTTGGAGCTTGCATGTTTTGTGTCGCTTTGTCTATGCTTGCGTCTCCCCTGCAACGTAGCCCCTTTTGATGACCAACGGAGTTGACTTTGATAACTCTGACAGAAGCTAAAATGTCTCAATAAACAAACTGCGCAACTTTTTCCTTCAGGGTATTACAGTATATAAAAAACCAATCGCCCATATTTTTAACTTTCTTGTATCTGACATTTCTGGATGTTATATGCCTCTAGCAATTTTGTAAAATGCATCCTCCAGATTTTGATAATTTTTTGTGATAAATACATAAATATTTCTGGTTTTGCTTTTTCTTTTCAACAGAGTAAAAGTTTCCCTCAGTGTAGGCTTCTAAACAATTAGTTATCTTGACCTTTTTCTTTTTTTTAAGCAATTCAAAAGTCATCATCTTATATTGATCACAACAAAGTTTCTCAAACTTCCAGTATTTGCGACCCAATTTTCAATCATAATTTTTATCGTACCCCTCCCCCATACAATAACAATGTATTGAATGTAGTAGTAATGTACTTTGACGTTAAACCTACAATACACCTTAATTATGTAGTGTACAAATTATCAGAATAAGTATTACATTTTGTATGAGTTACTTTTATATATATATATAAGTAGTAGATATTTTAAATAATTACTTTTAAATAATAATTTTTTTTAAAAAAGATCTTTTATTTTCGACTTTTTGATATGCTTGCTTCCCCTCGTAAGGTTATGACGCCCCACTAGGAAGAGCGTGCCCCACAGTTTGAGAATCACTGGGTCACAAACAAATGTTTCTATGAAAATGAGTGGCCGCGGTAGCCGAGTGGTATAGGTATCGGATCGTGGCTGGCTTTGTCACGAGTTCGAGCCCAGTACCACTAAAGACCCGCCGTGTAGGGCAGCGATGCACGCTAAATCTGTCGAGAGCTGAAACGTCCTCCCGTTGGTGTGGTGTGTTAGTTAGGAGAGGGGGGTGCCAGCTCAGGTGTCGTCCACGTCACTTGACCATGGTTCAAAATTACGTGGTCCGTCGCCAAAAGCCCTCGTGCAGCTGAACAGTGCGACGTTAATCTTCACTCACTCACTCTATGAAAATGAATGATTAAATTTTTCTCATCATTCGAAAATTAATTTACATATATTTTCTCAGTTTAAATCAATAAATTCCAAAGTATATCTTGATGAAAAATTATAAGAACAAAAATAAATCCCCTAAATATTTTCCCGTTATGGATATTTAGATTCCGACACACCTATTTTTGTTTTGTGTAAATAAATCATCAAATAAATAAAGAAAAGTGCTTTTCTATTTCGATAACTGGAAAACAAAGACCTAATCCCAATTTAAGACTGTAAACAGATCATTTATTCCTCAAACATAAACTGACAACTTAGCAGTTCCTGTCAGGTAGTACTTTTTTTTATCGTGCTGTTTTCACGATGTCAGATTAAATTTCCTGATTAGATAACTTTATTTCTCATGAAATCACGTGACGAGAATTAGTAAACGTGCTGTCTTCAAGTGTTTTACTTGGATTTTGTAATTTTGTTTTTTTTAAAGGGTCTAGGTGCAATCGGATTAAGTATTTTATTGTGGTTTCTTCTAATGTTTTTTCTGAAGTCTAGAGATTATTCGATAATATGTTTTCTGAAATTAATTCTAGATTGTAATGGAATTCGGGAATTAATAGTGTTGTTTTAGGATTAGTGGAATAGAATTTAGTATTTTTTCAAAGCAGCACGAATCAATTGCAGGGTAAATAAATCAACTTAAAATAAAAAGATCAATTTCCAATAATCCTTAAGTTATTTTTCGGGAAAGTATAATTAAACAGATTATAATAAGTATGGGAGATCAGAATTAATTATTTCGTTGAAAATAGAGCATACGCAAAAATTGGAGTTTTTTTCAGACGAATCGAAGTATTAGCTACAATAATTTTCTTTAGTTTTATTATGGTAGGCTCTTATATTAAGATATCACTTTTAGGCGAATACATTTAAATATTTAATATAATATCAGTTAGATAATACATATAATTATTGTATCTCATACGCAGTAAAATATAATGGTTTTTAGTTCATATTTCCAAATACAATTATCCAGCAGAAAATTTAACTAAAAAACACTAAGTTTTGAATGAAAGCCTTTATTCAGAGATATTTCATAAAATTGATATCTGTAAATTTTTTTAATATAATACTGGAGAGGGAGAAGGTACCCCCCCCCGTCCTCCTAACGGCGAACTAACCTCCATTGTACAAATTATACAACTGTTCATACTCATTGCTCAAATTGTAAAACTTTAATTTATATGCATTATGAAAGGTTTAAATTTATATATTAATACCTTAAGTATAAATAAATTTATTTCATTATCCCGAAAAACTTTTTTTATATAAAAATATATATAATACTGTGATCTTCAAACTTTGTAGACTCACGGAACCCTTGAAACTATAAGGGGTATTTGGGGGCGCATTAAAAAAAACTTAGAAGAATATATCTTAAAATAGTATTTAAAGTGCTTCTCAACATGTTATATGCACTTAAAGAAAAAACAATTAAAAAATACTTTATTTTTTTAAAGTTTTTTTTTAACTTAATACTATGTAATTAGCTTATTAATTCGTGATTCAGGTGTTATCTAACATTGCACTGCTTTTAATAACCGGCATATGTGTTTGCATTTTTTTACACAAACTATTGAAGTCTAGGTATGTTGAAGTTATATGTAGTCGCGCTTCACGTTCTGGGTTAATTTGCTTCTATATTTATTTTTGTTGTCACATACGCGTCGAGAAGTACTTTTAACTTAAATACATTATTCAGAATGGCATTAAAATGTTTATAAATGTGTCAGAAACTTTTGTGTATGCTGTAAATTTGCAACTTAAAATTCAAGACCTGTTTCTGCTTAAATTTAGACTTTAACGTGGAATCTGTTGTTACATCACCTTCTTCATTGGCAAGTCTTTTGATTTATCCGTTAAGACGTCTCAGGGGTGTTAACTTCCTCTAGAGGGCTGAAAATATAAACAATATTCAAATATATATAATTCTTTCAAATTAAAATTAAATAATTCGAATCTTTTTCACATTATTTATAAAGGAATGGGGCTTCAGAAAAGTGTAAAATATTTAAAATATAATGATGATATTTTAGAAATTATAAGCATATGAAAGTAAGAAACATTTCTATAAGAAATATTAATTAAGTTTTACGTTGTGCATGCTATTTTCTAAAGCTTTAATCACTAGCAATAAGTTGATTTATAAAGTTAAATGTATTATTATTACATTGTAGTAGTTTTAAATAAATAGAATAATAAATTATATTTTTTTTAAAATAAAAAAATTACATTTTTTCAATTTTTTTTTTAATTTTCAATATTTTTTCAATATTTAGAAATTTAAAAGATATATTATTCTTAAATTAGTAGGGTCTAAAGAGTATGAAAATTTTTATAATTCTATAAAGTTTTATACATCAGAGGTGGTATTACTTTAGAAAATAGCGTGTGCGACGCAAAAAAGTTACTCAATATTTATTACAAAATTATTTCTTATATTCACATGCTCATAATTTATTAAATTATGATTATATTTTAAACATTTTGTACTTTTTTGAAACCATAATCCTTTGTAAATAATGAGTAAAAGATTCGAATGATTTAATTTAAATTTAAAATAATTGTACCTGTGTGTGTGTTTGAAAATAGTTTATATTTTCACCCCTCGAGACAAAATTAACATCCTTCTTGAAGTCGGTAACTTTTACGAAATTCGAGATTTTATTTTAACCATAAAATATTTATACTTATTTTTACAAGCAAACTTAACTGAAGAATTCAATCTTTTCTGAAAATTAAAATTCTACTAAATTTTGGCACTTTGTTTATGCAAATAGTGACCGCCTGCGGAACCCTGAACAAAAAGCTCTAGGGAGCCCTAGAGTTCGGCTGAAACCAGGTTGATGATCTAATGTAAGAATACATAGGAAAGCTAACAAAAATCTCTCCCTTTAGATAAATGAAAAAGGAAGTTGAGAAATGGTATAAATTATCTTCCCATCACTACCATATAGTGCATTTTCTTACAATTCATAATGCCATGTTTGTCAATTTATTGTTTATTGTTTATCATCGTGTTGAATTAAAATTCATGTTAGGTTTTGGAATATTCTGCGTTTGTATTACATAACTCTCAGGTGCACAAATAAGATCTCACATCACTCCAACTTTCTTTTATTTTTTTAATAAACTCTTGTTCGACCATTACATTATAATGGAATAACTTTAAGCAAGACATTCAATATATAGCGTAACTGGTTGATAAAAATCACCCAATAATATTTATCGCCCTTTCCAATATAATATACGTTCCAACATTCCCAATAAATTCCCAAGACATCATAAGAACAACCCGCCATAATGAAAACACATGCTCAAATACGATAAATATACCCCTTTGATAAAATGGAATATTCCTTATCAACAAATCAACAAACACATTTAAAATTTATGAGATAATTCTTCCCATTACAAGAAGTCATCATTTCCTAGTTGCTCGTGGCAATCCAAACCTTAATTATAAAAATGTCACTGTTTTACAGTGTTTAATGGCAACGGGTCACGTTCAACTTCCACACAAAGTAACAAGTCAGATATATTGGTATCAGTTATCTAGCAAACAATCTCTAGATTTGTAGTGAGAAATGATTTAAGGTGTTTTCAGAGAGGAAAGTGATTTCAGAACTTGTTATCTTCATTACCAGTACGCTTCGTGAGATGTATTTTATATGAGTTTTTGGGGAAAGGATTTTACTCTCGACAACAGCTGAAGTGATGTATTGCGCAAAAGGGTAATTTAAAATGGTGCTCTCACTTGAATTTCGAATCGAAATCCAATTAAATAGATTTCGGGTACTGATAATGAGGTAATTTCTTTGCAGATGGAACAGTTTTGGACATTAAAAATTGTTGGGTTAAATGTGTTTCTACGGTGATTTAGGATTATTGTGCTTGTAGAGAACGAATGGTGTTGAAAAGAAAGTGATTTATTCGCGTAAATAAACATGGGATAAAAATTATCTCTCTCTCTCTCTTTATGGTATTAAAAAAAAATCATTTCATTGTGATTTAAGAAAGAAGCACACAGCTGCAATAAATCTGCCAGAATCAAATTTCAAGGTATTCCAAAAAAGTCGTTTGCGTTTAAACGCACTGCCACTGAAATCGTTGTAAATAACGCTGAAGATACATTTTTCATAACAGTAAATGTTTTTTTAAAAATAAAAATTGAAAAGATAATGGTATTATCAGGTGTGAAAATTTGACGGCAAAAATAGTAGTAATAAAAATTATTTCTCTTTTTCCTACATAATTCCAAATAAGAATTCGCTTTTTTTTTCAGTAATTACTATTTCTGTATTTAAGTAAATTCCTTTTTTCTTACTAATTTTATTCTGTTCTTGCGTAAACTATTTTAAAACACTTATTATTGTTGTACTACTATATTGCTTGGGTTTGGAGGATTATTTATTTTTAAAATTCGGTAATTAAGCCTAATTCTACACAAACGAAATTTCTTAAATTTTATTAACGTAATAAATAATTAAGATTTATTGATTTTTTTCTTTTTGCTAATAATTTTAGAGAACTTTTTCGATTACAAAATATAGTTTAAATCTGCATTTTCTTACCTGAGAAGGAAACTGAAAATGTAAAGTATAATCCAAAATTGATAACAGAAATAGGGAAACTACTCTTTCTTAACCACATGTCAGTTATAAATATAAAACAATATAAATAAGTTCAACTTTTCAAAAGTAACTTTAACCTCTGCAAATTCATCAAAAAAAATTCAACTCTCACAATACTAAGTTTTAATATATCCGGCTGTGGGTTCGGAACCATGATTTTAAAGAAGCCTATAAATAAATAATTTTATATATACAGTGGGCCACAAAAGTGTTCGTACACTTGCGATTTCTTATAAAATTTAATGTTTTCGACTAATAAAAATTAATATATTGTAGTTTTTTTATGATATCTGCAACTTGTTCTTAACAGAATGACATAATTATTTTTTAAAAAATAGTATAACTATTTTTTTAAAAAAATTAATAATCTAAAAGCTACTAAAAAATTACGCCACAAAAGTCTTCGTACACTTGACAAAAATCTCAACTTAGCTTTAAGTATTGTATTTCTTTCTTAATTTAGTACTTAGTAGGATATCTTTTAGTGTTCACAGCAACTTTTAAGCGTCTTGGTATTGATTTAATCAGTTTTTTGTAATTTCTGCATCGATTTTCCACCACTCTTCTGTGATTATTGTTTTTACTTCACATTTTGCGTTTATTTGTCACGTTTTCCTTTTTTACATCAGAATCTGTCCAAATATGTTCTTCTGGACTAAGTAAAGTGATTGAGGAGTTGTTTTTATAATTTGGGGACAGTTATAGAGACACCAGTGGCGTTCATTGAGAGCAGTGCGCTTGGCGTCTTTACCCTGTTAAAAAATAAAGTAGTCTCCAATATCAAAATTTTGGGCTGATAATTTCAAATTGCTCTTTAAAATATTTAAATAAAGCTCATGATTCACAATACCAGCAAAAAGTACCAAATTACCTAATACTGAGGCCAATTTACACCCCCACACCCGAACACCCTCACTTCGATGCTGAAACATGGAGGTGGAGGAGCTCTTGTTCCACATCAATTCATGGGATTAAACTCCTTATTTTTCATTTACAAGCTATTATAGGCCCCAAATAGTTTCAAAATAGACAGCATCCCAATCAATTTGCTGTCTATTTTGAATTTTCTGAAACTTAATCTCCAGAATCTGGTTGGATCAATAAAACATGGAGGTGGAAGTGTTCTTGCGCGGGAGCGTAAATCGGTCACAGAATTTGGTAATTTGATATTTTTTGTTGATATTGTGAATCATACTATTTAAATATTTTAAAGAAAAATTTTAAACTATCCGCCCAAACGCTTTTTACGCTTTTTCGAAATTAATGTTTCTATCGTAGTTAGTAAGTTAACCTCTACAACTTTATCAAAAAATACGACTCTTACAATGCCAGGTTTCAAGATAGCTTATTAAGGTATAGTGATAAGATCCAAACACATTTATAAAGCATATGCAGCATTGCTTCTTAAACTTTCAATACCTGCGACCCAATATTCAATATCATTTTCATAGCGCCCCCTCTATACAATAACAATGTATTGAATTCGATAATACGATACTTTGACGCTAAAGCTACAATAAGACTTTTACATTTTAAGTGCCACCGGCGTATATAAACGTCTCGCTCAGCCAGCGCATAAATTGCCCTGGACGTATATATACGTCTTTCCGAAATACGATTTTTTTTTTCTGTCCACAGCTATCTATAACATTATTCTGAAGGGTTTGAAATGCAATAAAAGGACCTTGGCAGTGTTCGCGAAGGATTAACTTGTTTCAGAGAATTTTCTTATTTAACCCCTTTCTCCTGCTACAATACACCACATACGCGTGCATACGTAGAAAACGGTGTCATTAGGGAGCTAATCGCATAACTTTTAATCGGCAGTTAAAGCTTTAATTATAAACCATATAAATTTAAAGATAAGTGTTAATTTTTGTATATAATTTTTATATATCACAAGCCCGTTGATAATTATTTAACTTGTTCTTAACTTATTATTGTTAGCTTAATTATAAAATGCATTGTAAATACATTGCACAATATTGATACATTTATAAGTGTATTATATCAGTGTAAATGTGCATTTTATTTTTATTGTGTCAGAATGTATTATGTGTTTGCTATATATATATATATATATATATATATATATATATATATACTTTCAGTAAGTTAATATTTTTTCTTAAAAATAATCTTTTGTTTTCGACTTTAAAATATGCTCACGCCCCCAGGTGGGGGTGGCACACGGTCTGAGAAGCGCTGATATAAAGATATAAAGTGACTTCTCTTCATCCAAATAAACCCAACATCTACCTGAACAGAGTAAACCAATATATTGCAATTCGATACTATAGTTTTAACATTGTTTGTTGTTGCAATAGAAGCATATAGAAAGTAATGCACTCTTCGAATAAACCTAGAATCTTAAAGGTGTAAATAAATCTATTACTATATCGTCGCCTCAACATCAATTAAGAGCATCATATTCCATAACCCTACCCATAATTCCTCACAATATCTGTAATGACACTCTTCGCATATCACGCCGATTCCCAAATCAAATCCCAGAGCTCGATATCTGGAAATCCACATCCACGCGCACAATGACCTAACTTTTCAAAGGCAATCCGGTCAATTAGGAGGCCGTCTGTGATAATTTGAGTAAACTTCCCCGGTAGCCGTTGCAAGTGTAATAACGATGACGCCGAGTGTCATCGTTGCATTCGAATCTACTTTGCAGCACCCTCTCCGGGGTTGCTTTGATGCCCCTTCGTTATGAATGATGGGGCTTTTGAGTGGAGCTAATGTGCTCCACAGGGCTGCGGGGCGCTCATAACAGTCGCCAAGTGTCTCCGGGTGTATTGGGGATGGTTGTTAGGACAAATAGGGGTGTTGTCTATATATTTCTGGTGTGAACTGGTCAGAGGGCATAGGATTAAAAAGTAAATTTGTACATATAGAGGAATTGAACGGAATTATTATTGTACATTTTAAATAACTAAGCTTGTGTGTGTTAGTGGGAATGCTAAAGCTTATCATAAAATAAAATGTGCCAGTTTGTGAGTTAAAGAAAATGTTGAATTCATTTTTGTTAGATAATTCTATAATGCAATGAAGGGATTGTATAGTTGATAAAGTTGGACAATTAAGTTTTATTTGTACAGTAACAATTTGTGCATCCATGTACACACACACACAATGAAAATAAGGGGTGCTCTAGTGCAACGATCTCCTAATAATGGTCTGTAAAAACTTTTGATGGTCAGAAGAATTAGGACATTTTTTATGTATATGTTACCGTCAGGGGCGTAGCTACCACCGTATCAATGATTCTGGGCCCCGAAGCTACAGGGGCTCCAACGTGTAAAAGTACAATACCACTAACAGGGCATTCATTTCTAAAAAAGGGCCCCAAAGGAGTTTTGATACGGGGCCCAGTTAGAACTAGCTACGCCAGTGGTTACCGTTAAAGTAGGAAATCTGTTATTTCATAGAATAACTAGGTATTTCATGAAATAACTAGACAAGCTCGTTAAAGTATAAAAATTATTGAGTTCTACGATTTAACTAGGCATTTTATAGATCGTTAAAGTATGAAATATGGCACTCGAAAGCTCTTTGAATCGGTTCTAGCTACTTTTAGTCAGTTTTGAACCGCTTATAGCTGCTTTGCATTGACGTGTGTATGTGTAGGCTTCCTTTAGTTGCTTTTAGACGGTTTATTTATGGTAGGGTTTTACATTTGAGATTATTAACAAACATTTTTGCAAACTGTTTTCAAGCAATGACTTCTGTAGGAATGGGAGATCAACATGTTAATAAGAAATATTTAATGCAAGAGAGATTTGAATTTTTATTAAATAAGCGTAGGGCAAAGGAAAACGGTGTAGCACATACTCGTGAAAAATTACTAACTTTCATAGCAGAAGTAAAAAGTGATAAAATAAATAAAAAAAAGTACCACGTGACTATTGATTACTCTAGCATTATGATATCTTTGAAGTTCAAGGAGCAAAAATGTTTATTGTGGCAAGAATAGATGCCAAACATATTCTCTTTCCCTTTCTGTTTAACTAATGTTAGCAATATGAGCACTAATAAATTATATCATCTGCTTTTCCTTATTATTTATCAATTAATCATCTGCAATAGGGATAAAATGTATTTTTCGAGAAGTTTTAGCTACTATTTATGTTTAATTAATTTATTAGATAACTTTGAAATGGTTTATTTTTCACTTTAATGGTCTACAATTAGTTATTTCATGAGTAACTAAGTAAAGTAGGAAATTTTTCATCTATTGTATACTTTAACTGACTTGCCTAATTATTTAATGAAATAACTGAATTATACACTTTAACAGTAACATATACATCACACTAACTAATATTCTTCTAAAATATGAAATATTTAAATAAATTTTTCATATTTTTAAAAATAATTACTGGATAATTCTGTTTCCTTTAATGGGTGCGTTTCACGTCGATAAAATAAAAAATAATAAAACAGATCAAGTATATCATTTTATATTAATAAACTATCCTGCCAGAGATGTATACATTCAGATCAATGTTCCCTGCAAAACAAATGGTACTGTCCCATGATGGTTCAAAGAGCACGGCAGAAACTTTACCTTGCTTAGTTGCCCTGTCACCATGTCTTAACCTAATTCAGAATTTGGGGGATGAGTTTGAACGGGGCATCTGGAAGCTGGATCCTATCCCATCCAATCTGAAGGAATTGGAAATTGCAGTTCATTGGATGAATTCCCAAATTTCTCACACCATCTACCGACAACTCATAGAATTCATGCCAAGAACAATCCATGCAGTATTCAGGGCAAAAGATGGTCCAGTATTATATTGAAAGGATGGTCATAATAATTTAGTCACTCATTGTATATCTTTCAATCAGTGGTGCACACAAGGGGGATGTCCTAGGGGTCCGGACACCTCCCCCCCATAGGCCTTGATTTTTTTTCGTTTGGTTATAATTCTATGTATATATTACGTAAAATTTAATTAGGTATTTGTTATTAATAATTAATTTTATTTATTAATGGGCTAATTATTAATTCAATAATTGATTTTGAATTGTTTTTGTTCACAAAATCGACAAAATCAAAAGAATATGTTGGGCGGCGTATTGGAGCATGATACCAAAATGGTAGACTTTCGACCCTGGACCCCCCCCTTGAAAAATTTTTGTGTGCGCTACTGCTTTCAATATATATATATATATATATATATAATGAGTATATAATTTAATATATCTCCCTCCTGAAAATTATTAAAACACAAATAATTGTAAGGGTCAAATACAATATGAAACAACTCAAAAATTATTGATTAAAATAACGTAAGGATTGAATCATAACTAGAAAATAGAATATCAGAGTTATTAATCTTACTTGGACCAAGCTATAAAACGATGATCATTGCTTTGGTGCATATGAAATGGTGCATTTTCATATTCGCACAAAAGTATCATACTCTGTAATGGTAGAAAAGCTAACTAAAAGTAATATTAGGCAATCAAAGGTCTTTATATTTAGAATGCAGAAATATTTTTCAAAATCTATTTCATGATTGGAGAATACGTATGCTATGTATCACGTTATTAATTCAATTAACCCTTTCGAGGGCCATTTATTTCTCTTTTGAATTTCTCGCAGTTTTTTTTTATGTTTTATCAAGAATTAAACAATGTTTTTAAGGAAATATATTCTATTTTGCCGAATTTTAGATTTACATTTAAATTTTAGGAGTTTGAAGAAAACTTTCCAAGGAACCATTCACCATCACAAAGAAAATTAAATTTAATAGGGATTATTTGCCATGAAAAGACGAGAGAGAGAGAGAGAGAAGCACGTTGCAATGCACAAAGGAACATCACATTCTGCACACATGTAGTGGGTCCTCTTTTCTTGTCCCTTTCTGCTACATTTCCTACATCGCCTATAGTTAGAAACCATCATTGGCATATGATTTCCTACACTGGCTAACCGCACATCATCCAGAACTACACACTTCTATGCTTTTCAATGCCTAGGAAAGGGTTAAGCTCGTATTTTGAGTTTTTACCATTAATTGGTCTAACTTCTTCAATGATTAAAAGTCGTATTTTATTAATGATTGGAATTGTAATTTAATGCTTAGGGGTGGAGTCAGATAAAACGAAATGATTAATAGCTGAACTTTCCCTTGCTAAGAATTTGTGAGTTTTTGATTGAACTATGTATAACCAATGACTACTTTAAATGACTAATTAAATGGTTATGAACATGGAACAGAAATTCTTTTCTATCCTGGAATAATGATTATTTATTCTTATAACTACTTTAAATAAGTAAGAAAAACCTTTTTTGACTATTTTCGCACTTTCAAAGAAATTGTTTTTAAACAATTATATACCATTTTAAGAAAACAAAGCTAACAACAATCCTGTTAGTACAATTATGTTAAACATAGAATCTGTTAATGTACAATATTATATTTTGTAATAACGGATGATGCTTAGCAATTCAGTCTTGAAAAAGTATTACGAAAAAAAGTTCAGAGAGAGGGAGAAAAGAACACCATTTTTGAGAAAGTTCTTTAAGGACCATTACCTTTTCAGATTGAACAGCACGGGAAAAAAATGAAATACAGTATCTGATATATGCCATCTAGAACATTAATTAAATTAAGAAATTATTTTAAATTACACGTTCAGTTTTAAAAAAAAACCTATAAATTACTAATGGAACAAATTCTAATACGGATTAAAATTTCTTTTTTTTTAATAATCATGATATATAACTGCCAACACAACAAAAAAGCTTTAAGACATTTAATTTATCAAAAAAATTAATTAGAGGGGGAAAAAGTGCTGTTGCGCAGATTCGATTTGTTGCAAGACATACAAAAGATGGCTTAACACACACACATCAGATTAAAAAGAAAATCTAGACCTCAACATTTTTGATACATCATTTAATGACACGAAAAACATTCCCTTTGGAATCAATCCATTCCACAAAATATAAAACCCCCACCAAATCCATTCCAGACCCATAAATAACCACCTCTACTTTAAAACACTTCCATCTTCCCGAATCGGAAGCATAAAAAGAACTTCAATCCCCCAAACAAAAATTACCTAAAGGTGATCTTTCCAAAAGTAATAGTACTATTTTCTTTCTGACCGCAAAAAAGGTGATTTTTTTCGCTCAATTCCAAACCATAACTCATACCTGCATGCACATACATGCCGCCACGTGATGTCCATTCATCATCCGGGGTACTTAATCTCTTTCGGGGCTACGGTTGTGAAGTGTGACCCCAAAATCCATCCGTCTTAAAGTACTTAGAAGGGATAATCCACCAGGAATGGAGACTGGCGATTATTTATCGGGACCTTCTTGATCGCGAGCAAAACTTCAAAACTTCTGTTCTGACACTTTTACCCTTTCGATAGTGTCGAAACCCAGAGTTGGAGAAGCACGTTCTTGTCGTAAATAAGTTCAGATGGATTTATTTGCGTTGGATTTACAAAGCAAGAACAAGAAAAAGATGTTTTTTTTAAAAAAGCATGACTTGGGAAACTGTATCTTGTTTTGAAAGAGTTAGCTTTTGTAAGAGCCACAATCTAGATCTGGCCACCATAGTTGAGTTTTAAAATTCAATTGGAAGAGCGACCAAATGTCTAGTAGATCTCTCAGTTCGAAGTTCTGTCTTCCTATATATGTCGCAAGGAAACGATGAAATCAGGTTGATCAAATCCCTAAGGGATATGATCAATGGGCGGGAGATGTTAAAATAACGTTTCTTCAAGGTCATTTCCCTGATGAAAGTAAGAGATTTGAACAAACCCATGATATGTTTCAGTGAAATGATGAAAAAATAATGTCGAGAGTTTAAAAGTGTTTATTTAACAAATATGGTGCATTATTAAACGTAGAAATAAGTAATACAACAATAGTCAATGAAATACAAATTATATTTATTCGAAACTAATTAACAAATAAATAGAAAATTGGCTGGTATTTTTTGATGTGCAACATCTTTCCTCTCGGTTGCTGGATATTTGTGGGAGGGATCTCGTGAAAAGGAACGTAAATGTGTAACAGGAAACCGGGGAAGCGCGCGTGGTCACGTCGATCGACTTGGCCGGTCCCTTCCCCCTTTATAGCTTCTTAAATAATTATGACCTGCTTTGGTCAGGGGAGGGCACACTAAAATATCAATCCCCATGTTAATCCTATGGTGCCATTTTTTAAAGATATGGGATGGGGTTGATATTAGGGGGATCAATAGTACTGCCTGTTTGGTTCGGAAGAACAAGGACTCAACTCCCTGGACAGCATTTTGCCAAAGCAAATCCTGACTAGTTCATTTCATAATTTCACTCAAACAGTTCAGGGACTTGAAAAAATCATCAGAGAAATGACCTTGAAGTGACGCTATTTTAACATCACCCGTCAATTGATCATATCCCTTAGAGATTTGATCAAATTCATAATTTCTCGTCATTTCCGTGCGACAGATACATAATCTAACCGTTGCCTTCCCGCTTTGCTGGGTATTACAGAGTATTTCATGACATTGTAAAACTATACATTTTTTTTGTTTCAGTTATTATTCTCAAAATTCGATTGAATTGAAAATATTTTTATAGCCATCACCTCTTGATTTAGAAAGGACAGGACAGGTTTCCGAAACAAAAGGATATTTATCATTCACAACCCTTCTTGGGAGTCTATTAATGCTAAACCCGTTCTTAGCTGATCTCTGCTCAACAAAATAAACATCCTTATCAAATTTCAAACCTGTAAGTCTAATAATTTGGAAAAGAGATTTTTTTATCCATAACGCCCCCGCAGTCCTCTCTTAAAAGTCGTTTTCTGCCAGACCTTTTTTTAGTGGACCTCTGCGTAACAGAAGGAATATGCCTATAACAAATTTTAAGTCTGAAGGTCTAATACTTCCGGAGATATCTTCATGAGTGAGTATTTTTATCCAATGTATGTATGTGTATCAGTGTCGCACTCAAGGGGGGGTCCGGACCCCCCCACCCCCAAAGCTCTTGATTTTTTTCCCGATTGATTATAATTCTAAGTATATAGTACGTAAAATTTAATTAATTACTTGTTATTAATGATTAATTTTATTAATTAATGCTAATTATTTATTCAAAAATTAGTTTTTTACTGTGTTTTGTTCCCGAATATCGACAAAATCAAAAGGAGCATGATACAAGAATGGTGAACTTTCGACCCCTGACCCCCTTGAAAAATACCTGTGTGCGCTACTGATGTGTATGTATGTATACACACACAAATACATAAGATAACTCAAACTAAGTGGCACAACACCCCATGAGGGCCAGGGTCAACTGTGCCCATCCCAGTATACGTAACCATTGGGCACTGATGTGCGTGGGCAGATGTCCAGATCAGGTCGTCAATCTGATGCGAGACCCCCAGTGTTTAAGTCCCCAAGCAAGCTTGGTACTCATTTATCGATCCATTGCAGGATCAGAGGCTAAGTCAACCTTTCCCAGCCCGGGAATAGGAACCGGACCTGTGGTGTGGAAGCGTGATACGCTACCACTCGATCACTGGGCCTTCAAATACATGATATAGCGATGTAAAAATTAGAAGAAGGATGCTCCATCTCAGAATCATCGTTTTCATCTATCTCTTAAAATTTCGAAATCAGCAAAATAAATTCGATTGTTAAAGCTGAATTGTATTGAGATGGATTCAAACTAGTCACTCAATTCTTTTTAAGCTAGAAATCTTACTATCTATTTATAACTTAATTAGACAACATTCAAGCTAAAAAAATCCCTCAATTACATTCTAAAGTATAATTTACGTGTAATAACTATAGATTTATAAAGTTGGTCGTAATTTTGTAGATAGATAATTTGGATTGATTATTCAGTAGAACAACCATCGAAAACTGGTGGCCTGTGACAAATTTGTGATGATCTGCAAAAAAATTTAGATATTGTTTATGCTTTTATGGATTCATTTTCTAAAAAGTCGAGTAACAAAACGTATTATGAAATATGGTTTGTACTTTTTTATTTAAATTTCAGCTATTTCTTTTATTAAAATGTTTTGAGTTTAGTGACTTTTTAGCTAATTTTGCGGGTGTATCTAGTGGTATTTGAAAGTGAGAATTGGCAATCACGGTAAATTGGCGGCCTAATACTTTAGTTTCTTGATATTGCTTTGCGTTGCTCGTTTGATCTTGCTTTTCTTAAAGTTTCTTTCCGGAATTATTGAAATGCAATTAGAGACGTAAGTACGTGGCAATATAGTAATAGTGGTCTTCCATAAAATAGTCAGTCATATATATTAGTTGTCCGCCATAAAATAGCCAATCATATTAATTAGTGGTTCTCTATAAAATAGTCAATGATATATTAGGGGTCCACCATAAAATAGTCAATCATATTAGTGGTTCATAAAATAGTCAAGTCATATATATATATATATGGTCCTCCATAAAATAGCCAATGATATAATAGTGGTCATCCATAAAATAGTCAATCATATTAGTGATCCTCTACAAAATAGAGTCAATCATATTAGTGATCCTCCATAAAATAGCCAATGATATATTTAGTGGTCATCCATAAAGTAGTCAATCATATTAGTGATCCTCTACAAAATAGAGTCAATAATATTAGTAGTCCTCCATAAAATAGTCAACCATGTTAGTAATTCTACAAATATGAAATGATACATTTAGTGGTATTTGAAGCTCTAAAGATTGGTGACCACTGTCCCAGAATATCCTACTTGAAACCATTGTGCCGCAAGAATTGAAGTGCTCCAAATGTATCATAGCTCGAAATGGTGAGGATATGAAAAGTGAAGTGCTAACTCAGCTGTCCCTTTCATCATCTCTGAGCTTGGACCAGAATTACAAAGTATTAAACAAACCTTTGATTCAGATGCTACCGAAAGCTTTCCACAAATTAATCAAACAAGATAAAAAAAACAGAAAAGATTTCCTTATTGGAGGCTCAAGGTCAAGTCATTGTAACAGAAAGTTGAGAATTTTTTTAATGCTCCAAAAATTTCGCCTTATCATATAAAATGCTTTAATATAATATTAGAGCTCTCATTATTCCATATCACGACTAAGCTGACTTGAGTAAATTTGAATAACGTAATCTGGAGCAGAGAATATTACTAAAGGCTGGTTCTATCTTTTAGGGGACAGGAATATTTCGTGTGGATGGTAGAAGATCTAGACATATTTGAGGACTCTATCGAAACTTAATTTAGTAATACTGTGCCTGTAAATTTCAATCAATTAAATAGGGGTACTTAAAAAATAATTAACTGAGAGTTAAATGATGCAGTTTTGCTACTTAGGTAAATGATAAACAATTTCCTGTATCTTATGTTAGGTGGTATTTTCTTGTGTGAAGAAATTAAGATGACTGGGACGCGCTCGTGAAAATGCTTCAAATTTTGTATTTTCTTTTTTACTTCTTAAAAACAATGGGCACTTTGCTGCATCTATAGAGACATTATTTATGAGTATTTGATAAATAGAACGCTAGAAAATTGAATTTTAAAGTTGTGATCAAATGTCACGTAACTATGATTCAGGTACACACTTTTTTCAAAATCCGTTTTGTATATAATATGTATTATAAAATACTGATTTTTCTCAGAGAATGCAATTTTTCTGTATTATGAGCTCAAACTCATTAAAAACTTTACATTTTTTGAGCAAAAATTTAGGAAAATTTAAATGAATAATTACGAAATTTAAAAATCATTTTTTAAAATATTAATTATATACCCAGTTTTTTTGCATTTATAAATACTCAATGTAGTGCTTAAATTATAAATCAAGTGGATACAGTACAAAATGAATCGTGAGAATTATCCTTAATTAATTAGACAGTTCGTAAGATAGACATTTCGTTTCCTCTAATTGCGTATTGTTGCCTTTTAAATACTTATGAATAGTCCTTTATGTTTATATAACTGTTTTTTTATTTTAAAGTAAATTAATATTCATATGTATGAATACAAAAACAGAGCTTCTTTTGTAATAATTTTTTAAAACAGTTACATTTAAACTAGGCATCAAATTAAATCTTTAAATTCATCAAACACATTTTCTTCGGGTATTTTTATAACAATAAAAATATGTGCAAGGAATGCTGTAATATCCTGTAATGATGATGTCCGAAGTAAAGTGGAAATAATAAAACTTAGGGACATATAAAACGTTGGTACTTTAAATGCAAGATGTTGTGAATCCTTGATAACACGTGTTGATGAAGTAGGGAAAGAGTAATTAAAAAGACTTCTAAATAATCTAGAATTTAAAATTTACAATTTAAAAACTAGAAAATGATGCAGAATAATCTAATTAACTATGATATGGCTTTGTATTGTATTAAAAAAATATTATTTTACAAATCATTGATGAAAATATCTTTATTTGCAATTTTATCAAATTGCATTTTTCGATGATTCCGATACACTTTTCCCAAAATATTATAATATCCACAAATTTTCAACAAAGGGAATGATTTTTTTTCAAATAAACATTCACAAACGTTATATATAGCACAATTTCTGCATAAAATTTAAAAGAAACTTAAATCACTAAATTTTAAAAATTTTATACATTTTTTTAAATTTCATTTCATTCTTTTTATGGATTGTTATGTTTTAAAAAACTCTGGATTTTATGCAAAGTGTACCTAAATGTAAGAACACGCCTCAAAAATAAAAAAAAATAGGTATTGATTATTCATTGCACGTACAGATTTATTTGTAATTTAAAAATAAATTTTTTCACATTAACATGTACATAAATATACAGATAATTCAACGTAACACGTTTCCTTCCGGAGCTTTTAATTTAAGTAAGTGAGAACCATTTAAATTTGGTGCAAAAAAAGTTCATTTTTCTTGTCGCAAACGTCCCACGTACCTTAAGGCTATCTTCGGCTAATGTTAAAGAATAGGAGCCAAATTTGGAATATTTTTTCAGATATAAAAGTACTTAAACATTAATATTATATTCTGGCTACGCTATCCTGTAGAGAATCACTTATTTTTATCATACTACTCATTGTTATCCGAGTTGTCATATTTTTTCTTCTATAAAATGTGTTTTGCATTTTTTTTCCTATACCGTCATGTTAAATGAGCTATTCCTTCACATGTTAAAAGGAAAAACTAATTATTTATGAAATATTTTGAAAACTTAAAAGCTTCGTATTATAAACAAATGCATGAGTTACAATGTCACAAATTTTTATAAAAATTGAGGCATTTTTTCTATCCGAAAATGTGTGCTCCGCGTTAAGTTCACGCATTCGTACATATGACGAAAACAGGCTTAAACGAATGATATCGAATATAAGTCTTGTATTCAGAACACATGTAAGAGTATTACTCATTCCTTTTTTAAAAAAAAATGATATTAATGCTTTTTAATCAAACACTGCAAATGCAATTATTTTTTAGGCAATTGAAATACTTTTTTGTTGGGGGAAGGTATTGGTTTTGAAGAGGAGGAAGGAATTACAAGTTTCTTAATCTTGCTAAAAGAAGAAAAAAAAAGTCAAAAAAAAATTTAACTGGTTAGTAAAGTGAACGGCAAACTTTTTTAGAGTTGGCCAATAAAAAAAGAAAAAAAAAAACATTTGACACACACGGCCCATTATAATTTATTATAAAGTTAAATAAAAATTTTAAGACAATATTATATTCTGGAAAAAGTGTTAATACTAATACAATGTGATTTTGTTTATTTCTAATGCATGTTATCTAATTTTTTTAAACTAAAATATAACTTAAAATAATAATTTTCTAACTATAAAAGCGAAAAAGTGTATATATTTTGTATGCTTATTAAAAAGGGTTACATTTTTCCATCTGTGAAAATTTAAAAAAATTTCCTATGATATTTCAAACAAAAATACTTTTCACATGCAAAAGAAAATCAAATTTCGATGAAAATTTTTGCGTATGCAAAAAATGGAACATGAAGTTTTATGAGTTTTTGAAAAGTATTTAATAAAAAAATGGAAATTTTGTACTATTGTATAAACAATGATTTGTGTACTATTACACTAACAATATTTCTTTTGTAATGTTGAAAAAGCAATTCTACTGAAGCAACATAAATAATCTTAAAACCTATGATTGGTCAGAATATCCTGATGATTTACATTTGGCCTGATGACCATAGTTCACCCATCGCTAGATTAACACTAGAACGTCTGTCAGAGTCGATTGGACACCGGAGTCTGTTTAGTTTGTTCTCCTTTCCGCATTTTTGCAGGAATTTTGAAAATTGTTCATAAATTTCAATCATTTTTCATGCTGATTACTCAGAAAAAGTTTTTTTGATCCTAGATTAATTAGGAGAGATTTTACAACTACATATACCTAGAACGTCTACTGGTGTAGTTTCGACATCTAGGAAATTTACCATTATAAATAGCTGTTGTTCAACAAAATATATTTCACTAAGTAGATACAATTAGTAAAACAAACTTCCAGAAGTAATATCGCACATTTATTTGTCCTTGAATGCAGTGTTATTGGGTTCACAGTGGAAATGAGTTAGTTATACTAAAATCGTTGGGCCTAAGTGTTTCGTTACATAGCATTTACTTATCTGCTATTACGTTCAAATTACGTAAGTGCAAGAAATTCGAAAAATCAGGTAAATACTGAATTTAAAGGAATTACAAATTCACACTAAAACGCAAAAAGTGTCAAATTAAAGAGTACAAGGGAAATGCAACTAAAAAAATGCGTGTCTTTTGCATGAAAACGGTGTGCGGAAAATGCACTGTAAAAAATGAATATCATTGTATTCATTGAAAATGAGGTATGTGCAAGACATTATGCATAAAAACGATAAATAATAATGAAAAATATCGCATTTTCACTAAAATTATGATTTTGTTTATTATACTCTCATCTTTATGAATATTATTGTTTGATTCCATTTTACAAGATTAAGTAATTTATTTTGTTACAGCTTTTATGGTATAAAGGGTTAATAATATACGATAATTATATGCAATAATATTCAAAAGTCTTGAAACTGAACCCTACTTAACAGTAGATCAGCAATTATTTATTTATTACAATTATGTTATACATTTTATATCACGGTGCTGAAACGACACGGTGGACGTTTAAGGATAATCGAAGTCCTGGACATTCTAGTATTAAAGTAGGATCGGAAAAGCCTACTGCTTACTGTCCTTCAAAAACATGTCTTTGCTTGAACTTTTCTAAAATAATATTCCCAAAACACTTTCTGTTGAAGTGAACAAACTCTTAATATGTCACTAACCTTCACTTGGTTATTATTGTTTTCTTTTCCAGATCCCGCCGCGAAACCTCTTGGCCAGCTCCACACGGAACAAGTCGCAATCATTTACCTCAAGAAGTTGATGCTTGAGAACCGTGATAAATCTGTAGGTGTGTACCCATCTACGATGAAGATAGAGTATATTTATGCATTTCAGCAGTAGTAACATCTTATATCATTCAAATTCTTCCTTCCTGTTTGCACAGATATAAATGGGCGGGTTAGCACTAGAGGCCTCTGGGAAATTTCTTTGTTGATGAAGAGAAAGGAGCGCCATGTCGGAATGATTCAATCCATGATTTGTTATTTCAAAAAACAACTGTTCGTGGAGTTTAACTTTTGCATCTAAGGTACTTGAGCTTTATTCTCAGCCTGGCAAAAGATTAAAAAAGGGTTGTCAATAGATTGTTCCATAGATCTTAATGTAAGAGAATACTTTTGTAAAATATAGGAGCATTATATCTTCATCTTTTGTATATTATTCTGCCATTACTACAGAATTTCCTACCAAGTAAATAACATTTTCAATATTTTTATTGTATTTATTATTATGTATATTATTTAAATGATAAAAAGGCCTATGCATTAAAATTTTTAGCCACTTCTCTTACGAAACATTAATTCTTTAATACAATGTGCAATTTTAAATACGCGTGTTGTTTACTTAAATTATTCGTGATGTTTACTTAAGCTTTCAAATGAGAAAAAATGAGAACTATAGAAGAAAATGAATTATCCTATTCTAATTGGAATATTGAGATTAGTGGTCTTCAAAGTGCACTGTGTAACCACTAGAAGTACGCGCAGTGGCGTGAAGAAGAATATTAGCCCCCTGAAAAGTCAGGTTTTGGACCCCAAGCCAATTGTTACAAAGAATTGCAAAACCATAACATAACATAAACTTTGGCTCCTCCTAAAACCCTAGATCCCCCCGCGATGTGGGGTTGCGGGAGTATGCGCTACGCCATTGGGTACGCGTACCCTCAGGATCACGGCGAACGACAGTTGGGAGAACTCGAAAGAAGCAACCGTTGATTATTTTATGTTTGTAAAATGGGGTACTTATGCTTATTTTCGTTTTAGGGAAAAGAAGAACATAAATTTAGTTAAATAAAACATCTGAGTAAAACTTTTTTTCCCGCCTAATTTTTTCAAAGATTACGAAAATATGATACAAAAAGAAAGTTTTCAAATCAGCTGAAGCAATTATTGAACTTTAATGAGAATTTAAAAATATAGTTAATACATAAATGATAATATTTGAATTTGAATGTACTTAACGCATCCAAGCAATGGCGCACGCAGGAATTTTTCAAGGGGGAGGGGGTCCGGGGTCGAAAGTTCACCATTCTTGTATCGTGCTCCTTTTGATTTTGTCGATTTTCGGGAACAAAACACTGTAAAAAACTAATTTTTGAACAATTAATTAGCATTAATTAATAAAATTAATCATTAATAACAAGTAATTAATTAAATTTTACGTACTATATACTTAGAATTATGATCAATCGGAAAAAAAATCAAGGGCATTGGGGGGTCCGGACCCCCCCTTGTGTGCGCCACTGCATCCAAGCATAATTTTATTGTCAGATACTTTTATTTATTTAACATTCCCTGTTTCCTACACTCCTCACTTAACTGTAACTGAGTGCGCCTTACTTTCCCGCCTTCCTACCCCAACGGAAATTTTTGAACACCATACCGGGACAATTCTGTAAACTAAAAACGCGACGGACAGACGCAAGGTCTTGTCCGCATCAATCCGCAGCACCTTCAAAGGTATAATTTTCATTTAACCGCATTACTACCTTTTAAGTGTAAACTTTAACTGTAAATATTTATTTTCTTGTAATATAAACATAAGTACTATCTCCATCTCTGGCTGTTATTTGAACTCAACCAACGGCAACATTCCCCAACCCAAATATTACAACAGAAACACATGAAATATTTCATAGCTGCGTAATTTTAACATCCTAATTGTTTTGGAATGGTATCCCCTAATAAATATAAGAGTTTTGGAGAAATTAATATTTTTCCAAATCGGGATGTCATAAAAACTAACACATTTGAAAAAGGATTTTTATTTAAATCATGACATAAGTCTCAAATTTTTAAGCTTTATAACGAATTAAAAAAACACACCAGCAACTGGGTTTAAAATTTCGCTTTAAAATAATCATTAGAATTAAAACTATATGCGTTTGATAAGGCAAAACGTTTCATTATTAAAAAATTCAAATAAAACTTTATGTATTCTCGAATATTTCAGTAATATAGAACTATCAAAAAAAATATGGATTTAATTTTGAATTTAAATGAATCTAATCTTTTATTTATTTTAATATTATTTATATTTATTTTTGTATAACACTAAGAGTAATATTTCTTATTTTTATTTATTTATCGAAAATTATATTGAGAATCAAATTATAATCCATTGTTTCGATTTGCTTATTTTTAGAATTTAATTACACTTCTGAGCGCATACAAGGCAAATGGTAGTTAGAGGCCATTTTATTCTTCAATCAGTTACAGCAATTATTTAACATTTCACGGCACTTTTCAGCAAACAAATTTATTTCTGTCATTACATTTCCCAGCTGGTATTTCATTTTAGCAATTCCAGGAAAAAATGCGAATCGGAAAAAAAAAGGAACATTTAATCTTCAACGCATGATTTGTGCCACTAACACATCATTTCACAAATAAAGAAGAAAAGAAAGAAAAAATCCTCTAAGCAAATTACCAATTAACGACTTCCCCCCCCCCACAACTTTAATCACCGTTGCCATCTGGTTAAAAAAGAAAAACAAATGGGGGGAAAGAAGTCAAAACTAGTCTCTCGCGTGAAGAAAAGTGTGAAAAACAACAGAAAACTAAAGGTGGCAACAAAATAAAACTTCGAAATCGCTTGCCACCTGCGTCACTTGTGGGGACAAATCACTTAAATGGGGTCCCTCGAAATGCACGGATGACGAAAAAAATAAATGACACGTAAAAGTAATTTGATGGGTGTGGTTTAGTGAACGAATCATTTTTCTTCAGACGATTTGACAGAGTGTTCTCCTCCCCCTTCGAACGCTGGATCGGAAGTTGGAGTGAGTGTGTGTGTTTGGAGTTCTTCCTTCGAGTATGTTATTCAAATTGGACTTGATTAAAGGTGTCATGGATTCGTGAAATTTCAATTTGTCTTTATTAATTTATTTTTAGCCTGAATCAATAGTCAGAGTGTTTGGACCAGAATGCCTAATTAAGAAAATTGTTGAACACAATCAAGTTATAAAACGAATCTGTTACCTCAGTGCTTCTCAAACTTTCAATATTTGCTACCCAATATTCAACCATAATTTTCATTGCGCCTTCCCTCCATACAAATAATAATATATTGAATTCAATAATATTAGACACTAAAGCTGCAATACGACTTTTTCTTAAATATCACCAGCGTATATAAACACCTCACTTAGCCAAAGAGTTAATTGCCCCGGACGTATATATACGCCTTTCCGAAGTACGATCGTTTCTGTGCACTGATATCCATAAAATTATTCCGAAGGCTTTGGAACGCAATAAATGGACCTTGACAGTAATTGCGAAGAGTTTACTTATTTGAGAGGATTTGTTTATTTATTCCTCCACCGCCCCCAATACATCACATGTGCTCTCCGACGTGGAAAATGGTGGCATTGGGATACAAATCGTGTAACTTTGAATCGGCAATTAAAGGATTAATTATAAACCGTACACAAATTATCAAGATAAGTGTTAATTTTTGTATATAATTTTATATACGACAAGCCCATGAGGTCACTGACAATTATACTTGTTCTTAATTTAGTATTGTTAAACTAATTAAAAAAGACATTGTGCACTACCAGTAGCTCAGTTTTCCAGGGGGTCACAAAGTCCTTGAATCCTGCTCCTTTTGTTTTTGTCGATTTGGGGGAACAAAAAAAAGTAAAAAACTAATTATTGAATAAATAATTAGTATTAATTAATAAAATTAATCTCCAGGTTAAAATAAATATTAACTCTCATTAAAAACAAATATTTAATTAAATGTAACGTATATATACTTCAAATTATAATAAATAGGGAAAAAATCAAGGGCTTTGGAGGGGGTCCGGACTCTAGGACAACCCTCTTACACTACTGATACAATTATGAGTGTATTATATCCGTGCAAATGTGCATTTTATTTTTTATTATGACCGAATGTATTTTGTTTTACTTTCAGTAAATTAATATATATATATATATATATATATATATATATTGAATAATTTTTTTGTTTTCGATTTTTCAATCAGCTCACGCCCCGCCCCCTTCGTAGATTTATCACGTCCTCTTATCGGGCACGTCCCACAATTTCAGGAATACTGTGTTAACTATTACTTCATCCGACAATACGCAAATGGTACTATTTTTAGAAAATTATATCAAAGGAACAACGATGAGAACATAATTTGGATTTAAATATAAAGTAAATACGTCTGCCAATCTCTCCATTAAAAATTTGTCTTTAGAAGACGTTTTCTTTTAGCAAGTTTTTAGAATTAACATGACTGACCACGTTCGAAACCATGTTTTTTTAAAAAAAATGTATAAATAGATATTTTTTTTTATTTAGTGTCACTTGAATTGGAATATGCATATAAAATTGTTTTAAGACTGTTCTTGTAAGAAAACACTAAAACTACTTAATATTGTGATTCTGTCTTATGTATATATATATATACACTGGGGTGCAAAAATTAAGGACGAAGTCGAAAAATTAGCATATCAGCTGAACGAAGAGGCAGAGCGGACAGAAGACCAATCAGGAGATTAAGTAAGGTGATGTACGGTAGCACATGCGCAGATATGCAGGTAGACGTAATTGGGGAGTGTCTGAGTAGTATAAAGCATGTTGTCGGTGTAAGATCAGTATTTCTGGCAAAGAGATTGCACGCCGTATAGCAGTTAAAATCACACCGAGTTGCTGCCTCAGCGAGAAATGGCGAATAATCAATCTGTTAGACGACATCTGAATGCTTTTACCCGAGGTCGAATCATTGGGAAGTTGGAGGAAGGCCGCAGTGTGACAAGTGTGGCTGCAGAGTTCGGAATTGCTCACAGCATCGTTTCACGACTTTGGAGACAATTTCAAACTACAGGAACAGCTATCCGGGGGTTCAGTAGTGGTCGTCCACGAGGAGCCACACCCGCAGATGACCGGTACATTGTCTTACAGGCCAGAAGAAACAGGCGGCAGACAGCGGGAGAAATCGCTAGACACACGACGCAGGCGACTGGACGACCGATATCGCGTTTTGCCGTGGCCAGAAGACTGCACGGTGTGTACCTTTAACGCCTGCCCATCGGAGAAGGCGTTCTCTGTGGTGCCGGGAACACCGGAATTGGAGAGACAATGAATGGGGACGAGTACTCTTTACAGATGAGAGCAGATTCAGTTTGAGTAGCGATTCTCATCGCATACTCATCTGGAGAGAGCGGGGAAGCCGCAATCATCCCTCGAACATCATTGAAAGGGACAGGTATGGAGGTCGCGGTGGGGAGGCATCATGCTTGGTAGTCGTACAGACCTTCACATCTTCGACGCAGGTTCAGTCAACGGGACCCGTTATTGTAACGAGATTCTTCTTCCATATGTGCGTTTTTTTAGAGGCGCTATGGGTCTGCAGTTCCTTTTCATGGACGACAATGCACCATGTCATCGCACAGTAGCTGCCGAACAGCTCTTAGAGAGTGAGGATATTGAACGTATGGATTGGCCGGCACGATCTCCGGATCTCAATCCCATCGAGCATGTATGGGATTTTCTAGGCAGACGCTTGGCAGCTCGTACCTTACCACCAGTAACGATTCGGGAGCTTCGATTGGCGCTGCAAGACGAATGGGCAGCAATGCCTCAACAACTCATTGACACCCTCATTCTCAGCATGGGCAGACGCTGTAAAACCTGCCTAGCAGTCAGGGAGATCATATCCCCCTACTAAAGACCGGATGTTTCTTGCTGGACACCCATCACAGGGATGTTTCGGCCTTCAGTCGCATTGCGCTCCATGCTACTTTTTCAATCAAACTTCTTTTTATCCCTCTGATTTCTCTTTAGTAAGTGTTGCTTACATTACACATGTCCTTACGTATTGGGGATCTTACGGTATTAAATGTGTTGATTTGGAAAGCTTTTGTATAAAGTTATATTGAAAAAACCGTCTCGTCCTTAATTTTTGCACACCAGTGTATATTACTTGTAAATGTATTTAATAAAAAGAATCTAAAATAAAATTTTTCTTTGTTGACCAAAGTAGGAATTCACTTAATTTTTTTATGCTACTTATTTATTATATTTATTTTTAGTCCAATGCAAAAGTTAGTATTGACAATAATAGTAATTATATGAGTTACATTTAGAACTGTGGTTGTATATTTATATTGTTATTAAATTATTGTTACAATTTTTTTAATCGAACAAGATATAACCATTTTGTTTGTGTAAACGATAATTTCATTTCATACTGAATTACTCCCAGGTGTAATATCTACGTTCTGGAATCAGGACAAAAGGAAAAATACTGCTGTCCGTCAACAGAATTAAATGGCAATTTTTATCTTGATCAGACATAATCATTTCCCTCACACTTTTCCAGTAATTATATATGATAGCATTTTGCTACTGAATGGTTATCAGAAACGTGTTTTATTGATTCCAAATTGTCAAGCCATTTTAGATCAAACGTTTCCTCATTAAAAGCCAAGGTGAAGAAAAAAATCAGAATTTCGTCTCGACATTCCTTATGCCTCTGTAATTAGTGGCAACACCTTTTCCAAGGTCGCTCAAACACGTCTTTTCTGTACGAAGCTAAAATTCGTTTCGAACATTTCATTGTTTGATGTTTCTCAGTTTTGCTAAAATCCCTTTTTGGAGAACAAACTCGCCTTTCTCTGCTGCTTACTATTCCTCAAACTGACAGTTTGGGATCAGAGCTGATTGCAATCTATAATTGCTAATCTCGTTAGAATATGTGACATTGATAAGCTTATCGCCAGATTATCTGGAAGTTGCAAGGACTGATTTAATTATATTTTCAATCACGTATCAGTTGAATCAGTATTCTTTTCGAAAAGCAGCATGTCATTGATTCAAATTTTGCTTCGTTTCAATAACAGAAACATACAGGTGCATTTTTTTAGAATTATTTTAATACCATTTCATTCGATTCGTAGTTTGAGTTCGTTTACTTTTGACAGGAAATAAAAACAGGCGGTAATGTAGTTTATTAATGGATTCCGTGTGACTATTAGCATTCAATGAATTCTAACTCGAAAAGAATATTATGTAAAAAAAATACTGGCAATCAGTAAAATTAGAAAAATATAAAAGATCGTTAAAATTCTCTTTGTCAAAAAAATATTCTATACAAATACAAATCGTTTGGTGGTTATACTCGTAAAATTTTGGAGTATAAAAATATATTAATCGTGTAATTTTATTTTTTCGAAGAAATATTTCTCTCTCTATATTAAAAAAGATTTTCGTGAGATGATGCAATAAATTTATTCTATATCTCATCCACGAAAACAATAATAAAAAGTCAGTAAGTCCTGTTCAACATTATGGTTACAAATTGGAGACTTGAAAATTTCTTTTCCTACTTACAATATATTGAAAAAAAAATAGAACTACATAATACACGTAAATTACAGTTTTACAATTTGAGCCTTGTATAACTTGTACAATGGGGATTGATCCACGTTAGGTGGACAGGGGGTACTGACCCCCTAGTATTTAAAAGAAATTATATTTTCATTCTTTAAAAAAGCATCGTGAAAAACTATTTAGCTCTGTGCATTTATTTAGTATTTGTGTCAAAATGAAATTTCATAAAGTCACATTCGATTTGATTAAAACAAATTTTTTATTGAAACAATTAGAGAATTCCATTCTATTTAAAATACAAAATAAATATATACATTTTAAAATCTGAAAGTGAGACATGGTTTAAGGTGGAGCTCTCGGCATCTGATTATAGCTCCAGAGCGGAATGTCTTTGAAGAATTCACCCACATTTTAAAGTTGATGATTGTCTTATTTAATTATAAACCTTATATATACTTTTTTTACAGAATGCCAAAATAGAACGTATTTAAAATGTAATTACGTAAACAGAAACACTTAGGGAAAAAAATGTCAAATTAATTGGCGTCAATGATAAAACATTTGCAGGCTGTACTCTATAATTATTTCAGTTTATTGTGTTCTATAATAATATATTACTGTGTTTTCACATAAGTTACTCTGTAACTATAATTCTTTATAATATTAAAGTATATTTAGACTAAGGAAAACAAATAAAACTACACATTGATCCCCCCAAAAACACTAAACAATATTATGTACTTTTCTAATTATTTTAAATTGATTAAACATCTCAACAAAATAAAATAAATAGTTATACACTAAAATTTACTCTTAGCAATCTTATGGTCCTTCCATTTTTCCTTCTATTGACACGACAGCCCCGGGTGGG
Source organism: Trichonephila clavipes (assembly GCA_019973935.1). Classification (NCBI taxonomy): domain Eukaryota; kingdom Metazoa; phylum Arthropoda; class Arachnida; order Araneae; family Nephilidae; genus Trichonephila; species Trichonephila clavipes. Next base: position 540,489 of record BMAU01021220.1, on the reverse strand, counting down.
CCAAGGCTTTCCCAAGAACCCTCCTCCATGCTAACCTCAGCTTGGCTACAGTTCTCCAACTAGTTACTTTTAAAACTTTAAAATCTTCCTCCACACAATCAGCTTATCTCAATCTGGGCTTTACTCTTAGTCCTAGTTCCAATAGGTTTGAATTCAGAATTCTGTACGTCAAGGATGAGGGGTCCATAAGGCAGATGTGGCTTGCAAACCCCAAACGATCAATCTTGATGGATTTAATGACATCTGCTTCCTTAAAGAGCTTGTATAATTCAAAATTATGTCATTGTCTAAGCAAGCCATTCTCATTCACAGCACCAAAGATATATCTAAGAACTTTACGATCAAAGATGACTAGTTGCGTGTATAAGTAGGGGTCTGATGATTGCTTTATACAGCATATTTCTTGTATGCCTTTTAATTAATTTTCACTTTAAGAAAGCTCTTAGATCCTAATGACAGCGATTAACAGCAATAACCTTATGTTCCTATAGGGGTTGAAAAAAATAGAAATTGATATGTGACAATTTTAAAATTTCTTCACCGTAACCAAAATGCTAAATTTTCAGTTCATATCTATTCAACATTTATGGAACATGTATTGTCTTAGAATGCGTTATTTTCAACAAAGCTATCAATTTTGCCCTTACAAGAATTTACAGAATGAAAAAAAAAACTGCGTATATTAGATTTCTAAAAAATAACACAATAACAATAATAATTTAAGAAAATATTTTTAAAAATAAAAGGAGAAATCTTAGATATCTTTCTCTTAAATTCTAAAATCAAAGAGAATGAAACATTTCATTACTGTAGAATAATATTTTTTTAAATGTAAACATTATGCATTTTTTCCTTTTATTGCGTTTCATTTAATATATAGGTGGCAATTTTTATTTTCTTCCAGTAATACTAATTCTAAAGAAAATATACTATCCATGCTTCTCACAAGTTACTCATGTTCTAAATTCCAAATATAGGCCTTTGCTAACCGCGACTTACTGTCAAAAGACGGAACCCCCATTTAATGAATCTTAGTACCCAAAAAAAGAGGGCGTTTTTTTACACCGATTTTGTAGCAACAACGGACAGGAGTAAAAAAAGAAATAAAAAAACTTGATTTATAGCAGCTTGAACTAACGCTGGAAATGTTCTGTCCACGGTAAAAATGGCGACTATAAATATCGCACTAAAGAGCTTAATGTCGATTTTACTCTGTTTTACGGAAGAAAATAAAAAAGAAAGAGAAATAAAAATATACAGAAAAGTAAAAAAAAATTTTCTAATTCGGATGTTAATTAAGTGTTAGAATATATACTGCCCAAAAGAAAAGCTAACGATGTCTTAAAAACTGCCTCTTGAAACTGCTTCTTGTTGGAGAACAATTAGCCAATGAAATTATATAATTTTATTCCTTGTATTTTTTGAAATGTTACGAAAAATGAGAATAATAGTTCCATTATTTTTTACTTGTCCAGTTGTTTAATTAGATAAATCAAATTGTCTTTGATAAAGACTTAGTAAAGAGATTTTGTTGTGTTAAATTGAATAAATTGATTCGTTAGATTTTGTTTGTAATTATGTTTTAGAAGTTTTTGATGTATATAGAACAAGTAATATAAAATAAAAATCTTTTTAACTCAATTCCTACCTAGACCTACAAAGAAAAATTTTATTTTAGCTAATTTTTATTAAATAGTTACAATGAATATAAATATGTATATATATATATGACAGAATCACAATATTAAGTGGTATTTAATTTTTATTCATTATCATTAAAGTATTGTAAAAGCATCATTATCATCAAGTATCGTATTGTCATCCAAAACAATCGTGTATATAAAATTTCAGTTCAACTGAATGCTTTAAAACGTGAGAAAAAAACCTTTTCAAGTTTTGACACAAGTCGCCAAAAGGGTCACTAAGTCGCCAACGTAGCTGTATTTGTAATTCTTTAAATAATTAGTTTTAATGAATTAATTTTTATTAAGTATAATTAAATTATTGTACTTTTCATCCAAAATAATCATGTTTTTTAAATTTCATCTCAATTGAGCACTTTAAAATGTATTTTATTAACGATTGAAATTTCCACCAAGATAAATAAACAAACAAATAAATAAATATATAGAGATTGTGAGCTAATAGCAGGAATTAAAAAATATACCAAACACAGACTTTACCAGAAAATGCTATGAACATAAATTTTAGAGATAAACTTTTCGTTTAACTGCTAGATTTGTGAGAGATTAGCACCTCTCTGTTGGGCACCTAGATATGTGGGATGTAGGGAAGAAACATTCGCCATGTTCTAATCAATCTATTTATTTATCACGCAATAAAACGACACAAATCCAATTAACAATAGCAAAAGAATGTATCGATGCTAACCGCGAAAGTGGAACAACGATGGTAATACACAAAAGTTAGGAGACTGTCAAACTCGATCCTTACTTTATAAAGGATCTAATCTATCATCCGATTTAATCAAATATCAATTTAATCTCAGTGAACAATCGTCACTTTAAAACTTCCTCCTAATAAGTCATTAATCACAATAATTCAAATATATCTATCAGTAACAATCTCACCTGAATCGGGTTTATCTCCTCTCCTACTCTCTATTCTAGCTAGAAAACTTCGACTGTATAGAGTAAGTAAATTTGAATATCACAATTTTCTTCTTCCGAAGGGTTGGCTGTGAATATCGCGAATTGATTGCCCAAAGATTTCCCAAGAGGATTAGTTGAAGGATCGCGGATAGATACGTCACAGATTTAAGTTATTGTATTTAGGAAAAAAATAACAGAAAAATTCATTGATTGAAAACTATACAGGGTGATTCTAAAATTAAGGGACAAACTTTGAAGGGTGGTAGAGCACACTAAAAAAAAACAATTTTTGTTTTGAATACATGGGCGGAAGCGCCGTGTTAAGACACAAACAGAAAAAAAAATAACACATTAGCTGAAACATAAGACATTCATCAGCACACTTAACGAGTGATTCCGTACAGAAAATATTAAAAAAGTTTGAGAAATGCATCCATCAACAGTTCAAAAGTAAAACTATCCAAACGGTTGGTAGACTGGCATGCTACAGCTCTTTTACTTGTGCCGGGTATTTCGTTCCCATAATCCAAGATGATTTCTTCCAGGTGTGTTTGTCGTACAGCCCTCGATCTACACTTTCCACCAGTACTAGTGATAAATGAACCATTTTCACACAGCTGTCGATGTAATGTTTGAAACATTTTGTGGTTCGGCATGTCTCTACTTGGAAAGCGATACTGATACAACTGTAGCACTGTTCTTCCGTTACTATTATCAGCACCATACATTAAATGTATGTCTGCCTTTTCGTTATTAGTAAAATCACCCATAACGATCGAAATCTGGAGTGGAAATGCCGATTTTGGAGGTGCAGCAGATCACTGGCACACCGCTGCCTTCAAATATCGCTAATATTGTCAGCCAATTACTCGATAAAGTTTATCAAGCACGCATGACGGTTGGTGGATGCAATTTCTAAAACTGCTTTAACATCTTCTCAACGGAATCACTCGTTAATATGCTTCTAATGAATGCCTTATGTTTCCGTTACTGTGTTATTTTTGTTTGTTTGCTTATGCCCATTTACGCTGTTATATTCCTGTTTAAAAATTGTTGGTTTTAGTGAGCTCTATCACCTCTCAAAGTTTGTCCCATGATTTTAGAATCCTCCTGTATATCTAAGATACATTTTTAAAAGGATCTCAGATTTTGTAAATGGATAAAACCATCATTTTCTTTTGAAACTTTATCAATGAGCAAAGTTATTACAAAGTAAGATAATGTTGGTTATAGAAATATACAGTCCAACCTCCTTATAACTCTATATTGTGAATTTTTCTATATAGTGATTTTTTTCCTGGAACCAAGAGCATTTCACGATTTTCTTCGTAAAATAACCTCCCAATAGTGAAGTGCATTTTCTATATAACGAACTTTTTCTGTTGTGATTCAATTTTTTCTCCATATTTTTAAAATATTACTGGACATTTTAAGTTATTCTCTCTTTAAACACATTTTATGGCGGTCATAAATATTGAACTAGTTGTATTAGATGCCCAACTCACCAAGAGCAATAGAATTATGGGTGTTTAAATTGTGTATTACAATTGTAATTCGTTTATTTAGAATTTCTAGTTAAAAAATAATGTATGTTTAGAGTTTCTAGTAAAAAATAATGCATGTTTAGAATTTTTAGCTAAAAAATAATGTATATTTGAAATTACTTGTATGCTTTAAATTAGAAAATATCCTTAAAATTCATTTATTTTAATATACAATTATTTTCTTAAAGTTGAAAATACAGTGTATTCTTCGAAATTCTTTTTACTTCTTTTCCTTACAATTCTTTTTTTTCTTTTATGGGTATAAGATATATAACATAAATACATATTAAAATTTACAAAAAGGTGTGAATAACTACTTTTTTAATATACAGTGTTTATGAATTTAAAATTGGTTTTATTTGAGTTTAGTAATTTTATTTAAGATGAACCTCTGTATAACGAATTTTCCATATAACGATTTTTTTTCGGGATTTAGCGACTTCGTTAAATAGAGGCCCGACTGTATATATATATATATATATATATATATATATATATATATATATTGAGGATCTTTTTGAACACACTGATTTTTATCAATTTTATTAACTTCTTTTCCTTGCTTTGTTTTTGATATTTGGATGATTAGCTTTTGTTGAATGTGACTGCGGTAACCTAATGGTTTTGATCACAACTCATGGCCAACGTGTCACGGGTTCGAGTCCAGATGCTACTTAAAACCCGTCGCGTTGATGCACGTTAACCCTCTAACTGTTTTGCCCCTACGACGTACGGGCTGCCGAAACTTGGTTACAACCTGTCTACCCCTACGTGCACTGATATTTTCTTCTTTCTATCTTTGATTTGCATACACGCTGCTCAAAATAATTAAAGGCTATTGCGGTTTTAGGTGGATCTTGTGGCTGGGAAACTTTTTAGCTGATTGATACATGGTCGACAGACGTAGTAGGTTATATGAGAATAAATTACACATGTTTGGCAGAAAAAAATTCATTTTATTGCGCATTTGTGTACAAAAGGAAAAAAAGACAATTTGTGCATATGAGAAAAAAAATAAGAAAAGGTTTTTTCTTCAAAGGAAATCATTTTCAGTAGGGGGTATGGTTTCCACGGACGGCCAGCAACGTTGAGCACCTTTGAGGCATGGAGTCAATGAGGCTATTAATCACGAGTTGGGGTATTCTGTCCCACTCTTCCAGAAGAGCTCTTTCCAGTTCTTGGAGAGTTTCTGCGAGTGGTTGGCGGCCAGCAACTCGTCTTCCTAGAGCGTCCTAAACGTGCTCTATTGGATTCATGTCTGGAGAACACGCTAGCCATTCCATTCGTACGATTCCTTCCTCGAAAAGGAAATCCTCCACTAGGTTAGCACTATGTGACCTGCAGTTATCGTCCATTAAAATGAAGTCATCTCCGATTGCTGCAGCGTAAGGGACTACAATAGGTCTGAGGATTTCATCCCTATATCGGCGAGCAGTCAGATGTCCATCTCGAACGATGTAGAGGTCTGTGCTCCCGTCAATGGAGATGCCACCATACACCAACACTCCCCCACCGCCAAATCTGACACTTTCGTGCACGAACGCAGGATTATTCCTACTGCCACGGTCCCTCCAGATGAAAATAAGTCTATTATCCGGATGAACAGAAAAACGGGACTCGTCAGAAAAAAGAACATTGCTCCATTCATTTCTCCTCCAGTTCACATGCTCTGTTGCCCACTCCCTGCGGTCGCGACGATGCCTTGATGTTAGTCTAACACATACCAGCGCTCGGCGAGCATACAGACCTACACCATGGACCTGGTTTCGGACAGTCTGAGTTGAAACCGTGGTGCCAGTAGCCGAGCGAAGGTGTTGTTGGAGAAGAGTAGCATTCATATTTCGGTGTTTCCAAGCCGTTAACACTAAATAACGAACTTCATTAGGCATTGTTGCGCGTCTACGACCTTGTCCTGGTCATCGGCCTGCACTTCCAGTCTCCAAGAAACGGTTCCAGATCCTGGAAATCACACTTTGTGACACTCCAATGGCTTGCGCTACTTCGGCTTGAGTTTGACCCCCTTCTAACCTACCAACAACTCTCCAAGCTTCTGAATCGGTTAAATGACTTCGCTGAGACATCGTACTCGTCGAAACAAAGCAGTCACTGAATGCCGATCATCCTTGTCTTCATTTCAGTTGAAAGTCAAATTTCATTCTTTGCCGCTGGAGCGACGTGAAAATGAAAGAAATGAAAATGGAAAGATAAAATCCAAAAATGTCAATATTTTTGCTGTCCCCATTGCTATGTAAGACTCAATATTACACCAAGTTTCAAATTGTGAGTGCGTATATACAGGCGCGCACACACACAATCCTCAACTGTTTGAAAAAGAGGTACGAACATGAAAATTTTTTTGTAAGTATGAGAGAAATTGTTTTAGGATGCATGAAATATTCCTCATAGCATGCAGTGTACTTATAAAAAGGAAAGAATTAGGGGTTTTTGTGTTCCATAGTTATAAAATAGAAAATTGTGCGAAAACCTTAAAATGGAAAATTAAAATAAACTTCTTCCATTTTCGCATTATGTTCAGTATTAATTATATTCAATAAAAAATGTGGCCTTCTTTAAAATTTTTTTTGCAAAGAAAATGACTGCTTAAGACGTTAAATGTATGGAGGCTTGCAGTTCTCTCTCTCCCACTGACGTGCTGTGGAAGTTCAGGGGACAGCCAGTTTAGGCGTCGGCTTTGAGCAAAGTTCAAAAGTACGAGGATTGTTGCAAATAGCCCTAGTGTGGCTTTATAGGGGCCGTGGTAGCCGAGTGGTATAGGTATCGGACCGTGGCTTGCCTTGTCACGAGTTCGAGCCCAGTGCCACTAAAGACCCGCCGTGTAGGGCAGCGATGCACGTTAAATCTGCCGAGAGCTGAAACATCCTCCCGTTGGTGTTGGTAGTTGGGAGAGGGGGTGCCAGCTCAGGTGTCGTCCACGTCACTTGACCATGGTTCGAAATTACGTGGTCCGTCGCCAAAAGCCCTCGTGTAGCTGAACAGTGCGACGTTAATATTCAATCAATCAATCAATAAATCAGTGGCTTTATAGGGCGTTATTAATATGGATCTATTCACTTCAGTTTCTTCTATCTCACATAATTGTCCAGCCCAACTATTATAAATGTTAAAAAATTTTATTCACCTCCACCAGTTCATAATTTTAAATTACTCTGGTTAATTATTCTAAACGGGACATTAAATTGATATATCAGTGGTTGTCAAAGTGGTCCCAATAGATTCCCGGTGTTACCGGTATTATTCAGGAGGTTCGAGAAAAATTAAAATTGATTTGAAGGTGCCTGAACAATGTCAGGGGGGTCCGCGCAAAGTTTAATATAAATTTTTTAAAAAAATTGACCCACTTTTATTTTTATGGAAATTTAAATAATTAACAATAATTCACTTGGATATTCCCAACTGAATGTTGAACCCTTTTGCACGTGGACTAACTCAGATCTCAAACACAGATGAATACATGCTAATACAGGAGCATCCTATTGAAATATCTACATGTAAGGGACTTAAACCAATGTTTGAACAAGGATACCACACATTCGGGTCACAAAAACAGATCCCAATTTTATATCCTGCATTATGGGTTACTGTACAGAAATTGTTGACTACTTTCCCGACTTTCAATTTGGTAGAACGTGGACTCGGTGACGTAAAAAAACCTCATCACAAAAAAAAAAAAAAAAAAAAAGGAACCGACTAAAAACTAGTGCTCTGGGGCAGTGATCTCTAAACCCCGGCCCGTGGATCAAATACTATCGGTCCACACAAGAAACATTAAGTTATTTTCCTTTTATTTAGTATGGTATATTTTTCTTGGGATTGGGCTATTTTTTATGAAAATCAGTTTATATACCTTGTTAAATCACTTAATATTCATTTTTTGGTGTAGCTATATTTTATTATGAAGTCACGATTAAATACAATTAAATTAAAATTATTAACTCAAAACAGTCTAAAATATAAACAATCAACGTCCTCCCCCTCAGATGGCCGTGGTAAAATTAGAAAACGTTGACCGGTCCGCGGCGATAAAAAGGTTGGGCAACACTGCTCTGGGAGATTTGTGTTTGCTTCTCACAAACATTGAGACGGGCATAAATGCACTTATAACATCTCATCAAATTCATCTATATAAATCATTGATTTTTAAAAATTTTATTTTAAATAAAAATTATAATTTAAATAAATAGTTCTTGACCTTTTTTTTTTGTAATTTGTAGTGTTGTTGTTGCCGTGTGTTTATTACTGGAATACATACGAAAGACGTGAGATAGATGAACAGAAACATATAACAACAGAAGAATACAGATTTTTTTTATTACAAACGATGATCCCAGCATATAACAGCATATAACAAGAAAATTTGCGCTGCTTTTCGTTTCGAGACGGGAATCCATTTCAGGCGAAAGACCGATTTCTTTCCCAAAGAAGATACAACCAAATCTTACTCGGGATTTGAACCCGAACCCACTCGGTTACAAGCCGAGGATCATAGCCACCATACTGGCTGGGCGACTGTAATTTGTATTTATATAGCTTTTTCACTTGGGAGTTTTGACTTTAAAAGGGGTCCATGGCCAAGTTTTGATTAGAAAAAGGGTCCATGGCCAAGTTTTGACAAGAAAAGGGGTCCATGGGTTAAAAAAGTTTGGGAACCACCAGAGTTTAGATTATTAGGGTAAATACCCCCCCTATAAATTCGTACTCTTTAGACATGAACATCAAATCGAACACTATTTTCTTTCATAGCCAATCGAACTTTACAAAATAGGACATGTTCTCTCATTCTTTTTAATGCAGCCTATTTATTCAAACCATCATTTTACTATCACGATCAAAATTATTCTAACCCAAACCAGTCACCATTATATTCACCATAACCAATAAGGTTCACATAGATGGAGCGCATACATCCATAACAAGATTACGGCATATTTTAAAAGGTCAATTGCGAAATCATGTTTTCCATCATAATCAAAAAACCTTTTAGGAGGGAGGTTGAAAATTAAAGATTTCGTCAAAGATTAAAACCCTCACGGAACCTCATCAGTGTTAAAACGGCGACCCTCTTACTTTTATTATATTCATTTTTCCATCACGTTTCTCTCGCCTGATATTGCTAGAATATGTAAGGGAGGGAAAATATTATTTTTCGCTTTTCTTAAAAGATCGCTTAGTTGATAAGGTATGAAAAGAAAAACCGGCGTGTTAAGTATTCCCCCGTTTTTATCTTATTTATAAATTGGATGGGTGTTTATTCTTCAATTTCCACTTTAGAATTGTAGGGGACATCGTTGTTGTAGTAATTTAACTTATACCATACCTTAAAATAGCTCTTTTACTGTAAGCACAATAGCAGTTGGTGAAAAAGCATTGGTTAAAACAACATAACAGTTTTATTAATATTTGCTGATGTAAATGATCTTACATTTTTTAATTACATATATTCATAATTCCTACCATGGCTTCGAAGGGCTAAGTAAAAAAACTAAGACAAGTACAGCAAAAAAGAACATTTGGAAGAATACGGAAATAGTTTAAGTTTTATTTACGTCAAGGATGGGCATTAAGTCGATCGCGATCGATTGGTGGATCGCCAAGACATTTTGGGGAGAGAGCCTCTACTAAAACCTAAGATGCATATAATAAAAGATACATATTTATAGAACACCAGTGGCGCACACAAGGAGGGGAGTCCTGGGGGTCCGGATCCCCCTTAAAATTTAATTAAGTATTTGTTATTAATGATTAATTTTATCAATTAATGCTAATTATTTATTCAATAAGTTTTTTACTGTTTTGTTACCGAAAATCGACAAAATCAAAAGGAGCATAATACAAGAATGGTGAACTTTTTCTTCTTTTTCTCTTCTTAAATTAAGCATATTTTTTCTTAAAATCTACTAAATAAATCTAAAAGTCACAAAAAAAATCTCCATATCCCCATTTCTTTTAAAAGAAAAAATTGCCGCGAGTATTCGGATACCTTAACAAGTGTTCAATGTTTGAAACCTTGGTTACACGGCATACATCAATGCGGCAGTCCAATTTCTGCCACACTCCAATCAACATGATGCTATCAACGTTGTTGGCAGCACGTGTTATCCTTTCATATAGTTCTGCTACATCACTTTGCAAAGGGAGTACGAAAACTTGGTCTTATGCAGAAGACCAAGGTTTCGTATAATATAGATAACACGCGCTTCCAATTGCGATGATAGTACCATGTTGAGCAGTGTGGCAGGGACTGTATCTCATATGATGTAACCAAGGTTTCGAACATAGAACACTTGTAAAATATATTAATAAACTTAATTGATTCTGTATGCTTTCAAATGTTATTTTGCTGCATTCGCCTTAGTTTTTTTACTATAGCCATTCGAATTACGAATAACCCTGTATTTGGTTTCAAACAATAAGATATACTAAAAAGAAGTCACTGGAGTTGTCATAACTTCACTACTTTCTTAATTACTTCTCAAATCAATCAACTACTACACATAATTTATCTTGATTAACACATTTCTCTTGATTAAATACAATAATCAAACTACAAAATGTCCACCGTGTTAAAACACTCTCTAGAAACTATTCTTCTCTTTTGCAGCAGACCACGCCTGCGCGTCGATCTCACCGAAAGAATTCCATTTCCTTCGGCCCAACAACAGTTCCGCACTTCCCGCCTCCGAAAACAACAAGGGATCGTCTTTCTTCCTTGACCGAACTCTCCAGGATCAAAAAACCCTCTCCCTCAAAAACACTGTAACCTCTCCGACACCACGCCGATTCACGCCAACATTCCATGCTCGTTCGCCAACAGTAGTCTAAGCCACTACATGTGTTTGTACACTAAGGTTATTATCAAGGGCGTAGCTACTGCCGCATCAGTGATACAGGGCCTCCAAGCTACAGGGGCCTCAACACATGTAAGCAAAAATTGTAAAATGTTATCAATAGTCCCCATTTTTAATAAAGAGCCCCCAAGGAATTTTTGATATGGGGACCCCCTTTAGGATTAGCTACTCCAGTGGTTATTATGTTTATGGATTCAAACATGGAAGACTTAAAACAGTAAATGTATACAGAGAACGTCGTATATCCGAATCAATTGGGACTGGACATCATTCGGATACGCGATTGTTCGGATAACCGAACACCGAATGCAATCCATGTACTATATGAAACCGGACACTATGCGAATATTGAAAATCCTCACATGCGGGGAACGTGCTTGAAGAAAAAGAAAAATAGGTGCAATTTTACATTTATTGCGGAAAATATCACTTATTTTTCGCTGTACCATTGTACACCTTCGTTTTTTCGCTGCAAGATCTTTGATTCTCTTGAGCAGCAGTAGTTGAGTAGGACAGCACTCTTATTGTTGTCCGTACCACTCCACGGCTGTTTCTAACTCAGAAAACGTGCCGGCATTTGATGCACCCTTGCTACTTTCGTTGTTGTTGTCCTCGTCTTTATCCTTTTCATCGTCGAAAGGCTCGGATTCTACTTGCACGGAAGTCACAATCTCGTCATCATTTAGCATTTTAAATCCACTGAGTCTTCTGCATCAATTGCCATCCAGATTTCTACATCTTCATCGCATTCTTGGAATCCTGGGATCGATTGTACAACGTCGGTAGTTTCATCCCTGTGGTTGTCATTGTAGTCTTTTTCGCCTTCTAAATTGACAAAAAAAAAAAAAAAAAAAAAAACTGGTTCGGATATCTGACGTTCAGATAAACGACGTTCTACTTATGTGATTATAGGTAAAAAATACCATCGTACAAATATTAATTTATTAAGTGTGGATTAAATGTACATTAAAATAACTAATATAGAACTGAATTATATATATATATATTATTTTACTGCAATACTAAGTTCTTGGGCACTGATTTCATTATAAGACGAATTCACTTTTTAAATAATCTCAAATACCATTGTGGCAATAATAGTCAATAGAAAAACAATTGCTGAAGACATTTTTCTTTTAAAATATAGACTTGCAGCTTTGCTATTATAATATCACCTATAAAATGAATTGGATAAAAAAAAACCTTCACGATCTAACTCTTATTGCTTCTATTTATAATTTATTGAGACTTAAGATTATTGAAATTAAAACGAAAGACAATAAGTAAAATTTTAAATGTAAAAAGGAGTATTATTCATTTTTTAAAATAACCAACCAATCGAAGCTATTGAATAACTGTCTTATTAGAGTTCTATTTATTTTTAGTTCATTAATCTAATAGAATAAAAACATCTGACTACTTAAAAATTTCTTTTTCCGATTAATTAAAAATTACGAATAAGACTCAAAATCGTAATCCTAACAATTTCTTTGTTCTGTCATTTTTTTTCTTTTGTTACTCGTTACAACTTTGCATCAAAACGAAGTAAACGGTTCCTTCTCACTAACTCGCTCACTAACGTAGTAATGTGAATAACATAATATATATATTTTTAATTCTAGTGTATTTTATTTTTTAAATATAATATTGTCACATAAATTATCATAAAAGACATTACACACAAATCATACTGAAAATGATTTTTTAAAAAATTCATCATTCAGACGTGTTATTTATAAAAAGAAGAAAAGAAAAGCCGGAACAACGTTTACTTACTTGTTCCCCTTGTAGCCGTTACGACCTAAATGTTAAAAATACAGAATGCATGCTGCCATCTATTGACAGAAAATACAACATCATAAATATAATCTTAGCTATTTTTTTATTATTAATCGTTTTTAATTCATTCCGAGTCGAAATTAAAGATTCATTGATTTTACCAAAAAAGTATTAAAATAACATAAATAAAGGTAACGGGGAAAAGAAACGCAATGCGAAAATCAAAATAAAATCTAATAAATAAATATCTAAAATATAGATAGTGCATGTTACTGTTTTCATTCATTACATACGGTTACTAAAAGGAGCTATTGCTATTGCTAGAACTCACAAATTTTGAATTTTTCTCTTTAACATTTAAATTTTATTATATTTCACTATTTTTCATTTCAAATTAAATTTCACATAAGTGAGTGGGTGTTTATTAAAGTCTCAACAAAGCAACACGACAGCTATTGTCGATACACCTGTTAATTTTTAACTGCAATCAAGTATTGAAGATGATACTTGAGCGGACACTCCTTCTCTAAACGTCCACACTGTGCCTACGGAAGGACTTTGAACCTCAACGGATCTAACGAACATTGGCCATTCTACACTGCGAGTTACTCCTGTGTAATGGAATATGTTACCAAAACCCAGAGGCGTAACGTACACCCTCGCAAACCCCGCAATATGGGGGGCAGGACTCTACTAGGCTCAAAATCTGACTGACGCCAAGTACACAATCTTTTATAAGATCCAGCTAGAGGCTTAAAACTTGACTTTGTAGTGGGGTCCTAATATTTTCTGTTATGCCACTGCCAAAACTCCATATACAATAGAACTCAGTTGGGAGCATATACAAATTTTATTGCAGAGGGAGGGGTTATAATTTTTTTTAAAAAATGTTGCCAGCTCAGGTGTCGTCCACATCACTTGACCATGGTTCAAAATTACGTGGTCCGTCGCCAAAAGCCCTCGTGTAGCTGAACAGTGCGACGTTAATATTCAATCAAACAATCAATCAAGCTCACGGTTAAACTACCCATGTTATTGCTCAAGTAGTCCCCTACTATTATAAGAGATGCACATCTTTAATTTATTGTAATCAATATCATAACAATAAGAGTATTTTATGATTATATGACCAATGGATTTATAATGACAATCCTTATCAACATAATTATGATATATATTTGAGATGTGAATTACACTGAAATCCGTTTAATAAAGCAAATCATCAGAGTGAATCGAGTATTTGTGATGCATGAAAAAAGTCAGATGCAGAATAAGTTTTATCATTTTTAATGGTGACATTCTTTAAATTTAAAATAATAGTACGATAAAATAAATAACCTTAAAGTATGTAGTTTAGTTAAATAAAATTTTATTGCGAACATTAAAGGAAACATAAAATAATTCAATCCGTTTATTTATTTTAGTTATTCCAATGTTTAGAGCGACTTTTTCATAACATTTGTATATCATAATGCACAGAAATTGACGTGATATATTATTAAGAACATGATATATTTCAAATATTATATATTACGAATATTTTTTTAAATATTATTTTGTACATAAAATATTCGAAAACGAATATTTAAATCGTACTAAATTCTAGAAGAAAGCTTTCATATTTTATAATACCATAATTTCCCCCTCCCTTAATATATATAATGTTTCTAATTTTTTAAGCTGTGATAATTAATTGTAAAAAGTTTGTTTTTTTAAAAAAAAAATCCTTCAGTATTTGCGTTCCTCTGGACAACTGAAATCATTTAGTTTATTGTAAATAGTTATGTTTTTGTTGTTGTTTTTAATGCCAACCGATGTAGGGTATCAGATCGAAGCCCACGAAATTCATCGTGGCAGGAAGCAAGGCTTACGCATGTCGTTAGCCTTAGCTTTAAGTACTGTGACATCTTTGATGGTTGTGAATTCCCATTTTTCGATTCACAATAGGTTTTATGGTTTCACCAGCTGGTCAAGGACAAGTTCGACGTCATCGATTGTCCCTGCATTTTTATGATCCACCAGCTGTGGAATGACCAGTGCACGTGGCCATGGGGCCATTGTTTATTGTCTGAACTCAGGGAGTGAAGTTGAGACAGACGGGTCGCCATAATAGTAAAGTAGAGCCGGCGCCCCATGTCATGTCGTCTTTTCTAGTGTTGTGTGAAGGGAATACTAGGAACAGGTGGCGTGATGGACAAGTGTGTCCAGAAGTGGACAAGGAACTATGGCGCCTTGGGCCAGACGGCTCGGGTGTGTTTTAGCGTTGGATAAGTGTGTCCAGATGTGGACAAGGAACTATGGTGCCTTGGGCCAGACGGCTCGGGTGTGTTTTGGCGTTGGACAAGTGTGTCCAGATGTGGACAAGGAACTATGGCGCCTTGGGCCAGACGGCTCGGGTGTGTTTTGGCGTTGGACAAGTGTGTCCAGATGTGGACAAGGAACTATGGCGCCTTGGGCCAGACGGCTCGGGTGTGTTTTGGCGTGTTATGCGCAAATCAGACGAGGGAGGTCAAGAGAGACTTTGTGACCTGCAAATGAGAAGGAACGAGGGGCGTGTTGTGAACACACCCCTGGTGTTTAAAAGGGTTCTTTTTGAGGGAAACGAAAAAAGAAGGTCGGGAGAGGAGGACGAGGAGACCCGGGAGAGAGAACGGAGAGGTCTGAGGAGGAGTCCGAGAGAGGAATAAAAGGACAGAGAAAGTCGGGAGAGGACGGACGGAAGAAGAAGGAGGGGAGACGAAAAGAAAGAGGGTCGGAAGAAAAGGACGAAAAGAGTCCGGGAGAGAGAAAAAAGAAGGTCGGGAGAGGAGGACGAGGAGACCCGGGAGAGAGAACAGACGGGAGGTCGGAAGAGGAGGACGAGTAGAGTCCGGGAGAGAGAACGGACGGAAGGAGTCCGGGATTGGAGTGAAAAAGACGATGAACGCCGGTGGCGTTGAGAATGGACTATGAACTGACTACACCGGTTTGGCAATATTACTTCATTAAGAATTGTTTATCAAATAAACATTGTTTTTATTTCTAAATGAAGCCGTAAAGAACTTTTTATTGAAGGATAGCTACTCACGACGTTACAGTACCATACAGGTGACAGTACGATTTGGCTGAGCTCCACCCAAATTTTGAGGAAGAGCACTCTAGGGGATGGTCAGGAGCCTTCTACCAACCTCACGAGAAGACTTGCAGATCAACTAATGTTTAGTGTCTACATGCCGCACAGGCACTATACATTTACAAACTTCCATTCCTTCTCCGGAATCCGAATTCTGACCTTACGGCACTGCAGTCAGTGTCAATAGCCATTAACCCTTTAACGGGCACAAAGCTAAAATGCACTTTTCTGTGATAAAGTACTTGATAAATGTAATGTTCTCATCCCCTATAAACATTACTTAGTCACAAAAAATATCTAGTCGTGGATATTTTTCCTGGGTGATGGCTAGACGTTATAGCTACTGTGCATTTAAGACATTTAACTTACTTTTCAGGACAAAAATAATGAATCATATTACAATAAACTTTTTATGAAAAGTTAACGTTTATGTAATAACTATTTCGATAACAATTAAGTACAAAGTATAAATATAATTAAATAATAATGGAATAAAAAATTATACAATATATATAGAATACTTAGAATATACACTGAAATTGGTATATATCCACATTTTATAATTTATTTAGTTATAGTACAAAAAGTTAGGAATAAAGTAATATTTTTGAGAATTTAAATTAGTTATTTCACAAATTTGATGAGCTATTTACTGTGGAACTTTGTGATATGCAAACGTTTTCTCCGAGCAGAAAAGCTGTAATGAAAGATTTTCGAACCCGAGAATCTTGTACCACATATTGTAAATAAAGTTTGCTTATGTTTCCGACCCCCAACATTCTCACCTGATTCTAAGTGTTCTCTCTCAAGTGGAGAAAAGCGAAAATTTCTAGGTCATTTTGCTGTTCTATGTGGGCAGTGGATAGAGCCTCTATCCATATGTAAAAGCTTTCCAAAAACCTAAATAAAACCTTTTTTGTAGTTGCAATTTTGCTTAATTCATTCAGATGAGAGAAATGTATACTTAAGACACGTCGAAATTTTTTTCAAAGATCAGAAATTTTATTTATAGTAATCAAAATACAATTTGTAGATTTAGACCGAGAAACACTGTTAGTAACTACCCATCAGGGGACATGAAATGCAAAAAAAAGGTATCGTCCTGCTATCTGTATGATTTTTATGCGTTTTAGCTTCAATTAACTCATGTGGATAGACTAAATATCCATCACCCGCTTGGAGAAAATTTTTTTCAATATGTAGCTAGACCTATTAACCACTGACCGCAAAAGGGCTATTACCAGACGGGCGGCAAAAGAAGTTATAAGTAAACCATGAAATCCGACCAAGACGCACCCTCTTTAAAAATATGTTTATTCTGTCGAGGTCATTTTAAAATTTTTCTTTTATTTTTGGAAAAAATCATCATCTTCCGTATTTTGTGTTTACATCTTTAATTCAGTTTCGTCTTCAGGGACATATTCAGTACTTTATTCAATTCTCATTAAGAAAAAGAGCCACAGTAACCGAGTAGCCACGGTCGTGAAATCATTTTTGGCGTTTTTCCGTATAGTCCAGGTGCCGCTAAAGAGTTACCGTAAAGACTGATGTGCGTTAAATCTTTCGAGGCTCAGAGTCCTCACGTTGATGTAATATAGAAGTTTGGAGAGATGAAAATGTTACAGAGAGCTCAAATGGTTTCGTCCTCGTCCTTTGAATGGGGTTCAAAATTACGAGGTCCGTCGTCAGTAGCCATTGTGTGTTAATAAAACTTATTAAAGTGATGCATATTTTCGAAGTTTTATATATGGAAAGAATTCCCGTACATTAATTTGTCTTCAACTTTCTAAAAATTTGTTTTTATTTATGCAATTTATTATATTGAATTTATTACAAGTATATTATTGGGGTGCAATCATACATGTATTATTTTTTTAATTTAATAATTTTTTTCCCGTAAAAAACATAAATAAAATATGCTTATAAGAAGGCTATGTTGTGCATGTGTGTATATAAATTTAATTCTATATTTATTTTCTTACATTTACTCTTATTTTTTATATTTATCCGCGAGTATTAAAGTAGTTTTAAAGTGAGTTTCCTCCATAATTCCGAGAAATTTGAAGTAGTCTACTCAAAATTATAACCCTGGAAATGCGTGCGTGTGTCACACTTTAAAAATCACAAAATTAAAAATTACCGTAAAATCTGGTGCATATCGCGTACTTTTAACACAACAATTAATATCGAAATTTATGGATGCGCATTATACCCTGGATATAAAAATGATAGCTTTAAAAATAAAAATAAAAAAGATGAGCGTAAAAAAAACCTAGACTTCTGCATGTATCGAAATTCTGTTCATTTAAAGGAAATGACATACTTCTGAACATAATAAGAGTTGTAGTTCTTGAACGTTATACTATTTTTTTAAAGGCCTGGGATAGTACCTCGAATAAATGACTTCAAAACATAAGAACATTGCGTACGTACATTTCAGGTTTCTTCTAAAAAAAGAGGTGAGCGTTATATGGCGAATATACATAAAAATTAAAAAATGCAGCTTGAAAGTAAAGAGTGTTTTTTTTCCAGGTATAGAAGTTTAAGTTGACATTACTTTCCAAGATGGTGACCGATTTAACAGCTGTCAAGTGATTTATTCTCAGTTTGGTTTGGCAATTCATCAAAACGATCATCAAGCAAGGCGTAGATTCGTCGAATGGGCCCAAAACGAGATTGCCGTTGTTCCCGATTTTCATAAGCGAATTTTGTTTAGCGATGAAGCGCACTTCTGGTTGAATGGCTACGTCAACAAACAAAACTGCCGCATTTGGAGAGAAGCTAATCCACAAGTGTATGTCGAAACACCGTTACATCCAGAAAAACTGACTGTTTGGTGCGCTTTATGGGCTGGTGGAATCATTGGTCCGTACTTCTTCAAAAACGATGAAGGCCACAACGTTACAGTCAATGGTGATCGGTATAGAGCCATGATTACTAACTTTTTCATTCCTGAATTGAAAAATCATGATGTCCAGGAGCTGTGGTTCCTACAAGACGGCGCAACATGTCACACAGCTCATGCCACAATCGATTTATTGAAAGACACGTTTGGTGACCTCCTAATTTCATGTTTTGGATCTGTGAATTGGCCTCCAATATCTTGTGACTTAACACCGCTAGACTATTTTCTGTGGTGCTATGTAAAGTCATTGGTCTATGCGGATAAGCCACAAACGCTTGACCATTTGGAAGACAACATTCGCCGTGTTATTGCCGATATACGGCCACAAATGTTGGAAAAAGTCATCGAAAATTGGACGTCCAGATTGGACTACATCCGAGCCAGCCGTGGCAGTTATATGCTAGAAATCATATTTAAAATGTAATGCCACAATATTATCTTTCGAATAAAAAAAATTCATGTCAATCGAATAATAAATCGTTGTTTTATTGCAATTTGAAGTTCTATACCTCTAAAAAAACACCCTTTATAAGTGAGTGTTATACGCCTGATTTTACGGCAAAAATAGGATTATCGGGAAGAATATAATAAGGAAAAACTAAGCAATTTTAAAAGAACAAAAAGCCAAAACGTTGCACATACAATTTCAATTTAATGTATTATTATAAATCCAAATAATTGGAAAACTTTTATTCAAGAGCGTTTCTAAATACAATATATATGACTTAATCCACTTTCATAATTACCACTCCATCCTTAGGAAGATGGCGAAAATTATCGGTTTTTCAAAGGGTCGCACTTCATAAAGATTTAGAGTCTTCGCTGGCCAGTAAATTTATTACGCGGCATAATTTATCCAATATTTTAAATATGACGCAAGTCGTAAGTTATCTGGGGAACTCTGATAAACTTTTCAAACCTGTATGAAGGACAAGTCGTTTAATTTTGTTTTTGTCATTTTATCGGAAATGACCAATCATACCTTTTTGGAACAGCTTTATCCTTTATATTTCTAAAATAATTTTCTTAAAATAATTGCAAAGATTGCAAAGATTATTGTTATTAAATAATACATTATATTCTTACATTACCAAACGATCTAAACGTAATTCTAATCCATGGCAAATACATTGATTTATACTCGAACGTTATCATCCAATTAAGTAGTTTATTGATTTGAATTCGAATTTTATGACCCCAATAAATACTAGGAATAATTAGATACCGACATGTTAAAGTTAATAATAATAACAAGCATTTCATTTTAAATAATCTATAATGAGATCTAATTATGTTATGAAGCAATCAATGGATATGCAAAATAATAATTGACGAAATTAGCCATATTAATATAAACAAGGGAAGGTAAATAGGATTAAATATATACATTAGGAATATATATATTGGAGAAAATATTTCAGATAATTACAAATTGTAATTATAAAGCTTCTGTTGTAGATTAGATTACAAATGTAGAAAAAAAAGGGTGCATTTTATCGAAGAAAATAAAAATAATTACCGTAAAATCCGGCGTATAACGTGCACTTTTTAACAGAAAAAATTACATCGAAATTTGAGGGTACGCGTTATACGCCTATTATAAAAATGATAGCTTCAAAAATAAAAAAACAAAGATGTGCATAAAAAAAATTTAGACTTTTTCAAAGATCGGAATACTGTTTATTTAAAAGATATGCCATACCTTATGAACTAAAAGGTTTGTTCTTCTAGAAATATGCTATTTTTTTTTTTAAATCCTTGGATAATATCTTGAACAAATGGCTTTAACCCTTAACTTCGCACTGTTGCATTTCTGCAACATATGATTTATTTTAATTTAACAGAATATTTTTTTAATTACCTACAAATCACTTATCTGAAAAAAAAAGATTACTGCAACGAAATACATGCTAATTTTGTCACTAGATGGAAGTACATTTTTTTCAGAAATCACAACAATTATAAAAATCTCTGATGCCTCAAGAACTGTGTTTTTGCTATAAAAAGAATCCATTATATTTAATGCTTCCTCTTGTATATTGACGAAATAAATTATCAGGCAAGAAATTGAAACATTTTATGATGAATATAAATGAATCATATACAATTTTTTTTTGTAATTTTCAGCACCACTGCGCTATATTGCATTGCTGCAACAAACAACAAAATGACTGAAATTCAATTTAAAACTGCTTAATTTTTTTTTTCATATTTTTTCCTTTTATTATTACTTGAGAACTAGCTCATATAATTTTTTCATAGAAATTTTAAAAATTGCGAAGTTAAGGGTTAAAAATATAATAGCATTGCTAACGTACATTGCAGGTTCCTTCGTAAAAAAAGGGTGTGCGTTATACGGTGAATATGCCGGATTTTACGGTAAATGTTATTAATGTTACATTAGCATAAATGTAATATTATTCTGGTAAGAAAAACTTTAAAAGTTACATCGGGAGGGGGGGAGGTAGGAGAACAAATTTATAAAAAAAAATCTGCATATGTAACGATGTAAATTGCGAAGTTAAGGGTTAAAAATATAATAGCATTGCTAACGTACATTGCAGGTTCCTTCGTAAAAAAAGGGTGTGCGTTATACGGTGAATATGCCTCAATATTAAAAAAAATGCAGCTTGAAAGTACGGGTGTGCGTTATACGCCGGATTTTACGGTAAATGTTATTAATGTTACATTAGCATAAATGTAATATTATTACGCCCATGGTCCAAAGTAGTATGGGGAATAGTATGTGGCCAACCCGCGGCACGCGTGCCACAGTGGAGTTGTGGCACGCGAAGACATTGAACAATTTGAAAATATAATAAAAAAATAAGTTCCTGACAATTTTATTAAAATGTGGTTGTTTCAAGCAAAACTTATTGTAAGCACAATTAATTAATTGAGAAAATTAATTATTTTTACTTTTTCACCTTTTTTATATTTTTTTGTTTGTTGCAAAAGCTGCAGTGGCATGTATAATGATTTATTATTAGATAGTGGCACTCTTACCAAAAAGGTTGGCTACCCCTGGATTAGACGATGCAGGAGGGGATAGACGGAGTTATGAACAGTGTGGCGTAACGTACATCCACGCAATCCCTAGATCACTAGGGGGGAAGCAGGATTCTAGGGGTCCCAAAGACTATGTCATGTTATGGTTTTGCAATCCTTTGTAAGATCCGTCTCCAAGGCCCAAAAACCTGCCTTTGCAGGGGGCGTTAATATTCCAGTGGTTGTGAAAAGTTGCAGTGAACATTGTACTACTCACAACTCCTTCATCAATATTCATAATTTTGAGTTTATATCGTAGAAAAGCATCTTTAATTTGAGGGTAAAATCATGCAGTCAAAATTAAGTCTTTTTCCATTTTTTCGGGAATTCAACTTTTTTGTGGCAATATTAAAAACTCTGAAATTATTTTTTAAAATTATTTTTCTCTTAGTCTCCATACCATTGAACATATTTTTCACATAGGTAGATTCCAATTAAGTATATTTTTTTTCTCCATATACCCACGATCTACTCTAACACATACAAAGAAAACCGAAAATTTCATTTAAAATACCCCATCATTAAACCTAAACGACGCTATTTAACCGTTAATCAAGTCCGAAACCGAATAAAACAGCAAACAAAAAAAGAAGAAAAACGACAAGCAGTAAATCTTTCTTGAAAAGCGTATACGACATTAAATCACACATACAAACAAACAGCACACTTTTTTTATTACTATTCACATTCCCCATTCTTCATCCAAAGCTACGTCACAACGCAAAGGACCACCAAACTGCAACATCCATAATCTTCACTCAACGCGAAACGGGGGGGGGGAATGAAATAGGAACAAGAACACTTGAGGTGGAAATAAAAATCACACAAGAATAAGCAAAAACTATATACAACTCCTCAAAAAAAAAGACAAAAAATTCCCTATCTTTTTAACAAGTCTACGTGCACAAAGTCAGACATAGGAAGGTGTTGCCACAAACGCCGTCCGCAATCACTTTCGGTTCTAACCGCTAGTTGAAGATGACCGTGACCCTTGGAAGAAATAGCCTGTCTGTAATTACAGCCGCAGTCCTGTTGTGGTTGAAAACCTATCAGCATGTGATTAGTGGTTGCTTCAGAACTCCTCATTAACATAAAATAGCGTACAGGTGTGAAAAATCTTACGCCACGCCTACTTTTTTTCTTGCTGTTGCTGAAGTTGCCGTGTTTTGTCTTTTCTTTGTTTATAAGATTAATCATAATTCGTCGGCTTTTTTTCAA
This sequence comes from Trichonephila clavipes, assembly GCA_019973935.1. Taxonomy (NCBI): domain Eukaryota; kingdom Metazoa; phylum Arthropoda; class Arachnida; order Araneae; family Nephilidae; genus Trichonephila; species Trichonephila clavipes. The sequence continues at coordinate 517,405 of BMAU01021220.1, read as the reverse complement.
AGAATGGGGATTTTTTTCCCCTTTTGCCGTATGATTATTGTATAGTTTTAGATCGGTTGCTTAACACAAATAAGATGTTGAAGATGGACAGTTGTTCGTGTTTTAGTATGTGGAACAGAGATTGGTGTAAACAAATCTTTTTGTGTGTGTGTGATTGATACCCGAGTTCAAAGATTTATTTTTCAAAAAATGGTCTATTATATCCTGTAGATTCTTTTCTTTGTAATTTACTATCTGTCTTGTTTGCTTTGTGGCTGGGTAAGTTCAAAAGTTGAAGGCTGAATCAGAAATATGAATATTAAATTGATCGTACAGCATTTTCTTAGGCCAACATGAGATGGAAAGAGAGTACAAGGAAATAAATGTTAATGAAGACATGCAGTCCAGGGTTGATTTAACTAAAAATATCAAAGAATTCAAACCAAATTTTTTTAGAAGCACATTCTCAAACAGAAAAATATATGTTATTGTTTTTTTCAATTTGCTTGATTATGACATATAAATTCCGTTTGTCTTCTTTAAGATGTCCCTCCTAAGCTGTTCTTCTAAAAATTAAAAATTTTATTTCAATGCATACATACATTTTGACCAGATAACGCGAAGTGTAAAATCGTTTTTTCTCTACAGCAAGGGGAAAAAAATCTAAATAAAAAAATATTATTCAGGAAAGAATGTTCCTATTCTCTCTTTCGCAGAAATGACAAATAAAAAAGTTGTGTTATTTAAATCAAAATTTTATATTATTATTCAAACAAGTACAAATACATATATAAAAGAATTCAGGCCATATTATTTAATATTATGTGTAAACAACAACCATACACATTTGCTAAACAAGGAACTATTTTTTATATATTATTTTGAATTCTAAATTGTAAACAGAAAATGTTTTAGTATCCTGGTTTTAAAGGATGTAAGATAAGAATTTTCAAAAATGTTCTCATTCGTGTTGAAATTTTTATTTTTGAGAACAGAGTAAAAAAAACGAAACATTTACTTAAAAAATACTTTTAATGTATAGTTAGAACTTTAAATGCATGTTAAAATTTTTTAAAAAATGGGGGTTTTTTTTATTAAAAATTTCATTTTTTTGTCCGATATTTGTAAAATGACCACAGGCCAAATATGAAATTTTTAGTACGTTTGATATGAAAGTATTTTTCAAAATTATTCCTTAATATTATGGATTTAATTACTTGTATCCTCCTATAATTTATATACATAAATATATATACAGATGTTATACAAATAAATAAATAGTTAGATATATAGACAGTGGCATACACTGTCCTCTCTTATGTAGGGGGAGAAACATTCTAAAAAATACGTAGACGTAAGCGTGAAGGGTAATCCCTATGGTGAACATTAAAACTATGTTGATGTATGGGGGAGGAGGTGAACTCCCGGCCCCTTCTCTTGTGTACGCCTTGATAAGGTTAGGTATATAGATAGAAATGTAAATCGATTGAGAGAGAGAGAGAAATATATAGATATAAATAGATAGATATGTCGCAGGAAAATGATGAAATTAGGGCTTTCATCAAATCCCTAAGTGAGATGATAAATTCACAGATGTTAAAATAACGTCTCTTAGAGGTCATTTTCCTGATGTAAGGAAGTGATTTGATCAAATCCCGAACTGTTTTAGTGAAATGATGAAATTAACAAATCAGCATTTGTAAAGCTCTGTTTTTCCCCCCCTTGTTAGCCCTCCTTTTCATCTCCCCTCTTTCCTCCTCCGTACCTGACAGCGCCAGGCTTCTGACGTGAGAGAGAGAGAGAAGCACCAAAACAAAATAACCTAAATATAATTTTTTTTAGTTGTGTTCTTTGCATTATTATCTTTCGATTGATATATCTCTTTTGTGTGTGTGCTTGAAAATTAGAAACTGTGGATAAAAAAAAACTTCATTTGAAAAACGTGAACAATCAAATTGGGGAATTCGACGCCTCCTTTATAGATAAAAAAAAAACTATATTAAAAAAGGAAATATAGTAACTAAAAAAGGTGTTACAAATATATATAAAGCAGGATATTTCTGAAGTACTAGATTAATGTATAATTTAAAAAAAAAATGTTAAAAATTTTACAACAAATATCTTTTTTTAAAAAAATACCAGCTTTATTATCTAATTATTTTGTTAATTAATTTCGAATAAATAATATGTAATTCAATGATTACTGTTGTATTAATTACTCTACTTTTAATAATGCACTATATTTTCTAAATAAACACTTTTAAGCTCTTGATAATTTTTTTTTTCATAATTTCGTTAAAGATGTAATCCTTGACCGCCTCATAGATATAGCCCTTAACCTCCCCTGCCCAATGCGGGTCCCTTTAAGACTCAAAATATTTTTATCTTTAAATATTACTCTCTTCTGGTTATTAACATTATACTGACCCCAATGACACTGGAAAAAAAAATTAACAAATTTTGCTGCCCCTTGGAACTTGGAATATTCCAGCACGAACGTGTGGGCTGGGTCTCAAGGGATCTAAATATAGATATAGACAGTAGTAGCGTAACGTACACCTCCGCTATCTCCGTATCGCGGGAGGAAGCAGGACTCTAGGAGACCCAACGCCTGACTGACGCCAAGTACGTATAATATTTTAACCAATTTATAAAATATTAAAGGCTAAACCTAATTTTGCAAGGGGACTCTAATATTCTCCGTTGCGCCACTGGATATAGATACAGGCAGATATTTGTATTATAAAATATATTTATACTTTTTGAGATTATCATAGTTTAAATGTACCACGAGAATATTTCATTATGGGTTCAAGTGCGTCTTGTTATTTACAAAAAGGTGAAGACCCATGTTCTGCAACATTTTAACATTTAGAAATGTACCTAATGATAGAACTTGACGACGATATTCTAGAGATTTCCACCCCCACGCGAGCCAATTTACCTCAAAAAGGGTAGCTTGATGATTTATAAAATACAGAAATTTATTTTTCTCTTATCTAGATTTTAATTTAATATTAATGTTCTTGGTATTTTATAAGTAATGCTTATTATAGATGCATCAAATCCCATAAATTATTTCAACCCATCCTCTCATCCACAAATTTCCACGCATTCCTTAATGTGAACCATACTCGAACGCGTGGCCTCGAAGGTCACCTAGAAAAGGTCAATCAATGGATATCCATCTGTACCTCTCTTTTACCTCATTCCATTCTAATATTAATCAAATCTTTTTACGGAAGGCGTACCAGACTATCTAGATACAAGTATGCAAATTGCGGTTTAGGTGTTAGATGTGCAAAGATAAGCATACCTGTTCATGAACTCGCTAACTCATTATCCATTGCCGCACACTTTAGCGGAATAACTTTATATCTCGGTGCTATTTACCCACCATTTTGCATAAAGGGAGAGGCCGATGAACCTGGAGTGAAAAATTGCTTTGATTATCAACCGAACTTGTTGATATAATCGGTAGGTGGTGGCTGTGGACGTATTGAAATAGCCATTCAGAACTTGATTAGGTTGGATTGGATTTCGTATTGGGGAGGTTTTGGCCATCAATAAGGATTTTTTTCTGCGTTGTGATGTTTATAAAAAGTATGCAAATTGCCTCTATTTGGGGTGATTGAAGCATAAAAATGGGATTGGAAGAATAAGAGACCCCACGTTTTGTTAGAAATATGTCTGCAAGTAAGATTATAATGTAAAAAGAGAGCAATTTTCAAGAATGGCCATGTTATCTTTTTTTAAGAAAAAATGCAAGAGTTGTTGAACTGATAAATGTAGATATTTATGTGCTTATATATAAATTGAATTCCATTTAATTGGTCAATGAAGTTTATACAATATTTGGAAATATTCTCTGTTATTATTATACGAAAACATAATGCTATGATTTTAAACCTATGTGAGGTTGTGACCTTAATTTTTTTAACAATATTGTTGCAATCCTATGTCGTTCTAATCGGAAACATGACTTCTATTGACCGTAATAATCGTTTATTATTTTTCGTTAACACTTTTTATAAATACACACGATATAGAATCTTAAGAATTTTCTTCAAATAACTCGTTTTTCTTCTAGTTGCATCATTTTCCCACTCAAAGAAAGCTATTCATTTATGCAGCAGTGCCTTATTTTAATCAATCACATTATATCTGTATGCTAATTCTTTACATGTAGCAGCGCCCTCTCTTGATCAATCAGATAACCTCTGCATGCTAATTCTTTACAACATGAAAGAGTCAGTTCTACTACATTTATTCTTTAATTTCTTCTTTCATTTCCCAGTACAACTGATGGCAAGATATCGAATTAAGACGTGACCCAGTGACTTAAAATATCAGGCATGAGCATTAACCTAAAATTTAAAAAGTATTTTGAACTTATTGTTCGTCAAGAAGGTCTAAGAATTAAAAAAGCTTACTAGTATTGATCCACAAAAGGAAATTAGCCATGGAGAGTCAAGTGTAATTCTCAGTTAAATTATTGTAAAGATGTAATGTCCCTCCCCTTGGAAGTACATCTCTCGAAGTATCAGCGTGAGCTAGAGGTGTAGGATTAGTGAAAGAACTAGGATCAAACATTATCTTAATATGACTTTATTAAGATATTCAACTTAAACCTTTAACAAATTCAATTACAATAATTAATGAGAGAATCTACGATGACGCAATACGCGCAACACATACACAATATATATATATATATATATATATATATATATATATATATATATAATAAGTAAGTCCTAATCCAATTCAGACCAATATTAATAAGCGAACCGCCTAATCCTCGATTCTAATATTAAGTAATCAATCCTACCTTATTATAGCTTGTAGTAGCTCTTGTCTTTATATGCAATGGGATGCAACTGTACGGCTTTCTTCTAATCGAGCACCTATATATGTATCAGCGTCACATAGAACTCATTCAAACTTGAAACACGAACTGTAGTAACCATCAACTGCCACAACCCACATCAATTGTCTAACATTCCTTTACATTGCCATCACGCTTACTCTAAGATCCGATATTTAAAGTCAGTTTATTTGCATCTCTTATTCACATTTCATTTCTTGGATTTGGTTGGAAAAGAGTTGCCAATAATTCTGGCCCAAAGAACCCAAAGGACTTGTTAAAGAAAAGACACGTGAGATGTCACAAAGATGTCGAAAAAGAGGTAGAAAAATAAAAATTTTCATTTGAGCTTACGTCATATAAAATTTAATTGAAAGAATAGTTAAGAACTTTTGCATTATAAGATTGATATTCCTTGCTTTACAATAGATTCTAACACATATTAAAAGTAGTATATGTATTTGAGAGGGTATCAAAATAGCTTAGACATATCTTAAAATTTTAAACTATTGGGGAATCTTATATTTAGAAAAGTTAGGAGCTACTATCACATATTTAGAGTCAATAATCCGTTCTGTAAATCAGAAATTGTCTAAAACTAAACGTCTCTTGTATATATTATTTAACATAATGTTTCCATAAAAAATAATACAATTTTTTTTAAATCATTTATATTTTATTTTTACATGGACTTTTTGACAACAGTACAAATATTTACTTAGAAATTTTATGAAGATTTGATCCTATATTTTTTTGTATTGCTCTTGTATTAAATTTTATTTTACGCGCTGAAACCATCGATTAAGTAATTAATAAATATAAATGACAAAATTAAATTGACAATTAATTCCTTTTGATATTTATTAATAAACTCAAATTAATTTCATGAAAATTAATTATATTAACATAATAAACTCCTAATCAACCTAAGTAATTAAATTGTAAAATTATATCTTTCTCAAAATTTTACTAATGTGCTTCTCTGTCAACCCAAAATTGTTTTTTGCTAACATGCCATTATATACAAAGTAGAACAGACCCTCCCCTACTTTCCGCTTCAGATAACTTTTAAGGCAGCAGCAAACTTTAGATCTCATGGGTTCTTTTTCCCCCTATTTTACGGCCCATGTAACTTAAGGTATCCGACTACGTTCGGAACCGGGATTTTAAAAAAGCGCATAAATGGATAACTTTTAAAAAATATTTAGTGTCACTTAGATTAGAATACACGTATAAAATTGTTTTAAGGACATTTTGACAAATTTTTTTATTTAAAATACAATATTTCGGCAAAAAATGAACATAGAATAACCTTTTTTCTCAAAATGTTCTCCTTTTATGAAAAATGCTTCTAAAATAATAATATTTTGCTTATATAAAGTAAAGGCTTCTCCAGAAAGTCTGAACTATATGTATTTTGAAAAATTCACATTATTTTCAGAGTTACAACCAATTGAAATAATTATCCGTGTTTTTTTTTCTGAAATTTCTACCTTCTGTTGTCGTAAAACATGAATAAACCCACTTCTAATTTATATATTTCAAAAATTCTAGTTGAGCCTTTGTACAGAGGTCTGAGCTATATACAGGCAAACTATTATTACAATAGAAGCATTTTTTACGAAAGGAGAATATTTTGAAAATGGGTCATTCTATGTTCATTTTTTGTCAAAATAGTGTACTTAAATAATTTTTTGTTGTAATGATATTCTTAAAACAATTTTATACGTGTATTCTAATCTAAGTGACACTAAATATTTTTTAAAAGTTATCCATTTATGCGCTTTTTTAAAATCCCGGTTCCGAACGTAGTCGGATACCTTAAACGTATGTAAAAAATGTTTTAGGGAAAACTTCCAACACACACATTAGAATTTTACTAAATATTTCGTATTCAAATTTATGGCATGAGGTCTATTGTCGACGGTCTTAGCTATTTAGAGCTACAATCAAGTGACGAGATCGACATTTGAGATGGCATTCTTCTTTCCAAATTCCTACAACATGTCAAAGAGAGGATGTTAACCTTGCCTCACCCCCACTGCATCACAGGTCTTCAGAGGCATCAGGACTCAAACTTATAACCTGACAGAAACAATGTCACTCACTGATCCATGACTAGGGACGTCTTAAGGCTTGGCCCCACTGGGTCCAGGCCCAGGGCCTCGGCCACAATGCGGGCCTCGTCTCGTTCTCAACTCAGCCGTAATAAGATCATGATTCGAATAATTTCACCGGTCAAATGTTATTTCTGATTGTACAGAGTGTTTTTTTTCCAGGAATAGAAGTTTAAGTTGGCATTACTTTCCAAGATGGCGACCGATTTAACAGCTGTCAAGTGATTTATTCTCAGTTTGGTTTGGCAATTCATCATAAATAGACTCACGCTTGAACAACGCTTTCAAATTGTGCAATTTTATTTCGAAAATAATGGTCGATTTTCATAAGCGAATTTTGTTTAGCTATGAAGCGTACTTCTGGTTGAATGGCTACGTCAACAAACAAAACTGCCGCATTTGGTGTGAAGCTAATCCACAAGTGTATGTCGAAACATCGTTACATCCAGAAAAACTGACTGTTTGGTGCGCTTTATGGGCAGGGGGAATCATTGATCTGTACTTCTTCAAAAACGATGAAGGCCACAACGTTACAGTCAATGGTGATCGGTATAGAGCCATGATTACTAACTTTTTCATTCCTGAATTGAACAATCATGATGTCCAAGAGCTGTGGTTCCAACAAGACGGCGCAACATGTCACACAGCTCGTGCCACAATCGATTTATTGAAAGACACGTTTGGTGACCGCCTAATTTCACGTTTTGGACCTGTGAATTGGCCTCCAAGATCTTGTGATTTAACACGGCTAGACTATTTTCTGTGGGGCTATGTAAAGTCATTGGTCTATGCGGATAAGCCACAAACGCTTGACCATTTGGAAGGCAATATTCGCCGTGTTATTGCCAATATACGGCCACAAATGTTGGAAAAAGTCATCGAAAATTGGACGTCCAGATTGGACTACATCCGAGCCAGCCGTGGCAGTCCTAATTATCATTTTTAAAATGTAATGCCACAAGATTATCTTTCGAATAAAAAAAAATTCATGTCAATCGATTAATACATCGTTGATTTATTGCAATTTAAAGTTCTATACCTGTCAAAAAAACACCCTTTATTCTTCGAAAAACTGAGAATTTCGGACGATATGTCAACTGATTACATGTGTTGACCATCGATCATGTATAGGCCACCCAACACCATGCATCATCACTACTTACTCAGTCAAAAGTAGGTAGTCGGTCGAGCCGGTTTGTGTGATAGTAAGTTTATTTGTTTCGAGTTATTGATGTGCGAGTATTTGACAACGTACTCGTATACTACGTACTGTCTACGTCTATGGGTTATAGGTAGAGCCTATATTTGTGAAAAAGACCCTGGGCCTTCTGTTACGTAAGGGTCCAAGTCTTCAAGAGGTCTTAAGATGTCTCTGGTCCCTGTTGGTGACCGTGAGTACCAGGAATTGACGCAGTACACATAATACAATGTATGTTATTTATTCTTTTGCTTACTGTATTTTGATTAAACAAACATTGATTGAAACAATATCCTTTGTATAAACTCTTTACAGCCAGTTAATATTGTGTTGAAAAAAAATACAAATCTGATTTTTTACTTAGCTGTCCAATGGAACAAAACTTGTTCGATAGAGCGTGAATCTTACATCACACTATACAATTTCACGTGGTAATTTTTAACCATGGTCAAGTGTCATCTTCGCATTGGACCACACCAACGGGATGGCGTTTTAGCTTCAACATCAACCTGTCTACATGGTGGGTCTTTACGGGTACAATGGCTCGAACTCATTACACGGGGGACACGGGTTCGTAACCATGACCAATAGGCTACCGAGAAAATTCGTTTTTCAAAAATTAATTTCATAGGCTTTCTTGTATGTGAGAACATATTCAAAGAAAAATTCCGGTAAATATTGGTACGAATTTTGTGGAATGCATATTCCCAATAGCATAAATAATTTATAGCTGGATGTGTAATACGTTAATATTACTTAATTCTGTTGTATTTAATTTATGTTAAAATTGTAATATTCGCAAGCAACATCGTGCCTCACACTATAATGGCAATTCAATGGAAACTTGGTGAAATGCTGGGGATAGAGCAAAATTGGGATCCTTTTTGGTGACTTAGCGACCATTTTTTGCAAGTTGGAAACCATATTGATTTTTCTGGAAATTACTGGGGAAATCTACTATTATCACGATCTATGACGTAAGCGGATTTTTCGAGAAAAATCCGTGCAGACTATAAATAGGGAGTTACTCGCTGAAACTGAGTTAGTATTGTTTTGATCGTTGAAGAGTCGGTTTTTTCTTGACCGTTGAAGAGTCGACCAATGATTAGTGATTACTTCGGCTTTTGAGTAAGACGAGCGAGTTCTTGTGAATGATCTTTAGCATGCATATATTTTAGACACTGATCGTTGTGTCTGAGAGCTGTAGAAGGAATGAAAACCTTCTGCGATTTATTTTGTGAATTTGGCTGCTATACCCTGTATTTTCAAGGATTGTTTTTCGACAATAAATATTCATCGTTCCTGAAGAAGTGCCTTGCTCTTTGACACTGATAGCATAAAATCCTCGAACCCCGATCTCCGTTACAATATTTTAAATGAATGAATAAATGTCGCGTTTAAATCCATAAATATTGAAATACCAAAACGCTATGCCATTGGAATTGTTTCCAATTATTTGTACCTTAAGTTGCTACGGTACCTGAGTGGTCATGGTCACGAACTCATAGTTGGCGTTGTCCAGTCATGATTTTTCAGTCTAGTGACAGTGCACACCCTCTAGGAAGAAAGGCTGTTGTACGTTAACCCCCTGTAGTCACTAATGGATACATGTCATGTAAAGGGAAAAATGCCGTTGTAACCTCATATGGATACATGGTGTACAGCCAGTGTAATAAACACAGAAAACATTATAATGAAGATTTTTTTTTTCATTGGGATGGTATAAATTATAAAAGTTAAGTTACAAAATGTCTTGCTTACAAAAATATGAAAAACAAGAAAACAGGAAAGTTAGAAATAAAATTACAAATCTTTGTGAAATTGCTCGAAATATTCCTTGGAACAAAAATCTTTTCCACATGCGATGCATAAGCGTATAGTTATTTTTGTTCCGATTCTTCATCTTCTTAATTCCCAAATAGCTAAATCCGTCCCAGAATCATTGTCGTATCCATCGGTTTGCGGCAAATATTCCCATTCAGTATAATTTTGTTGAAATCAAACAACGATGCCATATTGCCAAGATAAAATAAAAACAAATAATATAAAAAAAATAAATTTTAAATCAATTCCTACTTAGATCAACAAAAAAAAAATTTTTAGCTACTTTTTATTAAATAGTTACATTTTATAAAAATATGCGCATACATATGAGAGAATCACAACATTAAATGGTAATTAATTTTTATTAATTATCATTCAAGTATCGTATTGCCATCCAAAACAATCATGTATATAAAATTTCAGTTCGACTGAATGCTTTAAAACGTGAGGAAAAAAAATCTTTTATAGTTTTGATCCAAGTCGCTAAAAATGAAACCAACGTGACTGTATCTGTAATTCTTTAAATAATTAACGCAGTCAATTAATTTTAATTAAATTATCGTATTTTTACCCAAAATAATAGCATTTAGAAAATTCCAGCTCAAATGAGCGCTTTAAAATGTGGGAAAATAACCTTTTCAAGTTTTGACACGTCGCCAAAATGGTCGCAAAGTCGCGCCAAAAAAGATGCCAACGTGGCTGTATTTGTAATTCTTAGAATAATTATTTTTAATCATTTAATTTTTATCACTTATTATTAAATTACTGTATTGTCATGTCCGTGTAAATTACTGTACTGTATTGTAATCATGTATATAATATTCCAGCTCAAATGAGCATGTATATAAAATTTCTTTAAAATGTGGGGAAAAAACCTTTTCAAGTTTTGACACATGTTGCCAAAATGGTCGCAAAGTCGCTGTATTTGTAATTCCAAAAAATTATTAAATTACTGATGCCAACGTGGCTGTATTTTGTAATTCTTAGAATAATTATTTTTAATCATTGAATTTTTATTATTTTTAATCATTTGAATTTTTATCACTTATAATTAAATTACTGTATTGTCATGTCCGCGTAAATTACTGTAATATATTGTAATCATGTATATAAAATTTCAGCTCAATTGAGCGCTTTAAAATGTATATTTTATTAAGAATTGAAAATTCCACCAAAATAAATAAATACATAGAGAGCGTGAGCTAATAGTAGGAATTGAAGAATAAACAACAAAAATAGTTATACAAACTTTAGAAAGCGAAACGAAACACGAAAAAACGTGTGCCTTAGTCAGAGCCAAAAAGAAATGGAAATGTGCGGCGTAACGTCAGGATGAGTTATCCCTAGAAATTTCGGATCTGCGTTGTTTGATACCCAAGGGGTTAAATCTGTGAAGGCTCAAAATCCTCCCGTAAGTGTAGTGTGGAAGTTAAGAGACCTGTTAGAAGTTAGGTCCTCGTCACTTGACCATGTCTCAGAATTATGAGATCCACCCCACTCTCCAAAGCAAACATCATTATTAAAAACGATAAACTGTTCATATAGGTACACACCTATAATACTAAAATAATTCATGTGAACAAAAATGCAGCATAACAATAACGAGTAATATGAAAGAGAAGGAATCGTTCATTTCAACACAGGCTAATTTTTTCGAAAAAGAGTCTACTGTTGGTAGGGATCAGAAATATTCATTTTAACTTATAGTAACTACATTCAAGACAAAATAAAACATTTCATGTGGCTTTCTATCTACCAAAAACTTACTGTCCCTGACTTCTTTTGTATAGCTGACAGCGCACATCGTATGGTTGAAAGGAATGTCCATTTTGACCCCACTGCGAGATGGGGAGAAAGTTATTATTGAAAGATGTGTAAACATATCAAATTTCATGATTTAATATATAATCCCGCCTCGAAGCTTTCAAGTTTCAAAAAAGAAAAGTGACAAAAAAACATACAGAGTACAAAATAAAGGGGAAAGATTCGTTAAATGAAATACCAAGTCCACTCCCAATAATATTTCAGAAAATATATCAAATTTTTTGTAACAAAAAGATATTTTTCAAATTCTATCGAAATGCCGCTGCGGGCAGGGGTCCGGCCTTAAAGCGGCCACTGCCAATATCCTTAATGTTGTGTCAAAATGCGACGTAAATTAAAATCAAATCAAATCAAATCTTTATACCATATGACGAATACGGAATGGCTTCAAAAATCCTAACATTTTCCATTCTATATGTGAGTTCGTAGGCTGCATTCAAGCTGGGTTTTATGGATAGTACAGCTATGATCATTCGCTTTCTTGAACAACAACAAAAGAAAAAGTCAAAAGGTTAAGAACTACTAGCGCACATAATACCCGGATAACATGGCCCACTTTATTCCTCCGTATAAAAGTCCCAAAATCCTTCACAGCTCGTGAACCCACCCATAAACGAATCATTTCTTTTTAAAGAAACGAATCCCTTGTTCAATGATGGAAACTTAAATCTTGAGAAGACTCCAGATCCCAGACGAGAAAGAGGAAGAGAGAGGGGAGTGCTGCTGGTCACGTGAACCACCCCTGGCAGAAGTTGACAGGCGTACTTCTCTCCCCCGTCATTCCCAGAAGTGACGGATGACACACAGACTTAGCTCTTCGAACCCTTGACAGTGATAAATGTCTCTTCCACAGACTTTTATGCACAGTATTTCTCGTCCCTTGGGAAGCAGTGAAAAAAACAAGTCAGGGTGGGGTTGCCTTGGAACTGTGGAAACGAAGAAAGATCGTCCGCTAGAGGTTAGGTGGAAAGAGGGGGTTCCGAGAAGGGTTGAGTTGCACAGAAGAAACGGATAAGTATCTATCGTCAGTGGGAAACATTCTTTTTTTTTATTTTGTTCATCTTAAACGCGTTTACCATTCGGTATAAGCTATATTCAGAATAAAAAGTGCTAATTTTTTTCACGCAGGAATAATATTAATAAAATATGTGGGGAATCATTGCAGTGTGTTTATGTATGTTTCAAGAGTTGAGTATAACGTCCCCACTAAAAAAATAGAAGGATGGTGCTTTTAAACACTAAATGATGTTAAAATGGGAGGGAAAAATGAAACTCTATTTTCAGATACTGTTTAGCAGTTTCAAAGACTTCAACATAAAATGACCCGATGTCATGTGTTGGAATGCATGTTGCCTCCAAATAAGCAAATTTTTTGAAAAAGAAGTGCTTGATGTGTGTTTGGAAGGACATTATTTTTTACGTGTTTATTTGATTTTACATGACAGAAATGTCGCAGGCCAATCTTTTTATGGGCTTATAATGCATAAAATTTGAAGGAGAAAATATATACTATAATGATAAATCTACGAAGAAAAAAAAATGCTCTTCCTTTTCAAAGCTTAGTATTAATTCCAGTCAGTAGCGCACACAGGAATTTTTCAAGGGGGGGTCCGGGGTCGAAAGTTCACCATTCTTGTATTATGCTCCTTTTGATTTTGCAGATATTCGGGAACAAAATACAGTAAAAAACTAATTATTGAACAAATAATTAGCATTAATTAATAAAATTAATCATTAATAACAAATACTTAATTAAATTTTGCGTACAATAAACTTAGAACTATAATCAATCGGAAAAAATCAAGGGCCTTGGGGGTCGGACCCCCCTTGTGTGCGTGCCACTGCTTCCAGTAATCGTAAGAAATAAGTTTCTTTATATCTTTTAGGTGCATGACTACGTTCGAAACCATGATTTTGAGAAAGCGTATAAATGGATAATTTTTTTCATGTTTAGTGTCAGTTGAATTAGAATATACATTTAAAATAATTATTAAATTATTTATAAATGCAATTTTTTGGCAAACAATGAAGAAAGGACACACTTCCAAACTCTTCTCTTTGTATCAAAAATGCTTCTTTAATAATAATATTTTGCCTATATATCACACATACTTCTACACTGGGGTTGAAATAAAATTTTTGAAATATATAATTTAGAAGTGAATTGAGATTGATATTTTATTACATCATAACAGAGAAATTTTGACAAAAAAAAAACCCCCAAAACACTCGTTATTATTTCAAAGGATTGTAACTCTGAAAATACTTTGAACATTTCAAAACCTTTAGTTCATATAGACAAGTGGTCTTCAAACTTTTTCAACTCTCATAACCCCTAGAACTTAAAAGATGCTTTCATGGAACCCCTAGAACTGGAAAGTGTTTACGTGGAACCCCATTCCATACACATACTTCGAAGAATATATCTCAAAATAATATTTAAAGTGGATCAACATGGGATAGGACAGCGTTTCTCAAACTGTGAGTCACGCTCCCTTAGGGGGCGTGATAACTCAACGAGAGGGGGGCTAGCATATTGAAGAATCAATAACAAAAGATTATTTTAAAAAATTATTAATTTACTGAAAGTAAACAAACAAAATACGTTCTGACATAATAAAAAAATAAAGTACACAATTACACTAATATAATAACACTTATAAACGTATCAGTTCTGTACAATGTATTTTATAAAAAATTTTACAATACTAAGTTAAGAACAAGTTTTATAATTACCAGTGACCCCATGGGCTTGTCATTGATAAAAATGTACTGTTTATAATTGACTTCTTAACTGCCGAGTAAAAATTACGCAATTCGCTCGCCATTATCACCGTTTTCCACGTAGTTGCGCGTGTGTGATGTATTGAGGGAAGAGGGAGAAAAGGAATAAGTAAGCAAATCCTCTAAAATAAGTAAATCCTTCGCAAACACTGCCAATGTCCTTTGATTTCATTCCAAAACCTTCGGAATAATTTTATGCATAGCAGTAGATAATAATAGTTTAGAAGATCGTACTTCCCTTCGGAAAGACGTATATATACGTCAGAGGCTATTAACATCTTGGCTGAGCGAGACGTTTACACACGCTAGTGACCCTTAAGAGGTTAAAGTCGTATTGTAGCTGTGACATCTTCGAGGGGAGTGAATTCCCATCTTCCGATTCACAATAGGATTTATGGTTTCACCAGCTGGTCAAGGACAAGAACGACACCCATCGATTGTCCCTGGTTTTTTATGATCAACCAGCTGGGGAGTGACCAGTGCACGTGGCCATGGGGCCATTGTTTATTGTCTGAACTCAGGGAGTGAAGTCAGACAGACGGGTCGCCATAATAGTAAAGTAGAGCCGGCGCCCCATTGACAATAGGCGAAGCCTATCTCAAAATAATCATGTCATCTTTTCTAGGGCTTTGTGAATGGAATACTAGAAACAAGTGGCGTGATGGACAAGTGTGTCCAGATGTGGATAAGGAACTATGGCGCCTTGGGCCAGACGGCTCGGGTGTGTTTTGGCGTGTTATGCGCCAATAAGAAGAAGGAGGAGGTCAAGAGAGACTTTGGTGACCTGTGAATAAGAAGGAGCAAAGGGCGTGTTGTGAACACACCCCTGGTGTTTAAAAAGGGTTCTTTTACAGGAGACGGGAGGCCCGAAAAAGAAAAAAAGAGGAGGTGACCCGAAAGGAGAGGTGGAGGAAAAGAGCTCGGAAAAGACGAGGGCTGGTCGTTCGAGGAAGCGGAGAGGAGAATCCCAGAGTTTTTTTTATCCGTGTTGCTGTCCAAGAGTCGAAAACGCGGATGAGAAACAACGCCTTGCGGACTGGACCGAGACAAGCTGTGGAGAGAGCGGTTTCAAAACGGGGATACCATACCGACTATAGGCACGGAAACTATTAACTTTACAATTTAACTTAAATCGATTATCCTATTGGAGAAAAAAATTAAAAGTATTTTTTACTCCCACAACCTTGCTGTGATGTATTATTTTCACGCTACCTTCTGACGACGTTACATAGCTTTAAAGTCAAAGTACAGTGTTGTTGAATTCAATACATTGTTATTGTCTGGAGGGGGGGCGCGATGAAAATTTTGGTTGAATATTGGGCCGCAGACCTTTAAAGTTTGAGATGCACTGGTATAAGCTCTTTTTATGAAAAGGTATTTAAAAAAAAAGCATTGCATTTATTTTATTAAGAAGTTCTAATATAAATTTTAATATATAATTTACTCATTAATAATATTAATTTGTGATTTAAGTGTTACCTATCTATGGATTATATTTAGTAACTGGGATATACTCTTGTTTTTTGGTTTTGTTTTTCACACGAACTATCGAAGTCTAGGTTTATTACGATTAAATGCAATCTTATTACATATTCTGAGATTAATTTGTTTTAATATTTTGTTTCTGTTGCAACTTACGTTGAGAAATATATTTCACTTAAAAAAAAAAAAAACTGGCATTAAAATGCTTATAGCTGTATGAGAAATCACGTGTATTTTGCATGAATTTGCAACCTAAAATTTAGAAGCTGTTTTTGTTTAAATTTAGATTTTTATATCAACTTTGCTGATATGTTGTTCCCTTTCCTTCATTATAGGTGTTGTTTTCCACAAATGTAAAAAAGTACATTTTCCATTAGAAAACTATTTAGTTTTGCAAGACATTGTGTTAACTAACGAGTATAAAACTATCTCGTGGAACCCTAGTTACTAAACAATAGAATATCCACAATCTATTAGGAAGTATAAATATAAAGATAAAACGTTTTAGTATTCTTTTATTACATTATAATAAAAGTTTAAAAAAGTTTAAGCAAAATAAAGTTATATATAAATAAAATTTTCTGTTTTAATGAATAGAGGATGAGCTTTATATACTTGTAACTAAACTTCATAAAGAACGGGAATCCATTTTGCATTCATGTTTATTTCTTCTTGGTTTTTTTATTATGACTCGTGGAACCCCTGGATATGCCACGGTGCCCCAGGGTTCCGTGGAACACAGCTTGAAGACCACTGATATAGACACAATAGTATTATTATAGAGGCATTTTTCATAGAAGGATGTTTTGAAAGTATGTCATTCTTTTTACATTTTTTTTGCCAAAATTTGTCTTTAACATAAATTTTTCTTGAAATAATATTCGTAAAACAATTTTATATGCATAATATTATTCAATTTTTTTGACACAAAATATTAAAAAATTATTCATGTATTCACTTTTTCATTATCACAGTTTCAAACATAGTCAATAACCTTAAGAAAAGATTTTTAACCTCAAAGTATTGAAGTTATAACTCTATACATAAAAATTATTTTTATGAAAATAATCTCCACCAGAAATAACGAGGTTTTTTGTATCATATTTAAGCACTTAAAAATTGATTATAAATTATTAATACCTAATTTGTACAGAAATCTAAGCGACCAATAGGAAGTTTTTGTGTTCAGGAATCATGGAGCTTAATTACATGACATATTTGCAGTATTAAATTCATTCTTTTCAAAATTGATAGTTGGTGTTTGAAGTTAAAGGCAATAATTTAAACATTGCTCATTAAAAACTGAATACAAAATATGTTTGTTTGTTTTGAAGAAAAATCAATGATACGAATTAATTTATTATACTGAAATATTAATTTTATATTTAAAGCTTTAAGGACTTAAATAAGTAACTCGAGTATTTAATAGTGAAACATGTGTACCTATCCAAATAATTTGTGTAAGCTGTAAATAATCTCCTTTACATA
This sequence comes from Trichonephila clavipes, assembly GCA_019973935.1. Lineage (NCBI taxonomy): Eukaryota > Metazoa > Arthropoda > Arachnida > Araneae > Nephilidae > Trichonephila > Trichonephila clavipes. Next base: position 499,842 of record BMAU01021220.1, on the reverse strand, counting down.
CAGAATACTTTAATTTTAATATTGTTTCATTTTAAGCCTTAATTATAATTTTACCTACGGAAATTGTTTACATGAAGTAATTCAAATTCCCTCGTATAATTCGAAAAATAAAAATACATTAATATTTTTACTATGCTTGTTATTGCAGGGGTATCATCTACATATGCCAGTAAAAGTCTCCGGACAGTGGTAATCACTTTTGTCTAGTGGTATGCTACGTGTGCTTGCAAATCCGTAGGTCACTGGTTCTGTCCTCTAAAAATGCGCCTCTTCATTAATGACTTTGACTGAATAAGTAAAAAAAGCGCCCCATCTACCCGAAAAAAGAGTATTGAAAAGTCATCAGACTCACTAGATGCAGCAACCAAAGTCATCAGACTCACTTGACACAGCAACCAACGCAGTCAGACTCACTTGACGCTACTCCTGCAATTAACAGCAACAACTCACACGCTCGCCAAAGTAAATACATCACTCGTTTGCCTATCTGCCGACTCACATCTTTGGGTAAGTACTGTAGCGGCATCATTTACATAAGCAGGTAACAGCCTCAGGGCAGTGGTGATCACGTTTGTCTAGTGGTATGTTACATGCTTACGAATCCGTAGGTCACGGGTTCTGTCCTCCGGATAAGCGCCACTTCAGTTATCATCCCAATTTAATGTTATTTACCTTAATAAAGTACATTATCACACAAAAAAAACATACGCTGTGAATTAACGTACATTTATAACATGCATCAGAGAAAATAATTTCGCTCAGTTAAAAAAATATATTAGTATATATATTCTTTAAGTACATGCTTATTGCAATAACTAGCAAAATTCTTTTTGCAAAAATTCCTTTTTTATTGTAATATTTTTTTCTATATGAAAGTTTTTATATTTTTACCTCAAACTAAAATTAACTTTTGGTTTACCTGTCTAGTGAAAAATCTCTGAGATTAATTAGTTAATGGGAGAGTTATTTTAATTTCTCATGCGTGAATAAGGCAACTTTCAAGCTTTGGAGCTATTCTAATAATCGAACATAAAATCAAATTGCATGAGGTACATTCTCTTTTCCTGTCCTTTCAAAACTATGATGAATTTCATACACTCACGGACAAAAAAATTAGATCAAACCAAGAAATAATTTCGGGATAGTAACGAAACTTGGCATGAAGGTACATGTCAGGGAGATATGTAAATCATTAGAAATGCAGCCTGATTGCGCATTACGTATAGCCGGTAGTGAGCGTTTAACGTCGTTCTCCGTGGAGTATAAAACAGATAACCAAAGCTTGTTTGAATGTGCTGAATCGTTTACAAAGTAAGAGCTGAGGTAGACATGCCATTACGCCGTTTTCGAAGATAATATAAACAGCTGTCGCATTTTGAGAGGGGGAGAATCATCACCATGATGGAAGCTGGGTGGTCAGCTAGGCGAGTAGCTCGTCAATTAGGTCACTCTGATTGTGTTGTGAGCAGGGGGTGTTGAGCCCAGTGTCATTTACACGAAGACCAAGCTCAGGACGCCCTCGACAGACCAGTTGCCAAGAAGGCCGCCACATCGTAAGAAATGCACTCGCACAGCGAATTTCTTCATCGACCGCCATCCAGGCACAGGTAGCACCTTCATTAGGGGCTCCTGTGTCTTCTCGAACCGTACGAAGGCGCCTGGCTGAAGGACATTTGGGTTCGTGCCGCCCATTACATGTGATGCCTTGACGCCCACCCATCGACGTCTCCGTTTGGAGTGGTGCTGCACCCGAGGAAACTGGACTGCAACGGAATGGAACCAGGTCGTCTTTAGCGACGAATCCAGATTCAATCTCAGCAGTGACGACAATCGTGTTCGTGTGTGGAGAACTCGTGGTGAATGCCTCAATCATTCCTTTGCTTTACAGTGACACACCGCTCCCACAGCTGATGTGATGGTATAGGGTGTCATTGCCTACAATACACGGTCACCCCTAGCATTGATCCGTGGCATCATGACAGCCCAGCGGTATGTTCATGACATTCTGCAACCACATGCAACGGCTCCCAGGAGCCATTTTTCAATAAGACAATGTTTGGCCTTACAAGGAAAGGGTATCACAAGACTATCTCCACACTGTTAATATCCTTCATTGGCCTGCCCGATCCCCAGATTTGTCTAAAATCAAGCATATTCTGGGATCATTTGGGACGGCAAGTTGGGCATCCCACGAGTTTGAAAGAACTAGAGTCAAGATTACAGCAAATATGGAGCAAAATGTCTCAAGACATCATACAGAACGGGGTATTAAATCCTCCGTTCTGCTGCCTTTTTCTCTGAAATAAAAGATCCTTTTTCTTTGATTTTTTAATCATTTACTTATATTAAAGTAGTCGTCACGTATGTAAAGTTTCGTTTCATTTTGATGACTCCTTCTTGGTACGCTAATTTTTTTGTCCATGATTATTTTTTTAGGAAGTCATCCTTTTCAGTAAGAAGTTAATGCAAATAAATAACGTAAGCAAACTTTTAAAAAAAACTAATAAGAAGTATAAAAGTACAAATACTTAATACAAAAAAAATTTAAAAAGAAAAAACAAAAAAGAAAACAATGAATAAAATGTTCTTAAGATGCGTCAATTTTCTAAGGACTAAATCTAGAACTAGATCTTTGCTATTTGTTTGAGTTTTAAAAGAGAAAAAAACTTCGATTAATGTTTAAATTTTTTTCCTAGATGATTTCTCAGAGGATTCCACATTTTAATTCTTTAAATATTTATTTTCATAATATTTAATATTCTTGCATTTACACCTATTTTTGTAATTCTAATACAAATGTGTTTTGTTTTTTAAAAAAATTTTTTTTTAGCGTTCTTTATTTTGTGCCTAAATTCAAAAAACTACCATTCTCTTTTAAGTTGGTTTACCTTTTTAAATTGGCAACTAGTTATTCTTAGAATTACATCTTGCGATATATTTTCGAAACCAGTTTTGTGATTCATTAAACAATTTTTTAATTGGAATACATTTTATTCGTGTTTTTATTCTAATTATGGCAACTTATTTAAATTAATTCTTGTTCTAACGAATTGTTCATATTCCTAGTATTAGTATTATATTAAAAAATGTGAAAAGGATTCTCAAAATTCTTTAATTCGATGTTGTTGTTTTTTTTTTTTTTTGGTATTTAAGGAAGAAAAAAGAATTCTGTTTTTATTCTATATGCCAATACGTTGAACCTTGTTTGAAGAAATCGGTTCTATTGAGGAAAAATTTTTGTGTGTTTAGTGAGATTAAATTCTAAGTTAAGACGAGTTTTCTTCTCGCTATTTGTTTATTAAATTGCACACATTAAAACAGATAAAATCCATTTTTTAATTCGTGCAATCTACACTATACTTTTTCTTTGAAGAATGAGAAATCTCTTACGTTCATGTCATGAGCGAATCCTATTTTAGTCCACACTTTTGTTTATCGCCAACTTGGCGAATTATTATCCTCATGTTGAACAGTCCAATACAGAAAGCTGCTTTTACAATTTGGAGAAATTTGTCTTTTTTGCCAAAAGTGTGGGCTAAAATAGGATATTTCTTCATGTAATTATTTACATTGACTAATATCTATTTTCTGCAAACTAACTTCACTGTATATAAAAAATTAAACTTTTATAATGTAGGAAATATTATACTTTACGTTTGTACATTCATTAAATGTGCCTTAATTAATATTCCTTTCAGTCAAAATGCAAATTCCTGGTTTAGTCAGCTAAATAACCACGCAAACAAAATAGAAATTGCTACATTAAAACTTTATCTCGGACATTCTTAAAAATGAACGATGGCTGGATGACTTTGTAGTCATTTATTTATATATAACATTCTCATCTTGGCTTTTTTAAAAAGCCATAAACCATCCTCTTTTGAAAATTCAAAAGAGAGAGAGAAACGTTTTAAAATTAATTACCCAACCGCTCTTGAAACCCAAAACACAATAAACACTAAAAGCAAAGTAAAGCAAAATACAAACAATAAAAAAAACTCGCTTAATTGTTACACATTGTTTTCGCTACTTAAACAATTGTTTCAGAGAAACTCCTCTTAGACGAAGTAATTATTGGAATTCTTTTCATACTTCATGGTCATCGAGTTGCTCGCTAGGTGGCGCTGCACAGAATGTAGATGAGGCCCATTTTCCACCATTTGTATTAATTACAAACATAGGCTTATGTGGCCCTTTGGGGAAAAAGGGCAAAGAATGGTAAACTGCATTAATATTTCGTAAAAATTTTATTAAACGGGTTGTATTATTATTATTTTTTTGCTCGTGTCTTCCTCTTCCACGTTTTGTTTAATGGGTTGGTGCATAATAAGTTTAAGAAAACGTAAGTTGGAGAGTATAATGGTAGGGAAAAGAAAAGGGAAAAGTTAATAGAAATATGATAAAGGGGAAATGTGAAGGGAATGGGAAACCTTAATGTTTCTTCTTGATGTTAAAAGGGGATCGGTAAAATTAATTTTTTTCCCTTTCCTCTTCGCTAGATGCATCTCGAACGACATAAATGTAATATTTTGGTAATTTTAATGGCAACGCTTCGATTAAATGGATTAATCTATCAATATAATTGTAGAAAAATGGTTTTTTTTTTCGAAAAATGTTTGTGAGGATGTTATAGCAATTACATGCGCTTTTAATGTTATTGAAATAATTGCTTTGATTTTTGAATTCTTAAATTACGCTGTAAAATAATGAAATGGTATCGATGGAAATAATGACAATTGGTGCAATGATTTTCTTTTTTCCTTTGGTTTTATTAATGCACCCAATGGCTTTTCATTTTTGGAGAAGCTTAATTATTTCCTCTTTTTCAAAAATAAAGGACAACTAGAAAGCGTTTAGAAGATTTTAAAACTCAAACTGAATAATTTTCGAGATCATTTTTTAAAAAAATTTCCTTAATTATTAGACATTTTTTATTGTAAAAAAGCAATCACCATGTAATTTCTATTGATTATTATGTACTTGCTTATTATACCGTTGACCGATTTCGTAAGATCAAAAGACGTCGTTAAATGCCGCGATATGTAGCCAATAGTGGAAAACCTTTCCACTCATGTTCGAATGCAATTATAATAACGATGATAATATTTGGCAATATTTTTTTGAATTGGCGGCATCTTTACATTTGGCGAAATTAATCAATAGTATAATGCTTAAGTACACGTTATTACTAGACACGCCTGTATTTGGATTTTACACAATTCGAAAATGTCTAATGAATTCAGGAATTTACAAAAACGAAAGATTTGAAAAGTTGGAAATGTTTTTAGAGAATGTCATGCATTATGCTTTATTTAAATCGAATTTAGAACATCATAAAATGTTGATTTTTGATAAATAATAATCTAGTAATACATCTGAGTAGTAGTCAATACTTTTGGGATCGAATGATAAATCAACAAATGTATTTTTTGGTAATGGTAACTAGCCAAATAAAAATTGTTCATTTAACCACTTGTTTGTTATTTCTATTTGATTAATAGTTTCGTCATTGATGTATGTGGATGTTGTAGATGATTTATTTAAGTAGAAAAGAATAGTATAAAAATAAGGCACGTATTATCGCAACCTATTGGCGACATTATATAAAAAGAAGTACCTGGTTAGCAACATACATAACAAAGCGGGATGCCAACTTGACAAATGATTAATACAGTTGGCAATTGTTGCGATAATACATAAGTACCAAAAATAATAATAGGTTGGTAAGGAAATACTTTAAAAATTAATTATGCAAAGTAGGATTTGTAAGTTTCATTTGAAGAATAACCTAAAGATAAGTCATAATATAGAATAACCTAAAATATATTTATCTGAAGTTGTGGAATGTTGAAGAGGATTTGATTTATTTTTTATTCTAAGCAGTTTTTCATTCCTGGAGGTAGTCATAAAATGCAAACATTGATTGAATCATTTTGGGTCATCTGTATTATGTACTTATTAAATTACTTTTTTAAAATTTACTTAACCAAGTTCTGTAGACATAAAATGATTTTAAAAGCAAGATTTAAATTGCTTTTCACGAAGTCAGTATTAGATTATTATTCTGTCGGTACTTACATACTATTGCAACAATGCCAATGTTCAAGATAACTCGCCGAGTTGGCAACCCCGATTTCTCATGTGTGTCGTAAGTACTGATTTAGCAACCATGTGCTTCGTTTCATATAATGTCGCCTATACGATTGAGATAATACCATTCTGAGAATTATCTTTAATGTTTTGAAACAACAGATTATATAATATTTATAATATTTTAAATGTAACCTTAGTTTAGATCTTTTCATACTCACTAAACATAAGGCGAAAATATTCGCTTTGACTTTTTAGTTTTTTTTTCTTCTCAAAGATATGCTATATTCGAAGAATTTTATTAATACCATAACTTTTGCATTAAATGATGATGTTTTTGAAAATGGAATTCATTACATCATTCATTATTTACTTTTATTTTATGAGATTATGCGAGGTGTGTCACACACAAAAACGAGACTGGTCCATTGAACGTACAGAATGAGTTCCCCGTGACATTATCACCTATAGAGTAGTTCTCTTAGTCATTCACCCACTTCTGTATTCGGGGCTGCCATTGATGGCAACGGTTCTGGAATGAGGTTTTTGGAAGGCCCTTCAGGAGATTCTCCGTTTTTGTCTGAACCTCTTCACTGAGGTAAATACCCTTTAAGCAAGATTTAACTGTAGGAAATAAAAAAAAGTATCCTGGGGCTAAAATAGTTGAATAAGGAGGATGCCTCATCATAGTAATGTATTTTCTGTTCAGAAACTGCTTGACAGATTGGGCCGTATAAGCGAGTGCATTGTCTTGGTGCAACAGCCATCCATCGGTCCTCAATTGTGGTATATTTTTCCCTACTCTTTTCACAAAACCTCTTTAGTACTTCAATGTAGTAGTGTTGATTAATAGCCTGACCACTGATGTGAGTAGTGACCCACTCATATCGCGAACGCTGGCAATGTTTTGGTCTGTAATCGCTCACCTTAGGCGCCCAGCAAGTTCATCCTCTTACACTCCAACCCTTCCTCCTGAAAACCTCTTATACCACTCAAACACATGGATGATGCAAAATGACCACATGGATAGAGGAGATGCATGGGATGAGGTCACCCAGTAAGTTGTTACCAACTATACTCTTTTTTCAAGTTACACTTAGTCTCGTTTTTTTTTTTTGTCACACCTTGCAGATTCAATTTTAAGTACAAAGGTTTATTTTATGTTTCGTAACTAAACCCAGAACTAGTAATGAGCTTTTTTGATTTGAGTTTAATGTACTTCGCTCCCTGTAGTAACACTAGAGCTATTGGTGACGGACCTAGTAGTTTTGACCAACGGTCAAGTGATGGGAACGGCACCTCAGCTGAGCACCCCTTACTTAAACTTACACATCACACCATCGGGAGGGGGGAGGGTTGAATTTCAACAACTTTTAAGTTCATTTAACTTTCTACATGACATGTCTTCAGTTGCACAACAGGACTCGAACCCGTGTCTCGAATACACCGGGTGAGTTGACGACCATGACCACTCAGCTACCGTAGCCACTAAAAGGGAACAGAATGAAGGAATAAATGCCGTGAATGGAAACACATCAGATAAAAAGTTAAGGGGAAACGCTTGATGATTTTATAAAAATCTGTGGATTCGAGGACGTAAAGTTGATTGTATAAGACAAATAATTTTTTATGGCATTGTTAATACTTTTTTCATTGGAGCTATGTAAAAGTATTTGCATAATTTTATTTTTTATAATAGTTACCTTGCATAAATATTGTTTAGCTTAATTTGAAAATAATCTTTTTATCTGTTTTAAAATATAATTAAAAATAAGCAGAATTGTAGAAATTATGCAACATCAAATCATGTTCTGTGAACTTAATTTAGCCTCTATATCAAAGACGGAAATGTCAGCTCAAACTTAAGCTTCCTTCAAAACAGCAAAATCGCAAGGCAAAACGAATAAACTTTCACCCTGAAAAGTCCACAGTTATTTCAAACCACCGCCATAATGACGTGGGGGAGATAATGAGACAGAAAAGGGGCTTAAAACTCAGGAGAAGATGATTAAATTTTCACGCCCCAAGTTCTCCCTAACCGTCGACAGGCGAATTTACACCTGAACCTCCCCTTCCAACCAACGTGATGGATTACCAAGAGCCATGTCACAAAAATTCCATCTTGACCTTCCATGCTGACGTCATTGACATGGGTCCGCTTTCATTAGAGAAACAATGGTAACGAAAATTTTGAAGCAAAACGAGATTTAAAATTTAGGAAATATTCGCCTCGTTAACCCTACTTTCCATCCATCAGTATGTCCATCTTGAAAGGACATTAAGCCTAACCAAGCAGCTAACTGCCCGAAATTAAATCTCGGCGAATCCAGCCAAGTTGAGATGTGTGCCTTCTGCTTCCCAGGAAAGTGAATTAAAAGGTCGCGCGGTCTTAGCACTTGAAGTGGGAGGTAAATTAATTTCGAGATTAAGACTCTTCGGGTATGGAGTGTATGATATGCTGAATTGTCTGGTATTTACTTGCGGTGGACTTGGAAACTCCAAGTGGTCAGTTTTCAGTAAAAGGAATGTGGTAGGCATTGTAGTGGCTCCCAAAGGGTTACAATGGTGGAAAAGGATTAAAATTATATAAATTTATGAATTTTTTTTAGAAAATCATTGTTTTCTTAAAAATAAAATTTTTTAAAAAAATGGCGAATCAAATATATTAGCTGTGAATTTTGTCCTGGATATGGTTAGAAATGTTTATAAAACATATTCACTATTCTACAAAAAATATTTAATAATGATCAGGTGAAAGAGAACAGTGTAAGTTTACTTCAGCTGCCAAACGGTACTTTTTCATACAACAAATTAATTTTTAATCCTTACTTTTTTCTTGGCCATATGTTTTTTTCATCATCGTTTTCATGTTCGTAACTATTACCTGCAGATTATCTAGACGAGAATTTTTCTCCCTTTAGAAATTAAATGTAATGAATGTTGCATTGTACTCATAAGGTTGAACGAATGGTTGAAATGTCAAAAAATGGGATCTTTATATTTACATTATTCACACACTGCAGATACAATAATTTACTGTACAGCACACAAATAAAACAATTAATAGTATTAGGGATGTAATATATTTATTTAAAGAAATTATAATTCTGATGTAATCCAGTCATAATATATGTAAGAGAAAGGCAGTAGTAGAGAAAAAAAAGTAAAACTGGTTAACTTATTATGGTTTTTTTTTTATCAAAGCATTGATTAATCATGTTCTCTGTTTCGTGAAAATTTGAAAGAAAAAGTTTGGAATATAATTTCGTTTGTAATTCCAGCATAGATCTATGTATTCTACAAAAAGGAATTCTATATAATCTCAATCAATTCTAATTTTAATTGATTCTATTTAAAATATCTTAAACTATCATGATTCAAAAATAATAATTTGAAAAATATTGTCAAATAACGAATCACAAGTTTAAATATGTAGAGAAATGCCAAACGATTTCTTTCAGAACTGAAATCCACGACCTTTTAATCTGTTATTTTATAAATAAGCAGATAACTTAAACTCAGTAAATGGAATACAAAAGCTCATTAAATCCTTCGTTTTATTTTGAATTAAAAATTATCGGAAACAATTTGATGTAAGTTTTAAACTTTCCATTAGAAACAGATTTGTTTATATATATATATATATATATATATATATATATATATATATATATATATATATATATATATATATATATATATTTTAAAATTTTAAACATAAAACTATTTATATTTTTTAAAAAATTTTATTCCAAAGGCAAAATTCTATTTTAAAAATAAGTTCATTGAAAATAATCTGTCAATTTATATTTCAGAAGACAGAGAAAACATTATTTTATATAATAATATTTATGATCGCTTTGACAAAGTTGAAACACAGTATATTATAACAAGAAGTTTGTTTTAATTGTTAGAGTAGTTTAGACTGTGTAAATAAAATAATTGTTTTGGTAACAATATATGTAATGTGTTCTCATTTTTATTTCGAATGAGTGTAGGTATTTCATTTTGTATTTTAATGAAATAACTTAGCGTTCTCCATTCTTTATATTTTCCATACAAATTTTTAAAAAACAACATCTGCCATGACGTCTGGTGAGGTCTTCAAGAAATGTGATTGCAAAGGAAATTAGAAAAAAATAAGTTTATACAATTAAAATTATATTTGATTGAATGTTGTATCATTTCATTTTATAACTGACGTGACTTTATTTGCTTATCTTCTTTACTTTACTTCCGATGTTATTGTAGATATAGTAGACAAGAAGTTGAATAAAGACAGTTAAAACAATATAAGACGCCAAACTTTGGGGATGTAACATTTTATATTATGCTGATAAAAGGTGTTAACAAATTCTTTTTTTTTTTCGGAGTATTTGATACATACAGTGGACCACAAAAGCGTTCGTACACTTGCAATTTCTACAAAACTTCGTGTTTTCGACTAATAAAAATTAATGTATCAGAATTATAATTTTTTATGTTATCTGCAACTTGTTCTTCATGCAATGCATAATCAAATTTAAAAAATGATAGAAGTGTTATTTTTAAAAATTAATAATCTAAAAAGTACTAAAAAATTACTCCACAAAAGTCTTCGTACACTTCAAAAAGATCTCAACGTAACTTTAAAATATTGTATTTTTTTTCTTAATTTAATACTTAGTAGGATATGTTTTATCGTTTACAAAAACTTTTAAACGTCTTGGTATAGATTTCGACAGTTTTTCGTAATTTTTGCATCGAGGTTCTGTGATTATTGTCTTTACTTCACGTTTTGTTTTTTATACGTCGTATTTTCTTTTTTAAAATCAAATTCTCACGAAATATGTTGTAATAGACAGATACATCAGATGATTTAGGAAGTCTTTTTCAGAATTTGGGACAGTTATATAGACACCAGCGGCGTACATTAAGAGCAGTGCGATTGGTGTCATTATCTTGTTAAAAAATGAAGTCATCTACAGTATCCAAATTTTGGGCTTATGATTTCAAATTGTTCTTTAAAATATTTAAATAGAGCTCATGATTCACATTACCATCAAAAAACACCAAATTACCTACCCCTAAAGCTGATTTACACCCCCACGCAAGAACACCTCCTCATCCATACTGAAGCATGGAGGGGGACGTGTTTTTGTTCCAACTAAATTCTTGGTATTCAGTTTCTCATTTTTTTCCTTCTACAAACTATTATACGCCCTTCGGAATCAAAAATGTTGAACTTTCTCTCATCCCTACCAATTTGTTTTCATTGTTGAATTTTCTGAAACTCAATGGTAATTAGGTATTTTTTTATTGGTATTCTGAATCACAGCCCTATTTAAACATTTTAAAGAACAATTTGAAATCACACGCCCAAAATTTGGATACTGTAGACGACTTCATTTTTTAACAAGTTAATGACACCAATCGCACTGCTCTCAATGTACGCCTCTGGTGTATATAACACCCCGAATTCTGAAAAAAAATTCCTAAATCATCTGATGTATACCTTTTACAACATATTTCGTGAAAATTTGATTGAAAAAAAACATGACATATATATAAAAAACAAAATGTGAACTTAAAACATTACTCGCAGAACATTGATGAGAAAATTACAAAAAACTGATGAGATCTATACCAAGACGTTTAAAAAAAGTTATTGTAAACGCTAAAATATATCCTACTAAGTATTAAATTAAGAAAAAAAATGAAATATTTAAAGTTCCCTTGGAAGATTTTTTTGAAGTGTACGAAGACTTTTGTGACGTAATTTTTTAATACTTTTTCGATTATTTATTTTAAAAAATAATATTTATATTATGTTTTAATAGTTGATTATGTTATCCCAATAGGAACAAATTGCAGATATCATAAAAAATCATAATTCTGATATATTAATTTTTATTAGTCGAAAATATGAAATCTTATAGAAAATTTCAAGTGTACGAACACTTTTGTGGTCCATTGCATATACAGTTTAAAGATATTTTTCGAATTTTTAAAGAATTAATATACAACTTGAACTAAGATACATAAAGTTTTAAAAATCAAATAGCTATTTCCTAATGATTTGAGGAGAACATTATAACTTATTATTTGTTCAATTGTACAATTAATTAATAATATAACTATTAATTGAATAGTATAATTTATTTCAAGCATTGAAAATTCTTAAATCAAGTTTAATCAACATTTATTTAAATTAGTTATCTTTTATTACACTACATATATATATATATATATATATATATATATATTAAACCTTTTTCATTAGAATCACTTTCATTTTAGTGGTTACGATGGCTGTGTGATCTTGGTCGAGAACCCGTAGCTGATACTATCGAGTATTAAGTTCGAATCCTGTTGCCAATGCACACCTCCTCCCATCCGTCTTCTTAAGGTATCCGACTACGTGAAACCGTGCTTTTAAAAAAGAGCATAAATGGATAATTTTCATGTCACTTAGATTGGAATACATGTATAAGATTGTTTTAAGGACATTGTGACAAAAAAAATTATTTTAATACAATATTTTGGCAAAAACTTCACTTAGAGAATGCCCCATTTTCTCTCAAAATATTCTTCTTTTGGGAATATTTTTCTTCTTTTGCTTCTATTATAATAATATTTTGCCTGTATATAGCTCAGACCTCTGTATAGAAGATCAACTATGATTTTTGAAAAATTCACATTATTTTCAGAATTATAACGAATTGAAATAATTATCGGGGTTTTTTTCTTAAAATTTCTCCCCTCTGTTGTCGTAAAACATGGATATAAACCTACTTCTAAGTTATTTATTTCAAAAATTCTAGTTGAGCCTCTGTACAGAGGTCTGAGCTGTATACACAGGCAAAATATTATTATATTAGAAGCATTTTTCCCAAAAGGAGAATATTTTGAAAATGGTTTATTCTATGTGAATTTTTTGTCAAAATAGTGTACTTAAATATTTTTTTATTGTAATACTATTCTTAAAACAGTTTTATATACATTTTCTAATCTAAGTGACACTAAATATCATATTATCCATTTATACGCTTTTGCAAAATCACGGTTCCGAACGTAGTCGGATACCTTAATGGAAAATTTATCATCAGCAGAGAAGAAGATCAAGATTATTGGAAAAGAAAAGAACGCTGAAGTTTTTTTATAAACAGAAAAAAAGCTTTCATACTGAATAATTTTGAATATATATTCTTTACCATTGGAAAAGTACCGTAAAATCCACACACTTTTAACACAAAAAATGAGACACAAATTTACGGGTGAGGGTTAAAAAGGAGAACTTTAAAAAGAAACAAAGATTAGAATAGAAAAGAATTAAGTATTCTACATAAATCGAATTACTATTTATTTAAAAGCAATGACATTCCTTATGTACTTAAAGGGTTGTAGTTCTAGAAGCGTTCTATTTATTTTTCTTCTCAAGCTTGGAATAATACCTGGAATAAATGACTTTAAAACGTAAGAGCATTACGTATGTACATTTCAGAATTCTTCGTAAAAAAAGGGAGGTGCGATATACGGCGAGTATACCTAAAAACCAAGCATTGCCACTTGAAAGTAAAGGTGCGCGTGATACGCCGTATTTTACAGTATGTTAATTGATTAAAAAATTCATGATTCTCAAATGAAGAAAGGAATCGTGTGTGTGAATCAAAAAAGGTGAAAATTAGAAATTAATAATTTGTGCTATCGTATGATACACGATGAAAAAAGGAATAAAAAATTGAATAAAAAAACGGGGTTTTTTTCATGTTGTAAACATTAAGTAATATTTGCTTTTGATACTTTTCTTAATTTTAAGTACATATACTAATATTTTAGTTTTGAAAAAAATTGATAGGAACGAATGACTTATTTTGCCATTGAAATAATGTTTCACTTAGTGCAGTTTTTTCGAGGAACCTATTAACCGCATTGTGTGAGTAAATATTAAGAACAAATAAATCAAACCAATATACAGAGAAATACGTTTAACGTGAAAATTCTTAAAATAAAATTTCTGTTAACACGAAATAATACAATGCTCCCGAAAAATTTATATGTATTTTCATGCATTTTTTCTCTTAACATGTAACGAAAATCACTTAAGGTATCCGACTACGTTCAGAACCGTGATTTTGCAAAAGCGTATAAATGGATAATATTTATGATATTTAGTGTCACTTAGATTAGAATACATGTATATAAAATTGTTTTAGGAATAGTATTACAATAAAAAATTACTTAAATACAATATTTTGACAAAAAAATGAACATAGAATGACCCATTTTCAAAATATTCTCCTTTTGTGAGAAATGCTTCGATTATAATAATATTTCGCCTGTCTATAGCTCAAACCTCCGTACAAAGGCTCAACTAGAATTTTTGAAATATATAACTTAGAAGTGGGTTTATCCATGTCAAAGAAGTAGAAATAAATAAATGTAACATTTAATTGGTACAAGGAAGAGAAATATATGTCACGATATCCAAAAACCTGCTTCTAGAATAATTTTTTGCATTTCAAAATAGACTTGGCGGCGTTTCGCCAGAGCTATGAAAATATCGCTTCCAAATTGAACTCTTAAAAGAAATAGGTAAAGTAAATTTCGAGAAGTACTGTTGGAGGTGCGTACCACCATCATCCATAGTTTCAGTACACCAAATATCACTTGTCCTGGTCCGTTTTAACACTACATTACCCACACCCACTTAGAGATACACTCACACGAAAAATATTCACTTACTCAGTCATCACGAAATCTCCAGAACTATTAGAGCTACAATTTTGAAATTTTGCAGGCAAGTTTCTTTTAATGATTAGAGATTCTCTGAGAACGCGTTTTGCGGAAATTGAACCCCACGGGGAATTGCCAGGTGTTATACGTAGAAAAAATTTCCATTTTTGAACAACTAAACTTGGAATTTATTTCTTTTAAAGGGACTGTCTACCTTGAAAATGTCATTTTTCGTCTACATAAGACATTTTTTTATTTCAAAATCTTATAGTTTGAGCATTTTTCTTTCCAAAACAGTTTTTCTTTTTCCTTTACGCGAAATAGAAATAAAGTTATAGTGATTTTAAAAAACATCACACTCTATGCAAAAGGGTAGTAAGATAAAACTTTAAATGAGTTTTTCTCAAAATTATGTGTTTGAAAGAAACTCTTTACCAGATACACGATATCTTAAGAACCAAACCTTGTTTTGTTGTAGGTTAAATATTTTTTCATTTTGGGTAGTTTTTATAAAGAAAAAACTTTAAAAATATCAAAATTTTCATATTATTATGTATAAAAAAAATAGTTTGTATTTTTTTGTATTTTAATATTTCTCTTGGATTTTGGTTCATTTTAAAGAGCAATATAATATGTATGTTGGGTATAAAGAAAATTATGATAACTGTATTAGAAATTTTTATTCAGTGTTACCCGTTTTAGTAAAAATTTGCTAAAATTTCATTGAAAACAACCAATTTTTCTAAAAGTACAATATTTATTTAAAAATGTCAATGTATTTACATACTTTTTTTTATTTTTCTCCCTAAAAACACTCAATGTGTTTCAAATATTTGTTTTTATAAAAAAAATAGGGTCCGAAGGTAAGCAGTCAGTCACTTTAATGAGTATCCGTAAGAAATGGTGTTTGAGGAAATAGACTGTGAGGGGGTGGTCTACAGCAGTGTCCAACCTTTTTACCACCACAGACCGGTCAATGCTTCATAATTTTACCGTGGTACTCTGAGCGTGGGATTTTGATTGTTTATAATTTAGGATGTTTTGATTTACTAATTTTAATTTGATTGTATTTAAATATGAATTCAGAATAAAATGCAGTTACACCAGAATTCATCTTGAAACGATTCTCATTTTTAAATTAATTCCTCATCAGCTTTCCCAATTTTGCACCGATAATCATTGCTCGTCTCTACGTACACCCCCTCCTGTATGTGGATTCGTCGTTTGCTATTTGCTAGGTCGTTGCTCAAAATCAGCTTACGATTCGAAAGTTTTTTCTGTGCTCTATATTTTAAGAGTATTATAGGGGTTGTGTGTATGCGGCATTTCAAAGCAACTGGACACCGCTCCTTGCATTTTATCCGCTCCCAAATCGTACGAAGTTAATAGGATACCCCTTTAAACGGATTAAAGATTATATGGGATATGATATACCCCGAAAAAAGAAATGTTCCATTTCTTCCAACAAAAAGACTCTCTTTGTCGTAACGTAAATGTGATTTTCTCGTCTTAATATATGGAACGATGCCAACATACAGAATCTAGTACAATTTTTTTTATATAGAACGTCTTTTAGATTTAATGGTCTGTTATAATAGCTGTCAAGCGATATGATGAGATAATGTGTGTTAATTGCAATTTTGTCGATGGATAATGGAGATTTCTGTTTATAATTAGTGTCGGTGTGTGGTGCATTGGATTGTGTTACAAAAATCGGCGTACGCTTCATTATGATGAAAGACTAACCATTGTAATTAGAATATGAGAAATAAAATGGTGGTTGAAATCGTGAATGAATTTGCAGAGAAATACCATCTTGATTTGTTTTTCAGCATTGAAATGATTTCCTAGGAATTTAAGAGTTTTTTTTTTTTTTTTTTTTTTTTTTTTTTTTTGACAACAGCTATACTGTTAGTTTTTTATTCGTAACTGCATAGCTTTTAAAGAAAAACAAAATTTGTATTTTAATAACTGCGATAAATATATAGAACAAGAATTTTCATTTGCACGTATCGAGAAGGATAAATAAATTTTATTCAGTTTATTCTAAATATATTTTTTTATTACCGTACTTATGCGAATCTAAGCCGCACTATTTTTCCAGTGTTAAATGCTGCTGAAAATCGAGTGCGGCTTAGAATCGAAGGCAAAACTTTTGTTGGATGAGGAAAATTGAGTTTCCACCCCTTTTAGAAGGAGAAATGTAAACGTCCATTCTGTGACGATGACTTATCCTATTCCGCGGTTTATCTCCAGTATTCAGTCTATCCTAAACATCGCTGTCTGCTCGTATGTAGGAAATAATTTTTTGTATACACTTTCTTTTAATCACCTAAGCATCAAAGATATTTCGTCGGCCTAAGTATCAGACTATGTAACTCCAATGGCGTTACTGATCTGATATAGGAGTGCAACGCTCCAAGCGCTTTTTGGCGCGATTCCTCAATCCTTTTGTTTTGTCTACGCCATGACCCACTGCGCTCTTCGCTTTTAATTTATTCCTCGATCAGTATAATCACTACTTTTTTTAATTTCGTAATAAAACTAAAGTTCGAAGGGAGAGGTGGTGGCAAGATTTTAAGATAAAATAAATACAACAGAAAGTAATATTAATGTACTACACTTCCAGATTTGAATTATTTACACTATTTTAAGCGTTCATTACACAAAATTTGAACAATGTGTTACTTTTGCTGAGCAGAGATCCCGCGGGAAAAACAAAAACAAAAACAACTAAAAACTAACACTAATATACGTTATTCCCATGGCAACCACATTATCGCACCGTAAAAATATCAAAGTAAACCATATTGTAATATTATCGCCTATCTTGGTGAACATAAACAACAACTTGGCGCCTAGTCTTACTGTATCAAATTAGCATCCCAGATGGAGTTAAGCAGTCTGATAATTAGACCGACGATTTGTAATAGCATCAAGATGATTTCACTACGACGCAAGTATGAAGAGAAAGGCAATTTTTGCAAGCAGAAAAAGAACGAAAACAGAGCAGCCGCCACTGAAAATTTGACATGAATGAAGAAAATATACGTCGAATGCCAGTGTCGTGTAACGGTTTTGGGCAATCAAGTTGCATTTTACAAGGGGAAAATACTTGGGGCCAGTCAGACTTTAGGGCCCCTAGAACCAATGTCCCCCGCAATGTGAAGGTTGCTGGGGTGTACGTTACGCGACTGTCGAATGCGCAAGCAAATTATATAATTTTTTCTTGTAAATGTTCAACAATATTTAATAATTCTTTTACAATCTTCTATAATGCATTCTTTTAAGGCTGTCTTCGGTAAAAGTACGAGAGCTTGAACTAAACTCGAAGCACATTTTCAAACAGAAAAAGGCCTCAATTTCCATTGAAATTTGTAGAATTATAGCTCGCATCTCTGTTAACAATATAGTGCTTTTAAAAATTTCAAAATATTCCATTAATACTTTCTCTTTCATTTTAATACGGGAAGGCATAGCCCATTTAACATTACGGTATAGGAGAAAAAACGCGAAACACATTTTTTACCAGAAAAAAATGAATCAACTCTGTTAAAAATGCGAAAAAAGATAAAAAATGCTGCTTTCTAAAGGATAGTGAAGCCAGAATATCATATTAATTTTTCATTTCTTTTATATCTGAAAAAATGTTCCACAAATTCGGGTCCTATTCTTTAACATTAAACGGAAACAGCCTTAAAAAAATGTTGCGTAACAAATGCATTCGATGGCACAGAAGACGACACCGTGTGAGAAAATGGCGACGCCGGCATCAATTCCGAAGTCAGCTGTGACTATGAGAGTGACAAATCATTTTCGGAATATGATATTGACTATTGTATTAATTTTAAGCTCATGAATGTATTTGAAAGTTTTTAAAATATTAATAAACTTCTAATACATAAATTAATTTGTAACTTATTAATTTTCATAAAAATTGTTTTTTTACAGAAATTCTTAAGTATCAGATATTGATGAACCTTTTACACAATTTTTTATTTTTTTTCTCAAAAAAGTGTTAAGAATTGGGGGCGTGGCTTAGAATCAATGGCAACATTTTTTCACAAAAATATTTTGAGAATTTGGGATGTGGCTTAGATTCAGTACATACGATATTAGTCTTATTAAATAATCTATATAAAAAATTCTTTTAATAATGTAAATTGTTTTCCTTTATATATATACTTATACTAACACTACTCGCTCATTTCACTGGGTATTTGCTATGTGACTATGTACTTATTAGGGGTTCCCATTTTATTAGTAATAGTGGCAGTAGTTTTTATCATAATTTATGTAATGTGATCTGGCAAGACCAGATCTAGGAACGCTATGCCGAAGTAAGTGTATTTACGGAAGCAGCATTTTTCACTATAATTATAAATGTTATTTGTCTCTTAATAAACTAAACATTTTTCCAAATTATCAACTCTTTACATCTTTTTATCTTATATATTGTTTTAAATTATTGATAACAAAGTCTTATAGTATCATACTTTCGATTGTATTTGTAGTATCGTGAGCCCTGAAAATTTCTTCATTTCTTGGAAGAGAGAGGGACCACACAACTATTGGCCAAAAGGCACTTTATTTATAAATTAACTAAAAATTAAATTTATTACTAATTGTTTTAATCTACATAGTCTTTCGCAGGAGAGAAGTCTAAAACCGGAACAATGTTCTCAGATCTTTATAGGATCTTCTCCTGGGTGCAGCTGTCCCTGCAACCTCTTTTGCTGATCTCGCTCCCGATCAAACCACTCGAGTGGCTGCTCCTCCGTTTTAGAAAGATTATCGCACTTCATTTCTCTTGGTCCTTGGGAAGCGGCTATCCCGCAACCTCTATCGCGTGTGTTCGATTGATTGATTGAATATTAACGTCGCACTGTTCAGCTGCACGAGGGCTTTGGGCGACGAACCACGTAATTTTGAACCATGGTCAAGTGACGTGGACGACACCTGAGCTGGCAACCCCTCTCCTAACCTACCACACCACACCAACGGGAGGACGTTTTAACTTTCGACAGATTTAACGTGCATCGCTGCCCTACACGGAAGGGTCTTTAGTGGTCCTGGACTCGATCTCGCGACAAGGCAAGCTACGGTCCGATACCTATACCACTCGGCTACCGCGGCCCGCATTTGTTCGAAGGAGAAACAAAAAAGGAGAGAAAAAAAACTAATGCGGAAAATCCTTGTCACCTTTTGAATTGACCTTTTAAACCCCCTGGGTGGGCCTCTTTCATGCTCCCAATAATCTCTGATTGTCGAGCGTATAGGATCTACGCGTGGCGGTCTTCGTCCCAACTCCATTGGTTCTTTGAGACAATAGGCCGGCGCGACTGCGATCATCTCCATCGCTGTACCTCCAACGCCATATGGAAAATCTATCAGTCTACTTATCACTTTGACACTGAGGATACCCTCCAGGGTATGCTTCATCACAACAGGCCAACATACTTTCATTTAAATAATTCGCGGCCCACGCGTGTGAAGTAACGAAACAAGAGACTGTTCGACAAGAGTATCCTTTCTATAAATCGGTGTGGCTGAAAGTCATCTGGGTGTCGGAGAAGGAAGAGGTGTGGTATCAACAAAGTGATTTCCAGAAACGGCTCAACATCTTTTTTGCCCCAGGCATGAGGGAAGAACACACGGTCTCTTTTGGAAAAATATAATGTCCCGTCTGGGCATTCTGCAGTCCCCAAATGTGAGAACCATTTCACGGTGGCACCATCTATATATAGGGGTGTTCTCACTAACAAATTTAGACGTTTGAATTAATTTTTAATTCCAGCTCTCGTCGGAAGCTAAATATCGGCGAAAAGTACCAGAACCAAATTGATACTCAAGGGCTCTTATACATGCCACATAATCATGTGACATGCATGCCGACGATTTTCGCACCCAGAAAATCTATTCACTCCAGCCGGGGTTGAACCCGCAACCTTAGGCTTTCAAAGCAGGCACGCTACCTCTAAGCCACCAGAGGAAAGATAATGAATTCCACCAAACCAGAATTACCCCCAATATTATCTCTTTTATTCCTATATTTTTCTTTAAAAAATGTCTCCTAACTTTACTTAATACATCTCTCTTGTCTCCTCTTCCTTCTGTAACCTGATCCTTAAATCTTTCCCAAGACTCCATCTCTTGCACAAATATTTACTTCCACACCCTTTTCACTCCACCACCGCACTCCCACTGCCATCTCATAACACACTTTCTTTATTAGCAGACCATTAGACATGAAAAAGGTGCCCTAACACTCGAGTGTTCTTTCCCAAGAAGTGGACCAACGTCCCTCCTACGTCCTCCTCCCTAAGGGTTCTTCAAGGAACGGCATCGTGTTCCATTGATTTCTTCCTCTGTCTGGGATCTTCCAAGGACGGAGTATGCATTCATAGGAATGAAAGGATTAGGAAACATAATGTTTCGTTTTGATCCGACAAATGTTTTCTGGTCATTAGTAAAAGAGTAGTATTGTTTCGCTGTGAACATTGAACGTTTTAGTTTTGATGGGGTTATTTTGCTGGGGCCACTTCTCAAAAGTCAACCTAAGAAAAATTTTTCAATTTTTAATGAAAAAAAGTGCTAACTTTTCTCCTTTTTAACACGCTTTTATTAGCTTCACCTGTATGTAACGGAATCTTTGAACTCGATTTTTACACACTTTAAAAGGTCAAATTAATTCGAAATTGTGCACACTTGTGAAGGACCGATTACAATACAATGATTTTATAATTTTGTTCAATTTTCCTGATCAGGATTATCAGGTTTAACGATTTCCCATTTCCAGATTTGGCGACTAATTCCAGATTTGACTACTAATTTTAAGTTACAACCCTAACGCGAAAACGCTCATGGTTAATACAAATACAACAAATAATAAAGATTAATTCATCAATGAACAAGTGATAGTTTAAAAAAAACTCTATTTCATTGTAGATCGAACTAAAAAAAAAAGGAAAAATTATAGTTTAAAAAACTAAAAAATACGCTTTTATAGTTAATCAAACTAAAAAGTAAAAAATGCAGAGTTTCCGAAATGCAGAGGGAGTGTAAAAATGTAGAACAAAACACCCCACGCTTTTACCACAATGACTTTAATTTTCTCGTTAATCATTTTATTTTTACATTAAGAATTATTTTTTAATTTTTAATTCGATTAAAAAAATTATAAAAGCGTGTTTTTTAGTTTTTTAAAACTATAATTTATTTCCCCTTCTAAGGTGCTTTTAGTGCTCTCTCTCTAAATTAAAAGTATTTAATTATTATTTTTTTCTTATAAATCGCTTACAACTAACAAAAAACTGTTCATTCTGTCTTTAACCCCTAACTTGTTTGCCCGTTTATCGTACGGGCTACCGAAAGCTGGTCAGAACCGGTTTGCCTGTACACTGTACGGTCACTGATATTTTCTTCTTTCTATTTTTGATTTGCTCTATTTTTAATTCTTATAAGATTACTAGCGCTATTGTTTTTAAGAGATGAGGTTTCTCCATGGTACTGAAGTACTTCTCATCCGAGATTTTCTTAGTGGTGAAGGCGGGAATTTTTCATTCAAATCAGGAATTTGGATTCTTGAAAATATTCGATAAAGAACAGGGATTGACAAAGCGATGTGCAATTTATTGCTTCAGAACAAATGAAAAAGGAAAGATAATCCCAAAAAAAGCAAATATTATCCCTCTCCCCATTACAATGCAGGACTTAGTATTGCTGCACGCTTCAAACTTTGTGTGCGTATGTTTATATGCACAGACACACAAACTTTTCAAACATTTGATAAATAGGTGTGAACAAGAAATTTTTTTTGTAAGTATGAGAAAAAGAAATACCAAAACATTTTTCATAGCTTGTAGAGTAATAAATGCGTACTTAAAAATTGGATTGTGTTAGAGCAGCCCTTCTTTTTAAACAAAAGTATTCTTTTAACATGATTATACTTCACACAAAGATTGAGAAAAAGCTGGCTTAAGTGAAACATTTGATTAAGTTAATTAATTGTGAATAATTCCAATTTTTTTAGAATTCAAATTATGTTTATTACTTTAAATCCTTACCCCCCCTGATTCTAAAATAAAGAGAAAGGTAGAGAACTGCACAGTTAAGAATTAGACAAACAGTTCTTTGTACTTTTTTTAATGTTCTTTTTAAAAGAATTATTCTTTACCTGATTTCAGATGAACTAAAATATTCTTAGAGTACTAAAAGTACAGAAATAATAAAACACCAGTAAATATAAAAAATTTAATTTCTTAAATGTGCAAAATATCCACATACAATATACATAAATACGCATTTAAACTTTAACTATTCTATCAGATTATCGTAGGTTTTATAACCATGAACATTCTTTTTTAACTTTCTTTTTTAATTTCGAAAATAAAATATCAAAATAAAACAAATTTTTCTGAAAATTCATTTTATTACATGTATGAATTATATAAATAAACGTATGTAGTTCTCAGTTAAAACATTGTAGAATTTCATCTCGATATTCGATGTTCTATTTTCTTCCTTTAATTTTCTTTTCTTGACATAATTGGTAAAATAATATCCCAAGAAAGCTTACATACTTGCTGGAGATACAATAACACCGACTTTTAGTAGAACTACAGATTAAGTATAACAATAATAATTGCATGATTACTTGTACGGTACAAGTTTGACAGACTTAAGAGAACCAGGACATCAAACACATTCAAAAAATTGATTTTTCAATTTTGGTATTAAAAAGTAGTGTATATTTTTCTGAATCTAGAAATGTATAGCACTCATATGTTCGCTCATAAAATAACCTTAAAATATAAAAATAATAATTGACAAACATGTAAACAAACGTTTACAAATGTTTAGTATCTTCACTTTTTCTCCAAAGCATCATTTTTTTGCTTTTAGGTTCACTTTTAAATAAACTATTGCACTATAAGATTACACATTTTTTATACATCTATGCTGGATACATGTGCATACAGTGAATCTATTTTTTTAGTTGAAGTTATACATAGTTTTTTAAAAAATAGTTTTATGGATAAAAAAGGAGGAAAAAATAAAAATTTTCGAAATTACAAAGTTTTATAATTTTTTTTTATAGAAGCTACCTTAATATTTTACTAAAATATAGGTTCACTATATTTTGTGTATTATTTTACATATGTGCAAAAAATAGTTTACATATTAAAGAGATAATTTTTTAAAAAAATGGTAACTAAACATAATTATACCCAACTTAAATTAAACAGAAAATTTTTTTTAAAATAAAACTTATTTCTGCATTTCTACAGAATGATTAAAAATCTTTATTAAAAGATCTGAAAAAAAACCTAAGATCTACTGGAAATTTTTAAAGATAGATGTCCCATAAACAGAGAGAGAGAGAGTCTTATTTTTGGCACTTTATTCTTTCAAACATGTCCTGGTTCCCTTAAGAGCGATGAAAATTTCTTGCGGAAAACAATCCTTAGAAATACAGGATACGGCAGTAAAATTCGCGAAATAAATCCCAGAAGGCGTTCACTCTTTCTACAGCATTTAGACACAGCTATTATGGTCTAAACATACAAATACGTAATGATTGAGATTATTCGCAAATACTCGCTCGATCGTAGCAAAAAATTGCTAGTCGACTCTTCTATGGTCAAAACAACACTGACTCAACTTCAGAGAGAGTGGCTATTATTTATAGTCTACATGGATCAGTGGCGTAACAGAGAACATTTTGGGTCCTCCTACAAAGTCAGGCTTTGGGCCCCCAAATTGGATTTAACAAAGGGTAAGTACTTGGCAGCAGTCAGACTTTCGGACCCCTATAACCCTGATCCCCCAGTAATGCGGGGGTTGCAAAGGTGTACTAATGCCAATGGTACAGATATTTCTCGAAAGATTCGCTTATGTCATAAATCGTGATATTAATTGATTTCCCCAGTAATTTTCAGAAACTTTCATATGGTCGCCAAAAATATTGCCAATTTGGCTCTATTGCCAACATTTCCTCAAGTTTCTATCAAATCGCCAGTATAATGTAAGGAACGGTGTTGCTTGCGAATATTAGAATTATAACATAAAATTAATACAACTGAACGTAATATGAACGTATCACAAATCCAGATATAAATTATTTACACTATTTTAAACATTCATTACGCAAAATTTGTAACAATATATACATCAAAAAATGATATTATATTTGTTAGTTAATAATGAATTCGCTTGAAATGAAATAGAAATTTAATGGGAATTTTCCCCCCTTCAAACTAGCAATGCAATGCGTGCTTCAGTAAAATTGTCAATAATTTCAATAAATCACTTTCAGTTTTTTTTCTTCATGGTTTCTTTTCTTGTTATACTTTTTCTTTGTTATACTTAATTTTACTGTAAAAAACTGAAATATATAAGTAAAAATCATATTTTCTGAATTTTTCTTCCATTTTTACAGAAAGAATCAAATAAATACATTAATATAGTCCTCCCCACCCCATTTCTTTCTTTCTTTAATTTTAAATGATTGAAAAGTGCAAATTATCCAATGAATCGTTTGCATTATTAACAAATCAGCATTGAAACGAGGCTCACGTTTTCAGAGCTGAGATAAATTATTCTCCCGCCCCCTAAGTTTGGCCCGCTTTAACCCCATTTCTACGAAATACAAAAGCAATAAATTACAAAGTTAAAACAACCGACATCCAAACAAAGTTTTGTGTGAATTTACTTTTTCTTTTTTTTTTTCAAAAACAAACACTTCACAATGAGGCTGTTCAAAATGTCAATCGTTAAAACTTATCGTAACCTCCATGTCCGCCATTGTGTTTGTTCGTCCAAACCTCCCATGATGCACAGCGTGAAGTCCAAGAAGTTAAGCAAACTTTTTAGCCCCCAGGTGGCGCTGCTGGGTAACTGTGTTAATTGAGTTTGTCACATGGTTATGAATTTCAAGGCTCTGTTGATTGAGGTGAGATTTCTAGTTTCTTTTCTGATTTATTTCTTGAGTATTTATTATTATTTTTTTCTACAGTTTTGGACGCATTGTTCACCGCAGGGTATCTTCCAAAACAGAAAAGTTCTTCAATTTCAGATTCTTTTTATTTTGTTTTCCGAAATTGTTCGGATAACTTATTTTCTTTTTCTTTTCTCTATGTTTCTTAAAAATTAAGGTTGGTTAAGTTTTAAAAAGGCGATATTGTTTAGTGATTGATAAAGGGTTTAAAAGCTGTCATTGGAGTATTTTTAATCTGTGACACACACACACACTAATTTGGAGTAATATTTAACCTTGATGCGGCAAATGATATCGACAAGTTTGAATTAATCGTATATTGCCTTTTAAAATGCTAATGATCAGACTATCATTTTTAAGACTGTGACTAATTAGTGTGTTTAAAACAGGTACAATATTATTTCTAACTGCACTTTGTTT
The DNA here is from genome assembly GCA_019973935.1 of Trichonephila clavipes. Lineage (NCBI taxonomy): Eukaryota > Metazoa > Arthropoda > Arachnida > Araneae > Nephilidae > Trichonephila > Trichonephila clavipes. The sequence goes on along the minus strand of BMAU01021220.1, from coordinate 473,618 downwards.
ATAAAGTATGTATGTATTTTCCTTGCCCTTTCAATTAACTATCATAAGAACAAAAAGAAATAATGAATACAAGAAAAAAAATTAAAGTACTAAATTTTAAAATTGAAAATGTTTGTCGCTAATAGATTATTTCTGTGTGTTGATAAAATATGCTGTGTTAGCATTCAATATAAAAGCACAATTAATTTATGAAATAATTTTCTTTCGAAATCACGATTCCGTATTTTAGTCCAGTATTATTTTCCTCTAAAAGAAATATTTTCCAAGACCATTTTATCGTTAAATATTTGTAGCCACGGTAGCCTCGTAGTCAATGTATTGAACTCGTGGCAAGCGTGTTATGAGTTTGAGCCTAGTCCCGCTGAAGACCCGCCAGGTAGGGGAGCGATGCACGTTAAATATATTGAAAGATCAAACGCCCACCCGTTGGTGTGGAGTTCGGAGGGGGGGGTGTCAGCTCAGGTGTCGTCTACGTCACTTGATCATGGTTCAAAATTACGAAGTCCGTCGCCAAAAGCTCTCGAGTAGCTGAATAGTGAGACGTTAATATTGATTTATCGCGTTGTTAAGTATTTACTTAAAAAATAAATCTTTCTTTTATAAAAATAATAAGGCAGTCAGCAGTGTAGATTTAAGCTCATTTAGGGCCCTGGGCGCAAAAGATCTACTAACTCTTTAGTATTGGTTGATAGAAATTTATAACTAAAAAATCTCTTTAAGCTCAGATTATCCGGGTTCTTCTGAGCCCCTCCGGGCTACTGGGTGTCCGTCCCAAGCGCTCAATGGGTAAACCGGCACTGGTAGTCAGAACTGTTAGGCTAGAAACATGTGGTTATCATTATCATGTGACTATGACGTCCCATGATTTTATACCATTATTACCGAAATTAGAGCACAAAAATATATGCTAAAAATATACTTTTAATCAGGCCTAAAAGTCCATGTCGCAACTTTCTATAAACTAAGTAAATTTTCTGTTTTATTATGTTCTTATGATTACAAAATTCTGCTTAATTTTATAACTGTGCTGTCGAATATATACTATTATAAATAAATAAATCGCTGCTTGTTTTTTTTATAGTTTCTATTTTTCTTTTCAAATTTTAAACACGGTAAATTTAAAAGCGGTTCTTCAAATGTGACAAAAATTCAAACCATTTTGTTTTTGCAAAATATTTTCCACTTAAGCATTTTTGCATTCTTATCCCCTCCTCCCCCTCCCTTTGCAAATATTACTACACTTTTCTTTTGAATTAATTGAAAATTATCTGAATAATATCCTCTCATGTAATGTTAACTAAATCAAGTATTTGTGACAAATAGTCTGATATGAGAAAAAGAATTACAGTTTTTGAATGAATACTAAAATAAATTTTCTCCTTTTTCCAGTTTAAATACACTTAAGGGAAAGAAAAAACGATGTTGAAGAGCTTGAGCAAAACACGCAGTGGTGTAACGGAGAATATTAGGGCTTCCTTGCAAAGTCAGATTTTGGACCCAAAAACGGATAATAAAAAAGGGTACGTATTTGGTGTCAGTCAGGCTTTGGGCCCTCTAGAAATCAGGGCCTCCTCTATGTAAGGGTATATGTTACGCTACTGAAAACACGTGACGTCACCTTTCCTCAAACTTGTTACAAACTAACTTGCTTCTCTATATGAAGAGATATATACTCCTAATAACATCAGAGTTAAATTACAGCGTAAGAATTACATATAAAAACAGCCTATGGGATTCTTTAGAGTGTTATTACAGTTGGCACCAAGGTCATAGCATTTCGGTGGCAGAAAAGCAATTCGAATCATGGCGGATGTTACTAGCAAATTCTATTATAAATACAAGAATGTCACCAAAATTCCAAATTTGGCTACCAGTTTTGCCACACAGAAACATTTGACGAACATGGTCATCGTCGAGTTCAAGATTCGTTTAACACAAAAGGCATGCAACACTCTCGAGTTCAACATTCAAATTCAAACATTAAGGTGTCCGACTACTTTCGGAACCGTGATTTTACAAAAGGGTATAAATGGGTAATATTTATGATATTTAGTGTCACTTAGATTAGAAAATGTATATAAAATTGTTTAAAGAATATTATTACCATAAAAAATTATTTAAGTACAATGTTTTGACAAAAAATGAACATAGAATGACCCATTTTCAAAATATTCTCCTTTTGTGAAAAATGCTTCTATTATAACAATATTTTGCCTGTATATAGCTCAGACCTCTGTACAGAGGCTGAACTAGAATTTTTGAGATATATAACTTAGAAGTGGGTTTATCCATGTTTTACGACAACAGATGAAGAGGAGAGAAATTTTAAGAGAAAAAATCACCGCGATAATTATTTCAATTGGTTGTAACTCTGAAAATAATGTGATTTTTTCAAAAATCATAGTTGAGCCTCTGTACAGAGGTCTGAGCTATATACAGGCAAATATTATTATAATAGAAGCATTTTTCCCAAAAGGAGAACATTTTGAAAAAAGGTTATTCTAAGCTAATTTTTGCCGAAATATTGTATTTAAATTAAAAAAATTTGTGAAAATGTTCTTTAGACAATTTTATACATGTATTCTAATCTAAGTGACACTAAATATCATGAAAATTATCCATTTATGCGCTTTTTTAAAATCACGGTTCCGAGCGTAGTCGGATACCTTAAAAAATATCCTCCTCAGTGACTCAAGATGAAGAGTTAGTTGTACATCGCATTGGGCACGGCGAAACTGATACTAGGCGCTTGTTGACTGGAAATGAATAGCTCGGCCAAGCAAGTCGTCAACTTGTTCAGAAAAAAGAATTTCAAGATTGCCTGCCAAATTTTTGAGTTTTCCCGGGGAAATTCCTCATGCTATACTAGTACAAAAAATGAATTCAAAAACTTCAGAGAAATACAGATTATTTATACAACAAATTTTAAGGGAGACTGGAATTTACGTATTAATCCATCAATTTCGTCAAATTAAAACATGTCACCAAATGCCATGATATGAAGGCAATAGTGGATGACCATACCCGTCCATGTTTAAAAATAATAATAATCCTGACGGTAATTTTTTTTAATTTGAGTCTTTTTGGATTTAGTGGAATTAGTTGACGGTACAATACGAAAGTACCAAGACTATTTATAGCTGTAAACATCCTAAGCATCAGAAATCGTCCTGCTTTCTTCAACAGCAGTAATTTTGAATTTTTTTTTTTTTTTTTTTTTTTTTTTTGGTAAGATGCTTTATTTTAAGACACAATAAAATTGTAGTTGAGCTTCAAATATTCACCAATGCAATGTAAAAAAACCTAAAATCTTTCAAAATTTTTCCACGGTGTTAGTTGTAAGATTTAACCTTATTGATATGAACTCATGAATGACTTTCAATTTTTGACTCAAATTCGCATTTTAGAGGTAATAAATAACACTAACAAAAAATAGATATTTACAAAAACAAGAGAAGTGAATTTTTACTCACACACACATAAAACTGTTAATACTCTAAAAAACATAAAAATACTACAAAAATATACCTGAGAAAAATACAAAAATTGTTGAAAATATCAGTAGTATATGATTGATAATGATTTTTCTTCAATACTTCTCCTTAAACCTTTAAGAAGAAAAGTTCACAAAATTCTTCAAAACACATAGATCAAATTAAAAGAAAACACAAAATAAAAATATATATAAAATTTTATCCAGCAGGAAAAGGTTCTGGCAACTTGAAACTCTAATCCCGCTGTCAACTGAAATACCTTTTATTTCTTAGCCGTAAAATTCTTCCTGTCGAAAAAGATAGACTGGAAGCACTTACAGGAAGCTATAACTTATTCGATAACTCCGATCGTCCAAAACCAATCTATTACCCCTCCTTTTATTCTATTTCACTGCTTTTTTATTTCATCTCTCACCCAAAACATGGAGAAAATATAACTATAGAGACGTCTTCAACTAAAAAAGATTTATTTTGTTCCATTTTTTAGCCTCAACGAATTCTACATTGTCGTAGAAGAAAGAAAAGAAAAGCGTTATGGGTTCGAGTTTATCTCTTTTTATCGTCTGCGAAGTTTTCAACCAATTGGAATCGAGTATCGTTAAAGGTTTAGTGCTATCCACAGTCGCATAGCAGAAGTGATACGTTTTAAAAATGGAACTCCTCTTTCTTTCTCACTCCGAAGAGATTTGCGTTCTTGAGTGTTTTATGTGTTGCTAGGTTAAATGTTTGTTGGTAATTGAATTTCAAAGTATATTTTTCTATTAGTTTTTTGAGTACTTAACAAATGGCTAGTTAGTTAAAATAAAATAACAGACTTTTTTTTGCACGAAAAGTTCTGAATTACATACATACCTTTATATTTTCTGTAAGATATTAAAAGATTCACTGATGGTTCTCTTCATTAACTCTATTGTCCCTTATTCATATATATATGCTTATGTATTCTTATATAATTTTTATAACATATTTTTCTTAAAATGTAAGTAAAATAGCAACATAAGTTGCATAAATTAAATTCGTATCACTTTCCGTAATACAACTAAAAATGAATTTTAATTTGTTTAACTTGAGATTTTTTTATTTAAATCAACGCTATTGTACAAATGAGAATGAATTCTTCAAAGAAGAACTATTTTTGTTTTTAATTTGAATTTGTAGAACGCAATTAAAATTCAGATAATTGCGAATTTTTTTAATAAAATTTTAATCATAAATGAATAATTTTAAAATTAAGAACAGTGATTTTAGGGATCCTTTTTATTGAAACATCTTAACTTTTCGCGCATAAAAATTTGTTTTGTCGATTGTTTTAAAAAAAGTCTATTATTATTATTATTATTTACTTATTTATTTGTGTGTGTGAAAAATGGGTACTTTTTTTATACTCTTGAATTCAAGTTTAACACATATTTGGACGAAATTTTGTTTCTGCAATGGCTTTTATAGATGTCTCAGTATCTGAACTTTTTTTACAAATCCTTTTCTTAAAACTTATTTTGTACAAAAGGATGGATAAAGCAAAAATAATGATGAAAATGAACATTCTGTGCAGCAATCAAGCATAGTGATTAGAGCCTTTACTCGTAATACCAGCGAATCATCCTAATTCTGAACTTTATGCTGAGAAATTTCATTCCAGATGGCTTCAACCCAATGCAAATTTTCAGCCATACTCTCTGCTCAACGAATATTAAGAATGTACTGCCAACCTAAATAATATTTGACATGCTCAATGGGTAGCATATCCAAATAACGTACTGCCCATGGAAGAAGTGGAGCTTGCAGCGTTCTAAAGAAGCCCTGTACACTCCAAGCAACATTTGTGTAAAGTCACCTTACTTCATAACCGTTTATAGGTGGCGCTGCATCGTAATAATAAAAACAACTTTTCCAGAGGGATACAAGCAATAGACTTGAACTGAAATGCACCTATAAACGAGTGCTAAGATGTATAATCAGTAGCGCACACAGGAATTTTCAAGGAGAGGGGGGGTCTGGGGTCGAAAGTTCACTATTCTTGTATCATGCTCCTTTTGATTTTGTCGATTTTCGGGAACAAAACACAGTAAAAAACTAATTATTGAAAAAATAATTAGCATTAATTAATAAAATTAATCATTAACAACAAATACTTAATTGAATTTTTCGTACTATATACTTAAACTTGTAATCAATGGGAAAAATCAAGGGCTTTGGGGGTGGACCCCCAGGACCCCCCTGTGTGCCTCAGTGTGTATTATTATTAATTATATATGTTCAAGTGCTAGCTGGGTGGCTTTTTCATGTTGATGTTTGAATAAAAATGGCCACTACAATTATTGGATTTTATTTGTCTCATAACAAGTAAGCGAGTTCATCTCATAACATCAAACCTACGAACATAAGTATGTGGATGGGGATTGACTTGGATATTGGTCCCATATTTCAATATGGTTTTAGGAACTCGTGAGACAGGAAGCGTATGACCTTGAGCTCCAAAGCTTTTCGGTTTCAGCCCACTCTGTGCAGGCTCCTTTATTCACAACAAACTGGATCACCCGTAATATTCTTTAGCTCATCAGATGTTTGGTCAATATGACGCAGAATAAGACATTCTGGGGTCAACTTCTATAATCCAGACTGTAGCTTGAACCATCTGAAAAAGCTACTTGTTGCAAATCGGCATGCTATTTGCTTTATGGTGAGCCCATCGTAATCAAAGACATTAAAGGTACTGGATCTACGGAATAGAGCGCAAAGAAATCTTTGTGCTTGATCCTTAGTACAAAAGATGTCAACGAACTGTTGGGGCAGATAATGAATACATGCATTAATTTGTGCCAACAAATGAAAGGATGCCAAGGAGTCCGTCTCCGCCATGAAGTTGAAATGTCTCTCGCCCTGTGATGATGTGACGATATTGTGTATTCAATTGTGAGGGGATTGACTTTTCAAGTTCTCGTGTTCTCGTCCACAGACGCATGACTATTTGTATATTACGTCCCATGCAAGAGATTATTTCATGAAAGGAAAATCCGCTTTCATGGATGCAGATTGTTCAACATTATTTGAACTCCGTTAATTTTTCATACGGATCCTAAGTTTCTGGTGAGGCACATTAATTTTTAATCAATCATATACAGCAAGTAGATGACGAGACACACACATTATTCAACTTTTTAAATGACTTTATACCAGAAGTACAAGCCTAGACGTGGCGATTTATAGCATTGACTTTACAGTGGTTCCAGCGAAATTAAGAATATAACCAAACTTGCAAACCAGACTTGTAGTTGTTGGTATGACTGCCCACTCTGAAAAATCCACGTTTTTCTTGCAATAATCTCTATTTTAAACACGTGTCCCGCGAATTCTTTAAAAATGAGCGCCAGGAATTCACTTATTGAAACCGGCAAGTGTCATACATTTGTTAAATGCCTCAAATCCTTGGAGATGCTTGCATGGCGTATTCGGGCAAGTCTCTTTCATGTTCAACGTAAATGTTCGTGTACTCCTTGGTATGACTTGGTGTTGGTATGACTGCCCACTCTGAAAAATCCACGTTTTTCTTGCAATAACCTCTATTTTAAACACGTGTCCCGCGAATTCTTTAAAAATGAGTGCCAGGAATTCACTTCTTGAAACCGGAAAGGGTCATACATTTGTTAAATGCCTCAAATCCTTGGAGATGCTTGCATGGCGTATTCGGGTTAGTCTCTTTCATGTTCAACATAAATGTTCGTGTACTCCTTTAAAAGTACTTTTTATAGATCGTTCATTTGGTAGTTTAAATAATGTTTTTTTGCCCCCTCTCCACACAGGAATGGTAGCTTTATAATTCTTATGATTTGCATTTCTGCAAATATCGTTTATTTCCTATGATTCCTTAATAACGTTGCCCTTTTTACAAACAGTCGCCGCACACACACACATGTATATATAAAGTATTACGCGGGACTTGAGTTAAAGCATTTTTTATTAAGGTCTTGTTTCTAGTTATTGTCGTGGCACAAGTGAAGGGAAAATATCTCGTTAATTAGAAGTCTGCATTTATTTAGCTACTTAGAAAACACAACACCAACACAAAACAAACAGGACAAAACAAAGCAAACCAATAACACGTGAGTCTTACATGACGTCCACACAAAAGCATCTTTTGTTAGCTTTAGAGATCTCGTCCATTTATAGTCATGGTCCACCAGAAGCTATTAAAATCATATGATTCCCGGCAAAGGCTTTTCTGATAGGTCCACACACGCGGGTGTTCCAAAAGTTCGTTTAAACTTTAAATATTCATAAAAAAAGGAAGAATGAGATGATATAAAGTGATGAAAGAAAGTGATCACAAGAAAGTCGAATTGTTTTTAGTAGCTAAACATTTTTAGCTAAATATATCGCTGGTAAAGGACACTGACAATTTGAAATATAATATATAGCAGTGGTCGCCAAACTGTTTGACCTCATGGACCAGTAAACTCATAATTTAAATCCCGCGGACCAATGAAAGGAATTTTTAGTTGTTAAATATATTTATAAAAAAAACGTGAACAAAGAACACAATCAATTCCTCTTAAAACATAACTTAAGGGGATGAGTGAGCATATTCCACATTTTTCTGGGGACCAGCGAAATTTTCTTGCGGACCACCACTTTGGCGACCTCTGATGTACAGGACAAAAGTACGCTCCATTAATTTTTTTCTTCGAATAACAACTGTTCAATGTACCTCCAGAGCACTGTCCAACACAACTAAGGCAGCCATGCGATCTTTCAACCTCTTCCAATCATTTTGTCTTCACCAAAAGTAGTTAATAGGAATCGGCATTGGATTGGAATCAGGGGTGTAGCTACCGCCATATCAGCCGTATCAATTAAACGGGGCTCCCAAGCTTCAGGGGCCCCAACATGTGTAAACAAAACATCCTAAAGTATTTTATTAAGGAGCTTCAAAAATGGGCGCAAGAAAGTTTGATACCGAGCCCAAGTAGGACTAGCTACGCCAGTGATTAGCATAGTATGGAGATGCGACATTTTGCATGAAGTTTATTACAGGTGTGTGATGTACCTCCCCTTGGAAGTACATCCCTCGAAGCATCAACGTGAGCTAGAGGTGTAGGGCCAACGAAAGAACTCGGATCAAACATTATCTTATTATGACTTTATTAAGATATTCAATTTAAACTTTTTGAACAAATATAATATTAATATGAGAGAATCTACGATGACGCAATACGCAACACACAATATAATTCAGACCAATCTCAATAATTGAACCGCCTAATCTTCAAATATAATAATAAGTAATCAATCCTACCTTATATTATTCTGTAATAAACTTGTCTTTATCTACAATGGTATGTAGCTTGACGTTTAACTTCTAATCGATCACCAATATGTTTATCCACGACACGTAGAACTTGAATCTTTGAACGACGAACTTCAATAATCATCCACTGCCACAACGCACGTCAATTGTCTAACATTCCTTTGCATTACCATTACATTGTCATTACGCTTACTCTAAGATCCTATATTTATCCTATATTATTTGCATTTCTTCACTTCTCGTTTCTTGGATTTGGTCGGAAAAGAGTTGCCATTAATTCTGGTCCAAAGAACCCAAAGGACTTGTTAAAGAAAAGACGCGTAAGACGTCACGTCACAGGTGACACATCTCTAGGCATCAGGCACGACTAAAAATATTTTTGTCACAAAAAAAAAATTCCGACTTTCTTGTGATAATTTTCTTGCAAACGGTACTTCTTTTTCATTATTTCGTCATTTTGTGTGAATGAACTTTTAAATTATAAACTAGTTTTTGGCACAACCAGTACATGTTTTCTTTAATTTTTTTTATCAGAATAAAGATTAAGAAAATTTGTATTTATTGTACTTTTTGAAACCGGAATGGGATACATATGAAAATTGAATTTCTTAAGGAATTTCCTGTGAATGAAAAGCTTAAAATATTTTTAACGATACATACGATATTAAATTAATAAGAAGTTATATTACTTCGAGTAATTAACACAATTATTTCTAAGAAGTAAGCAAAACACCTTCTTTTTCTCCTGAATTGATCTTTTGATTAAAATTACTGCCGCGGGAAAAATACAACCCTTTATTCTAATTTAACTTAAAACAAGAAAATTATTAAATAGAACGAAACAATTAATAAATAGAAAATCTGAAAGAGCTTATTTACTGGGTCTCTTAAACTATGCAGATTTAAGAAGTTAACATTTTTCAACCTTTTAGCGATTTCTTTCAGGGGGTGCTTGATTTTTATGTAATAAAATAATTAATTTTTAACTTTTAAAAATTACCTAATTATAATTTCGTTAGAAAAATTTCATTATTTTATAAATAAAGCATTTTTCCTTACTTAAATGAGTTGAAAGTAAAAATAATTACATTCAGCTTTAAATTGCTTTCTGTGCAACAGAAGTGTGTAATTAATTCTAAAAGCAATTCTAAACTAATTTTATGAAAACAAGAAATCAAAGTTTAACAGTTTTTTTAAACTTTAAGAATTAATTTTCATTTATACTCTATTGTCTACATTTTATGCGGCAGCTTAAGACTCCCCAGAAGTAAAAAATTTTAGCATTCTATTTTCCATTTAGAACATCTAACAATCGCACAAGTGAAAAACACAAAAAGAAGAATGTTATTCTCTTTTTATATAAATTTCCCGTGAGACAAATTTGTCTACATATAGTAGTAGACAGTAGTCTACTTAATAGACAGCGCGATGGTTCTCAATTCCATTTCAAATGTTTACCATGGGAACAATAGGAAGTTCAAGTAACATTTTATCTGTTAAACCGTCATTAGCCATTTTAGACAAGTATACCAACATACCTTAACTATTTATTACAAAAAAAAATGATGTAAGTTTCTTTGTAATAGGCTTAAAGTAAACGTTGTTTGAAATATAAAGATGCTTTGTTACCTACGAGAATGTACAGCAGTTGGAAAGGAAGTTACATTTATTTCTGTTAAGGAAACTTTTAACGTAAAAGTTGTATTCTTTTTCCGAAAGGAGTAAGGGGAAAAAAGTTTCTTTATAAATGTTTTCCACTTGTGCAATAGTAATGTTAAATTATTCTTAGTTTTCCAAAAGTCGATGGAAACGAAGCAGTATACTAAAGGTCGGCAACCTTTTAGCTGTGGCGTGCCAAACTAATCTACCCATATGATTCAGTGAGCCTCCCAATAGGACACTTTTGAAATAATTCAATTTTTGTGGTTATGCATACAGAGTTAGAGAATAGCGGTCAGTAATATAGATAATTACAGTTTTATCATAGATTGATTTTGCATCATTTTAAGGTATCCGACAACTTGTGACAACTTTTTTTCGAAAAAATGGAGATATATGGGGATTTTTAGATTTATTTAGAATATTTTTTAAGAATAAAAGCGTAAAATTGAAAACAGAAAAAAAATTATTATTATTAAAAGGGGAAAAACTGGTGAAAATGTACAAAAAATTACATAAACGGGGCCCGTTCTGTACAAAAATTTTATGAACAAGTTCTCAATTTTTCAATTTTGATGGGTTACTTTGATATTCATGTTTGAAACGACCTTCAGGATGAGAGATATTTTAGTTTTTACAAAAACTAGAGCCCTCTATCTTAGTGACTATATGAAATTGCTTAAGAGAAAACAGTACGATTCAATTAACCAAAATCGGTCAAAAAATCAAATTTCAATTTTTTAGCCTAAAATTTTCTTTATATTTTTTTTTATATCCTCACAAAATTTAAATGCTCTAAACTAAAAAAATGCAGAATTATGATAGCTTTTACGTTCGTTTTTATTCACATCCCTATGGCAAATCAAAAGTTTAAACTGACGTATCTCAGAAAGATAATATAACTAGTTTGTCTTCATTTAAAATACTAAGGCTTTTTTTCTATTGCGCCTAACGCTTTGAATTTTTTTTTACCTATTGCCAATAGTACATGTAACAAAAGTTGGTATGCATTTTTGAATCAAAGCAATATTTATTTTTTTAAAAATAATTAAACTCAGAATTTATACATTTTTTAAGGAATTTTCAATAAACATTCATAAAAAGAAGTATTGTATTAATACCAATCACGTTAACGCAAAACCCATACCAACTTTTTTTATACATAGTGTGATGTACTTGTAAATCAAATTTCATGCATGTACGTCAATTTTTGTAGGAGAAGTAGCACTTTAAAATCACTTCAAAAATTTCAAGTTTTTTCCTTAAAAAATTACATGGCTAGCTTTTTATGAAATTTTGAGCGCAAAATCTGTTTAACATAGTATGCATACATAGGAGGCAACCAAAAAAATTTTAAAAATCCTTAAATTAAAAATTTTTGCGTAAATCGTACTGTCACCTTAAATAAATAGTGATTATATTCCCTTAAAGGAAGGTAAATTTTGAAATAAAACAGTGATTGATAAATCTGAAGGACAAAACACTTCTACTGTTATACAAAAGATTCACAAAAAATTTCAGCAAACTATTTTCAGAACTTTTTGAGCAATCACTGTCCCCGTTTGAGTTTTTCGAAGAAAAAAAACACATTTCCAGCAAAACGCACTTTAAAGTTTGACATCTTGTGTAAAGTTGTGGCATCTTCTTTTATTAAAACACTTGTAGTTTTTGTTCTAGTGAATATAAAATAAAAAGCTTGGTATTTTTTTATTAAGCTAAGAAGTTGGTCTATAAAATAGAACCATAAAAACATTTTGTCAATTTTTGAAAAACATCATGATTTTAGGGTAGTCGAATAGCTTAAGATATTTCTTAACATAAAAATAAACAGTGTAAAATCTAACTATTTTTTCAACAAAAATTTTTAAAAAATTAAAGTTGCACATATATTATGTTTTTTTAAACATATTTATTAAAATAAGAAATAGATAACATAAAATATAAGTACTTTCCTTCATTACAGTTAAATAAAGAGATAAATAAAAAAAAATTTATGTGATCTTAGCAACACCACTTAACTTTCATATCACAAAATCAGAGGTATAATTTCTGACTTTCAATTTGACACTATTTTGTTAATGAATTTTTTGGGGGATTCGAAATACTTTTTATATGAGGAAAGATTTTTTTTACTTACATATATATGCATACAAAATCGGAAAAGCTTACATGGACAAAAGCGGAAAACGGTATGCAATTTTCTCTCTTCAAACAATTAAATATCTCCAGCAATGACATTCAATAATTTATAAAATAGCTGTAAATTTACCTTTAGAGTTATCTTTCAGAATTTTTCGTTCTGTAAATTTCCATAATTCTGAAGATGTTCGTCAAATAAGGTCTATTACAAATTTATCAACTTCATCCACTTAAAAAGTGACAAATTTGTAGAGTAGTGCAGAATGTCACTGAGAATGGTACAGCGTGTCACATGTGGCACGAGTGCCATAGGTTGCTGAATTCTGCAATATACAATTATTTGCAAGTGTTGCATTTCTTGAAAATTTTAAATGTATTTATTTATTGAAATTGAAAATTTTTAAACCTTAAATAAATTCCACGAATACTTTGAAAAATTTTTAACATATATATCTATAAATTGGTTGTTTTAAACATTTTTTTATTCTAAAAGTTGAATGATAATTTACTAATAAAGCTAAAATATATTGTATTTTTGGTTGAATTATTTCATTAAGTCTAATGAAGCAATAAATATTTGCTCAAAAAATAAATTTCTTTGCTATACAGTTGAGAGAACAATTTCAATTAAAAAATTAAATAAAGTTATGTATTAAAAACTTTTTTCATGTTGTCAAATTTCGAATCATTTATGCCTCAAAGGATTTGTAATTCTAACAAAAAATATTTTATAATTATGTAAATTTATTATATGTATTAAAATAACACAAATTTTGTGATAAAATTAATATTAGAATAATTATTCTGCTTTTAGTTTTCTTTTTAAAATTTATTTCTAGAAATTTTTTACATTTTTGGTACTTATATCATAACCGAATAGAGCAGCATAAAAGTTCTGCATATATTTATAGGATATTGTGTCATAAAATTAACATATTATCTTACGATTCAATAAAAGTTCTGTATATATTACATAAAAGTTCTGTATATATTTATAGGATATTGTATCATAAAATTAACATAATATCTTACGATTTAATTAGTAACAGAATATAGATTTTCTATGCTCATTCATTTCTAAAATCAAGGTCAAAATAAATATTATTTCATTATTTTATACTTCAAAAAAAATTTTTTATGGAACTTATTCGTACTTATTAGAGCTGTCATATAATATGGGGATTTTTAAGATTCGAGAAGTTTGGGTTTTGCGGAATCAACTCTGAAGGAGAGTTGCAGGGAAGTTATAGACAAAACAATTTCCGTTTTTGAATTATGAGACCTTTAGATATTATATTTAGCAAGTATGTTTCTTTTATTGAGAAGATACCCACTAAGAACAGATTTTGTGTGAAATCGAATATTTCGGGGGCTTACAGCGTGTTACGAAGGCTTTATAGATAAAAAAAAAAATCCATTTTTGAACAATTAGACTTGCAGACTTTGAATTTGGCAAGCATGTTTCGCTACATCGGTTATCGCAGGTTGAGTAGAAATTCGCTAAAAATGGTGTTTGAGGAAATCAATAACGAGGGGAAGGACACAGGGCACAAATAATAAATATACTTCTGTCATCGAAATTCAAGCTCTGTCCTTTTTAAATCAAGGTGTGAGGGATATAGCAATATTTTTTATACAATTGAAAGCCTAATTCTAGGGCTTGATAACAATAACCTTGAGAAAAACTGTATAGTCTTAGAATGTCATGGAATACCTAGTAAAGCGGTTGGTATCAGCTAGTAATATATAAATATATAGTAAATATAAGAAGTAATATACACAAGGAAACACTCCCACACAATGTGTATAATTATTGTATATAATGTATAATAATAAAGTATAGTTATTGTATACAATGTATAATAATTTTATACTATATATAATAACTGTATCATATAACATATATTGCATAATATATAGGAAAGGAAGGCTAGACAGGATGAGTCCATCTAAAACAAGATCAGTGGCTTTTGCCTCGCAGAGAAAGAAATGAATATTGCAAAAAAGATACCAAATCCTGTAACAGACTAATGGATGCGCAATTATTACCAGAAACAGAAAAAAATATCCCCAACTGAAAAACATTCTTGTATGCGAACAAAGAACATAAGTTTGTTTCGATAATGGAAATCATGTTAGTTAAAAATTGATGTTGGCGAGATGTTTTTCCGCCAAATAGACGAAACACTGCCAAAAATGAAATATAACCAAATAACAAGCATTTTTAAGGGAACACCTACAGAATACCTATCTACGTTTATAAGTTGCTTATTAAGAAAAGAGTAAAACTTAATTGCTGTAGGAATATTTTATCATTTTGCAACCAGCTTTTTCATCTTTTCCAAACTCTGTTTTCTCCTTTTGATACAGATCGAGAATAAGCATTAAGAAACCTCTGAAGTAAAAACGATGGATAGAAACGGCTTACAAGAGGAATGTATGGGCAATGCGTTGAGACGAAGCAGCTCCAATAATAAACGGTTTAGCAACAAAGCGTAACCAAGAAAAGGAAGATCTATAGCGGAATCATTAGGAAAACCTTGACCGTTAATAACAATGCTGTCGGAAGCCATCCATTCTCCAAGTATTGACATCTCGGTGGCCCACAGTGCTAACAGACGACACTCCTCTGTCAAGATGAGTGGTTTGGTTCCTGCTGCTGGCTCACCACAAAAACTCTTCTTTCTCCGTATCTCTCTTTAAAGGTTTTTTTCTTCTCATGATAAAGGTATTGACTGGAAGGAAGGATAAGAATCATTTTCGTTTCTTATTCGATTAAGAACGAATTGTGTTCTGTGGAATACATTGGAATAGTAGTTGTTCATAAGCGAATATTTGTTCGAGGATTTTTCTCTTAAAGACGCCAATAGAACAGTTACGTTTATGAGTTAAGAAAAAAACTTTGTGAAATTTCAACATCGAGGTTGTTAGAACATTTTCTATCTTCCAAGAAATATAGTATGTCAATAAATACTTCAATACATCATAATATATATATATGTTTGCCTCCTTAATAGTTTTTTACCCTCTAAAAATACTTAGTAAGTAAACATTGGCTTAAAATACATATTTTTAAGTAGCTTGAAATAAAATAAATAACACAAATATGTTAATGGCCCAAACCAGGGGTGTCCAACCCACGGCCCGGGGGCCGCATGTGGCCCACCTTGAATAATTTTGCGACCCACGAGATTCTTTACAACTTTACAAAATTCGACTATTTTACACAGTATGTTTTGTTTATAGAGTTTTTTTTTCGTAAAAAAAAATTCCATAACTGTTATTATTTTATCACGTTGCTTCTGTTACTGCGAATCTCTTTTTTTTTCTTTCTAAATTGAAATTTATCAAACATAAATGGCGCTCAAACTTAACGCAAGAAAATCTGCAACATCAATTACGATACGCAAATACACTTGCATTAAGATCGACTTGCAAAAACTAAGTGAAAGAGTTGAGAAACAAGATATCACCCTTATTAAATAAATTAAACATTATTTGTGATTACTGCATTATTATTAAAAAATTATCTATGCTTGTATACATGAAAAACAATAATAATATATCAGTCTGTTTTAAATTTTCCCTACAACAAATGTTTGTAATGGATCCAAATCTGATATAAAGATATATATTTTTATATGTGGCCTGCGGGATTGTAAAGTTCTTCCGAAGTGACCCGCGAGGTCATTTGGGTTGGCTACCCCTGGTCTAAACCAGGGGTACTCTCAACTTTTTTCTCGGCCGGGCCACATACATATGACAACTATTTCGTGCGGGCCGCAACATGAAGATTGAGGATTACTGGGGGTGGGGTGATGCTATAAGATCAAGGACATTTAAAAAGCGAGAAATATTAAAACACAAAATTTTGGAATATATTTAAAAACTATATTAATCTCTATCAAACTCAACTTACAAAAAAAAAGTTTTATGCATTTATTTATCCAGTTATGAGGTAATTTTGATTTTCTTTCATCAGTCATCCCAAGCCATGCATTCTACTGTCATAAAAACAAATCTGTCATGTACTTTGATAATTTGATTTTTTTTTCTTTTGGCAAAACCTCATTTTTATTACAGATATTAATTTATCAAGTACAAGATGGTATAGCAACGAGTTTTTACTGAATTCCAGACTGAAATCAGTATTATTTGTTTAAAATTAGTTCAAACTTGCTAGGGCATTTCTACTTCAAATTTATGCAAGTACTTTTTGATTTTACTAAAAAAAAGAAGAAATAACTGAATTTATCAAGTAGTATATCGGAAGCATTTCGGATACACTAAGAATGTCTGTATCATTTTATATGCTAACACTTAATTATTTCATATTTTTATCAATATGTGTAAAATGTAACTAATTTTATGGGATGCATCTGATACCTCTGTGCATTTTGTGACATTTTTCTACCAAAAAATACTTTATTGATACTGCAAGGATTTTTTTTAAGAAGGGCAATTTTTCTAATCTTGAAAAAGATCCTCAAGAAAAAGAATCATTGAAAATTTTGTGCTTAATGGTATATAGTGACGAGCAAAATTATATTTTTTAAATAAAACATTTTCACGACAAATTTAACAAGTTGTTGATCTGTTTATCTCTACAAATGTTGTTTGTTTATCTCTACAAAATATGTTTATCTCTACAAAATAGTCAAGATCCCAATCGTCTTGAAACAACATATAATCTTTAAATATTTTTCGCTTGGAAGACATGTGGGTTAATTAAAAATTAGTTTCGCCCATAAAATGGTCGCTACATCACTGTTATTTGATATCACTGACCGTTAGAATTACAAAAAGAAAAAAAAGCTAAATCGGAATTAGTACCAGAACGACATCGATAGCAAAATTTATATATTTAATTGCTTGATTGATAGAATTTCTCGCTAAATTTTTAATGCATTGTTCTTAAATAATTGAATTTGTTAGTGTAACAGACCATGACCGGGCCCCTTAGAAGGTTTCGGTGGGCCACAGGCGAAGTATTGGTGGTCTAGGCAGATGTAAGAACTCTCAAGATGATTTTAAAAAATTCCAAATTCCTCCCCCCCCCTTTTTGTTTTACATGTTCACTAAAATTTATTTACATCCCTTATATTATTACAAGGGTTGAAATTCAACACTTAAAAAATTTACATTCTTGTATTTAACATATCTTTTCGGTATTTATTTGCATTTTTCTTCAACATAAAATAAAAATTAATTCTTTTTTCTAAGGGTAGATGCGGCCGCGGTAGCCAAGTGGTCAATGTAACGAACTCGTGGCTGGCCTGTCGTGAATTCAAGCCCTAGTGTCTACTGAAGACCCGCCATATAGAGGAGCTTATGCACGTTAAATTTGTCGTTGGTGTAGTGAGGAAATTAGGAGAGTCAGGGCCAGAAAAGATGTCATCCTTGTCATCTGACCGTGGCTCAAAAGTACAAGATCCATCGCCAGTAGAATTCGTGTTTCCTTATATAGTGCGACTTCAATAACTGCTCACTCACTGGATACTAATACAATATTAAAGCAGAATTTATATCGTTTGCAAATTAATCTGATATTAAGTACACTATGCAGCGCCTTGCTACATTTGCTTTCTTTGCATTCATTGCTGAGTTTTGAATACTCCAAAGATATTTTTGAGGTGCTTAAATTATGGTATTGTTGTTTATATTGTATGCAATATATTGGGAATAATAATATTGCATGTATAATTGATTATATATAGTTATGTTTACACATATTCCCTCAAGATTTTATATTCTTTGATGTTTGAGTTCAGTACATAAGATATGTGTAGGGGATAAACTCGGTACCCTTAGATTCGTAAAAACGAAACATACCTCTAGGCCAGGGGTGGCAAACCTTTTGGATCAACGTGCCATTTTTTTCTTTAAGAAATGTTTAAATAAATATAGACGTGCCGTCAAATAATTTTGACTTGTGATTATTGAGAAAATAATAAAAAAACTAAATACCAACAACTTAAAGTTCTTTAATTACAATGAAAAAATACATTTTTCACAGTATGGTAGCAATTTTTTTTTATTTATACGTGTAATTGAAATTAAGTAACATTATTGTGAATTCTGTTGTGATGGATTAGATGACAAATAACTTGTATTAGGATAGTAAGATGTTACTTTCACCAGAACGTGCAAGCTGAATTGGAGCCATCTTCGAAACGGTTTCTAAGTGAGTCTTTAATGTTTTTTTTTTCATCTCGGAAAATAATGACTCGTAGGCATAAGTAGATGAAGATATGGTTAAAATAGCATGAGCCAGTGTTCTCAAACAGTTAAATGTATCTGGAATCAAATTCCCTGTTTCCAAAATTTCATTACAAGCATTTTTACTTATGTTGCTTGTTAATCTTTATATTTTAATCAATTCCAACTTTTTCCTTTTTCAACAATTTTTTGTATCCATATTGAACTAGACTGGAAATCAATCAAAGTTGCACTTCATTTTTTTCAATTTACAACTAATAGAGTTGGGACAAATCCAGTTTATATTAAAAGAAGTCACATCAAGGTACATAAAAAACTTGAGCGTTTTCGATAATTCTTCGAACTGAGGAAATCCCGCTGAAAGCTGCGACCGATCGCTCACGTTTCTCGTTATATTTCATATTGAACTTAGTTACTTTGAATTAAAATGCAAACCCGGTGGCGTGCCCATAATATTGTGTCGCGTACCATCAATGGCACGCGTGTCACTGGTTCGCCTTCCCTGCTCTATAGGCAAAGTGATCCCCTCTGTTCAGGGACTGCTACTGGCTTATATAGATATCCGCTATAAGAGGAAGTATTTAAATAGAAATAGATCAAGTAATGAAAATGGACAACTGTCAATATTTTACTGTCGCTAGATTTTATATTAAAAGTTACTGAGGTTTTTATATAAAAAGTATTTGAATTTGGCTTATATTTTTAATATCACTTGAAGCAACATATCTTGGGGGAAACCCTTTTCTAAATGAATTGTCTGGGAGAATGTTTCTCTGCACTATACAGTCATATATAACATAAAGATACCCACAGTGAAAGTTAAATGGATTTCTAGAACGTATAATGAATATTAAGGGAAATATAGGGTGGTGTGTGGGTACATATCCTCATACATTCTGAAATTTCATTGAACAGGAGGAAAGGTAGATTTAAAAATAAAAATGTCATCGCAATTTGTCGTTTTCGTTGGTTCTTAAAATTAATTTTAAAGGCCGGCGCTTCATTGAACGCAAAGTATCTTTAAGTATGCATGAAACTAACTCTTGGAACACTTGAAATATGCGTAAATACCTTTGGATTCTAAGGAATGCATTAAATAGTTCTACTCTTTCTCCAGAGAACGAATGAGAGTGTCAAGAGAAAAATATGACACAAAAGTTTTTTTCTTTCCCCATCTACGCTTCTAGATCAATAGAGTGGATGCGAAATCCAAATTACTCTCCATTCACAAATCAGTCGACATGTCGAACAATCAAACACTCTTCTCATCATAAAAGAAGTCAAAACCACACCTTCTATTCCAAATTCTCTCTCTCCCACCAGAGCCTTTTCAAAAGATATTCCTAATGCGCAAAAGATACAGCACAACACCGGCTTTCTTTGATGTACCCCCTTTCCACTTCAAATACTACCCACCTCTCTTTCAACTGCTTCATCTTTAATTACAAAGTTTTAACCCTTTGAATCTGGCAACGCGAACTGCGCCTAATTAGCGTGTTCCCGATAGGTAGCACTGTCGACACAATTGGCGGCGGGGAGGGATTGGCAAGACAGAGAGGGGAGGTTGTCTGGTATGGAAAAGGTATAGACAGACACTATCCAAAACTGCAATGGCGATTTATGTTCACGTCCATTGGTTGTAAAAGGAGTCCGATTTGGAGAGACGACTGCCTAACGAAGGGATTTTGAGAAGGATTCCACAGACAATGTGTTTCCAAATAAGATGTCACTTTTCACCTAGTCGGGCTTGTAATGATTGAGATTCTACTTCTGGGGAATCCGAATTTAATCTTTTGAGTTACATTCAAAAGCGAGTAATTAGACCCTTGTAGTTCTGGAAGTTGGATTCCGTGGGAGGTTCTAAAAGCCAGTTTGTCGCAACTCAGTAGTTTAGTGGAAAGTTTAGGGAATTATAAGCATAAAGGAGATACAGAATACTTTTAATAAAAATTATCATGCAGCAATCCAAATCCAGTAGATATTCAATTACCACATAAAAGGACATATTTTATCAATTAATTGAATATCTACTTGATTTGGACGGGAAGGAAAATAACATTTAACCCCTTCTCAGTCGGAATTTTTTACGAATTTCAGACCAAAAGAAATCATTTTTCTTGCACACATTAATATATATTTTATCTTAAAGTGAAAAATGCAACGCTTATTTTTATCAGTAAGAAGGTTTTTATATGTTTTATAGGTGGAAAATCACTGATCTCCAGTTTTCCCTGTAATGCATCTTAATTTTAAAAAGTACACTATGATAATGCATATATATATACAGTGGCGCACACAAGGGGGTCCTGGGGGTCCGGACCCCCCAAAGCCCTAGATTTTTTTCCGATTGATTATAATTCTAAGTACATTGTACGTAAAATTTAATTCAGTATTTGTTATTGATGATTAATTTTATTAATTAATGCTAATTATTTATTCAATAGTTAGTTTTTTACTGTATTTTGTTCCTGAAAATCGACAAAATCAAAAGGAGCATGATACAAGAATGGTGAACTTTCAACCCCGAACCCCCCTTGAAAAATTTTTGTGTGCATCACTGTATATATATATATATATATATAAATGAGTCCCAGTGGCCGAGTGGTAGTGCATCACGCTTCCACACCACAGGTCCGGTGCTCTAACCTCGGGCTGGGCAATGTCGACTCAGTCTTTTATCCCTTCAGTGGGTTGATAAATGAGTACCAAGCTTTCTTGGGAACTAAACACTGACGACTTAGCTTCAGAATGACTACCTGATCAAGACATCTGCTCATGCACCTCAGCGCCCAATGGTCACATATACTGAATGGGCACAATAGGCCTTGGCCTCATGGGCTATTGCGCCCCTGAGTTTAGTTTATATATATATATGTGTGTGAGTGTGCATTTGTGTGTGTGTTAATTCTACAAATACTTTTATTTAAAAAATATATTGGCAAAAAGTATCTTACCGTTAAAATAGCATTACAATCTTCCTTGGATATCAGAGCGTAAAAATCACATTTATCCCAAAAACGAAATAATGTATTACATAATATTTTTTGCTTACATTGCCAAACAAAATTTAGAAAATAAATATCAAAAATATCTTGAATGTTTTTTTTTATTTGAAATTTTAACAGATATCACGAGAATAGAATGCAAAAATTCTTTTTAATTCTAAAATTAATTAGTAAAAATCTAAGTCCTCTTAATCTAAGAATATCAAAAAGTAAACTATTTATTTTTTTAAAAAAATGTAAACAATTTTAAAGTAATTAAGTTAGTTTATAAATATTATAAGCCCTCATAATTCAAGAATGTCAAAAAGTAATCTACTTATCTCTATCAAAAAAGAAGCCAACGTAAAAGAAATTACAAGAAAAATATCCGGAAAAAAATTGTTTTATTATATTCTTCAATGTAATTAACAGCACATTCTGCGTCGTAAGGATAAAAGATTATATGAATTTGCTTTTTTTAAAAAAAGAAAGTGTAAAATTAAAATTAATGAATTGTAACAAAAATATAAATTATTATCTATATAATTTTTTTTTAATTTCAAGAAAACTATGAAACTCCAAAAAAGCTGCATTAACGAAAAAAAGTAAAATTTTTTAAATGAAAAAGATTATTATAGACACATTAAACGATAATTTTAGTCACAGTGAGTCTTTTTTTTTTTGCTAATGGACTTAATACTTTTCAATGAATTTTTTAATTACATTTCTTTGCTGATTAAAATACATTTTTTCTCCATAAAATGCTCCTTGCAGTTAAAATGTTGCTTAAAAGTCAAAAAATTTAACATTAGTGCGTTTTAGCTCTATATTAAAAGTGCAAATAAGATTTCATTTCTTTTGATGATTAATGTAAAAATTTCACAACTAAAATAAATTGTCAAAAGCATTTCTTCAAAAAGGAAAATCAAAAGCAAAATTTAAAATTTTTCTTCTATATTCACCATTTTTTCTTTAAAAAATTATTTTAAGCTTAAACGGGAAAAAAAAAATTCTGTAAAATATTTTTTTTAAAACATGTAGAAAAATTTATTGTTCTTTTAAACTGAGAAAAAAAAATGACTCAAAAAGTTAACAAAATTAGTCCTTCGAACAAAATTGTGTATTATGTAATTACGTGTGTTATGAGCTCGTAATCATACAAAAATTAGAAATTTTAGCATTTAGATCCCCGTGTTACTTTAATATTCAAACTGAATTTAGTTTTTTCACTACTATACAAATGTAATGTAGTATTACTATTAATTTTATTATATTGTACAGTATACTGTAATACCATGGGAACTGAAATGTTCATCGATATAATCATTTGAAGTTTCATCATCGATACAGAAATTTTTTTTCAATATAAAGCATACAATCACATTTTGTCCTGGTTTTTATTGGGTATTTTTTTTTATCTTTAACTGTTTTAAATTTTAAAAAAAGAATGAGCTTCTGTTTTTATATGAATACATCAAATTCATCAATTCTGTTATTAATGAATACATCAAAAAATAATAGAAAACATATAAACAAAAATGTCATTTCGTCTGTTTGCCATCTTGGTATCTTTTATATGATCTGGATTCTACCTCTGTAAGTTATATTTCGATTTCAAACTGTGAAATAAATGATTAATTTTTAATTAATATATCTCCCTAATTTGACCATTTTAGTCTATTCTGTATTAAGAGGCAAGAACAGGTGCAAACTTCTTTTCTTAATTGTATTGTTTGTACATAACGCTTTCCATATTTTGTTATTGTAACCTATTTGATAATTGACGCCCTATTTTGTCTCTGACAAGTTGAAGTTATTGAAAACATGAACATTCTGAGATTTGTTCCTATTTCTTTGCTTCATTCAACACGACCTTATTTTTTATACGGATTATATTGGTTTATTCTGTTATATATATATATATATATATATATATATATATATAAATGTATATATAAATGTATGTAAGGATAATTAAATTAGATTAAAAATTAAATTCCCTATCTAGCACTTGACTCATCTTTCTCAGTTCCCATCTTCAAGTATCAAACTAATCACTCATTTATTTCTTCCGAACATATGGCCTAACCAATAAACATGTCTAATTCCAGATCGTTAGATTTAATAGTCAACATATGTCAGCATTAACTTGCAAGCACCCTCTTCAAAGCAGCGATACTTACCATATATTTTTCAAGTGTTATCCACTTGAAACCACCACCATGGCGTGCTTTTTCCTCCCTGCTCTCGGTGTCAGAACAGATGTACAAATGAAAGAATAAAGGTCGTCTTTTCACTTTTCTAACTTTAATCTGATTCTGTCTTAAAAATCATGACAGAATTAAAGCCGGCAGGATCTTTGTCTGCGATCTTAATGTAAAAAACTAATCTTTTTTATAAAATATTTTAATATAAAAATGAAAGCCAACTGCAGTAATAACTCATATGAAGAATTTTATGGAAGACTGACGGCACTCTACATTTGTTAGCTGAGGACGTTGGGTTACCAGAATTAATCTATGGTACGGAAAAAGAAACGCGCTAGTAATCCCCGAAAGAACATCGCTCTTACCGCCAAAGAAATAGAATCATCCTCTTCTCCTAACAAGATTTCAGAAAGTCATACTTCAAAAATGGAAACAATGAATGAAATTAAAATTAAGCAAGAAGAAGATTTAGATGCTGATGAAGAAAAATTACAACCTATAACCATTATTAAAAATGATATTCGATTTGAAGATCTACAGACTTTTTTCCAAAAATATAACCTGGAAATACCCATCCAAACATTCATTAGAAATTTTGAAAGTACGTGCGAGTCCTTCAATATACCAGAGAAACAGAAAATCCCCTATTTATAATCAAGTTAGTAGATGGAGCTGTGAAGACTTACATCAAATCACAATCTATCCCTAAAAGTTTTTACGAACTGAAAAATAATTTAATACGTGAATTCGGAACACAAGTCAATCCAGCAGAGATTCATCTTCAATTATCTAAAACAGAAAAAACCTCAAAAGAGACCCACATAGAATGTTTCTACAGAGTAAAAGAAATCGCATCCCGGATAAACATGGAAGAAGAAGCTGAAAAATATTACATCATAAGAGGATTAAAAGAAAATAGAGCCATAGAAATACAGTTACAAAGCTGCAGCAACATAGAGGAACTGAAGGAAAAAATGAAACTCTTAGATATCCAAGAAAAATCAAAATCAAGTAAGAATGAAGTTATATACCCAAAGTATCCAATGACAAGAATACCTTATCATACGAATCAATTTGCCCCTAGACAACAATATGGAGGATGGAATTGGAGAAATGACCAATCTCAACATCCGGATACCATAACCAATACAAAATATAAGGTATACTCTCCTCAGTTTCCATCACCTTATCATCACCCTTCCTTTTCACTTCAGCGGCCGACCCTATATCCGAGAAACCAACGATTTCCACAACGACCGACAGTTTTGCGACCCAATGCTTCAACTTTCTACCCCGTCAAAGAACACAAAACAATAATACGGTATTCCAACCTCATCAAACATGAGAACTTATGATCATCCAGGGAAGAATCAACTTCAAACAAGTTGATGTCCTCTTGGATACAGGATCAAGAGAGAGAGAGAGAGTGTCAATATTATTCCAAGAAATATAATATCACAAATCAAGGGATACCACAATGTAGAGTATATCAAAACAAAATTGCCACCATCAATGGAGAAATTGAGGTGAGTGAGGCAATTACTTTACAACTGAAAATAGGAGAAATTATTGAAAATATTAAATTCCTCATAGTAAATGTAGAACTGAAATATTTAATAATTTCTAATAAAAAACTATGAATATTTTTGAATTAAATATTAATTTTAGTGATTATAAAATTTTCAAAGAGGAAAACAAATTTTAAAAAATTATGAATCTAAGAAAAATATTAAAGAAAATGAAACTCTTAAATTTAGTAATAATAAAATTATCACTAAGAAAACTGATAATGTGTTTAATATGGAAATAATTCCTAATAGTGATTATGATATTATTAATATGATTATTGATAAATATAAACATGTCTTTGCTAAAAATAAGTTTGATATGGGCGAGTTAAAATGTAATTCTCCTAAAATAATACTTACCTCAGAATTACCCATTGCAAATCGACCATATAGGACATCTTTAAAGATGATACGGAAATAAAAAAAGCAATTAGATGCATTATTGAAAGCAGGAATAATAAAACCCTCTTATAGTTCTTACGCTGCCCCTATAACATTGGCTTTTAAAAAAGAGGATAATGCTCGTACACGATTATGTATCGATTACAGAAAGCTAAATGCTATCACAAAATTAGATGCAGAGCCAATTCCCCGAATAGATGCAGTTTTAGACAAATTAACACATGCAAAATTTTTCTCAACCATCGACCTATGTAGCGGTTATTGGCACATTAAATTAGATGATAATGAATCTGAAAAACTTGCATTTACATCAAATTACGGTTTTTTTTCAATTTAATCGTTTGCCTTTTGGATATAAAAATTCTCCAGCTATATTTCAAAGAACTATTAGACAGATTTTAAATAAATACCAAATAAAATTTGCATTAAATTATTTTGACGATATAATAGTATTTTCGGAATCAATTGAAGAACATGCAAAGCATTTAGAGGAAATTTTTAAAATTTGTGGAATAGAAAATATTAAATTAAAATTATCAAAGTGTAAATTTGGCAAAGATACAATTGATTTCTTAGGATATGAAATAAAACAAGGGTCATACACTCCAAATAATACAAATGTCTAAATAATTAAAAAAACTTTTACCCCCTAGAAATATAAAGGATTTACAAAGATTTCTCGGTAGTATTAATGTCTATTATAAATTCATTCCTCAATATGCAAAATTAAGAATGCCCTTAAATAATCAATCTTCTTAAAAAGAATCAAAATTGGAATTGGACCCCAGAATGTCAACAATCTTTTCAAAAACTTAAAGACAGCTTAATTTCAAAGCCCATTTTAGCTATATTCAATCCAAATTATCCCTGTCATCTTTATGTAGATGCATCGAAAACTACAATCTCATGTATCTTCAAACAACAAAAACCCAATGGAAATCAACATCCGATTGCATTCCACTCGAGACGACTGAGAAATTATGAAATTAATTATACAATAACTGAATTAGAATGCTTAGCTATAATTGATAGTTTAGATAAATTCCATTGCTATCTTCATGGATCTCATTTCACAGTTCATACCGATCATAATGCATTAGTTAGGCTTAAAAATTTCAAAATCCCACGGGTAGACTTTTTAGATGGTCTTTAAAAGTTTCTATGTATGATTTTGATATAAAATATAAAGAAAGGTAGCACTAATGTTGAAGCTGATATGTTAACAAGAAATCCTATTGCTTATCATATAATTAATACACCCCCGAACCTTTATTAGATATCAATGAAATAAGTCATTTTCAAAATATAGAAAATACATCAGCTCCTAAATGTTTTAAGAGAGATGGTGTTTTTGTAGTTAAAAGACAAGGTTTAACTAAAATAATTGTACCCAAAGCTCTAAGAGTGAAATTAATGGAAACAACTCATAAAAATTTGGCCACCCTGGTGTAGCTACCATGTTAAAATTAATATCACCACAATATTATTGGATAAACATTATTACTGATATACGAAATTATGTGAAACACTGTGAAACTTGTCAAATAAATAAGAAGTCACATCAGAGAAAATACGGACTGATGCAATCACTTCCCCTTTGTGAAAAACCCTTTGAACTTTTATCGATAGATAGTGTAGGTGGTTTAAATTATTACAACTCTGCTAAAAAATATTTACACATTATTATTGATCATGCAACTAAGTACATTTGGACTTTCCCATCAAAAAATGCAACAACAGATACTTATATAAATTGTTTAAGACAAATCTTTCAGAATCACATACCGGAAAAAAATTTTAAGTGATAGAAATTTTGCGTTCACCTCTTCAAAATTTAAGCATTTTTTAAAACATAATAATGTCACTCAATTATTAACTACTTCTCACAGACCACAAACCAATGGAAAGGTTGAACATGTAAATCAAACCATCATTACCCGCTTAAAATGTGAAATTAGTAATAGTTCAAATAAAGTCCCATGGACAAAAATTCTAGAAAAAGTAACCCATCAGTATAATCAAACTCCACATACAATAACAGGTTTCCTTCCAACCTACTTAATGTATGATAATTTACATTTCGAAATTTCGCTAAAAGATAATGAGATATATCCTCCCTTAGAAGAAGCAAGAAAATTAGCCAAAGAAAGAACAGAACAATATTATAAAATAAATAAGATTAGATATGATAAAAAATTTCAGGAAGCTGATTTCAAGGTTGGTGACTTAGTAATGTATGAGGAATTTCAATACCCCAATACAAGGAAATTAAGTCCCCCTTATTCAGGCCCTTATACCGTTTTAAGAAAATGTTCTGATGTATTATTTGAAATTGATAGACCCAATGCCCTTAATAAAACTAACACTGAATTGGTTCATTCAGTTTGTTTAAGACATTTTCATCCATCTGAAAATTTTCAGTTAAATTACATTCAACAAAATACCCATAATAATGAGAGAAGAAGATAATAACTAAAAGAAACATCTTACGTAATACAGAAATAACTGAGTTCTGCTTAACAAGACTTTTCGGCGAAAAAGAATAATATATGATATGATATAGTATTTAATTTTTATAATATAGTTGTGTTATAAATGAATTATTTTCTTTATATTTTAATTGAGAAAACAAAGTATATAGGTTTAGTCATACAAAAGTTTGAGAAATTTTAGTGTACTTCTCATAATTTTATCTTAAGATGTCGAATGAGTTAAGAGTTATGATAGAAATTGGTGTTTTAAAGTTGAAAAATATAAATTAAGTTTTTAGAAAAATGATTAATGTACTAATACTAATGATATTTTGATAAGAAGCACAAATAAAGTCACGTTGCATTCTATTTTCTCCACTGAATTTAATTGTTTTGTTAATTATTTTATTCAGCAGTAATCTTATTGCATGTCATTTATTTATTTTTTTTATTTTGAAATTGTGTGTTTTGATATACCGGCCACATATCAGGATTCACTATTTCTCGAAATTTTCCTTATCTAGAATTAAAATTAAATTAATAACTTGAAGTTTAATTTTGGATATTATACAGTGGATGAGGGAGAATACAATCATTATAATTTTGTATATGTCTCGAAACATTAAGAGGACAAACTTGTTTAGTTTGATATGTACACCTCTCATTGTTTCTTATCAGCATCCCTGAACATCTGTGAGTTGATCACGCAATTTTTTCAGAGAGATGTGTTCAAAATTAAGTAATTTAATACAGTTTTATTAGTGAATGTGTGATGCAAGAGAAACTCAAGAATTTTTGTCTATGAAACGTATTTTTAGAAGGTTACGGAAAGATTCAAAATATTGCATGCGATATTAAGTTACAATGAATATTGTGAAAAATTTTCAGAAATACCTAAAGTTATTATTGAAGTGAGTCCACTTTTCCGACTCAAAATAATAAAAAAGAGCTCTTATATTCTTATAATTTTTATATTTTATAACGCATATGAAATAAAACATTGTTTATTGTGTTGGATAGTGCATAGTTGTCTGTTATACACCGTTTTCATATTATTAATAATTTCATTTTTATTAGTGTCTATATTTTTTTTTATCTTTTTAAAAATGTATTTCATATATGCAAAATGTGTGTAACAATATAAGGTATTACTACGATGGCGCCAGAGTAGATTTTTATACAAATTATTATTTTAATATTTGTATGATTTCATGTATTTTTATATTTACTATCTTATTGTTTGATATATTATTTTCCAACATAATTTTTTTGAAAATATCTACCAGCTATAATACGAATCTATTATTATGAAGGAATAGGAGGAAACGCGAGCTCTTATTCTAGATGTCGAATATATTTGAACAAGCTAATCTTCATTTATATGTATGGAAATTCACTTTTATCAATTAATATGTTGGAGGTGTCCTTAGTGTGTTTGTTGTTATAGTTTCGTTTATTGTATTGCTTTTTGATTTTAGTATTACTATTGCTTAAATATTTCTACTGTGTTTAATATGTCTTTCTAAATAATGTTATGTATTGTTTTGTGTTTATTGAAAATTGATTAAGTTTGTGAAGAGAGAAAAACTCCCTTTTAAAATTGGGGGGCAAATGTAAGGATAATTAAATTAGATTAAAAATTAAATTCCCTATCTAGCACTGGACTCATCTTTCTCAGTTCCCATCTTCAAGTATCAAATTAATCACCCATTTATTTCTTCCGAACATATGGCCTAGCCAATAAACATGTCTAATTCCAGATCGTTAGATTTAATAGTCAACATATGTCAGCATTAACTTGCAAGCACCCTCTTCAAAGCAGCGATACTTACCATATATTTTTCAAGTGTTATCCACTTGAAACCACCACCATGACGTGCTTTTTCCACCCTGCTCTCGATGTCAGAACAGATGTATAAATGAAAGAATAAAGGTCGTCTTTTCACTTTTCTAACTTTAATCTGATTCTGTCTTACAAATCATGACATATATATATATATATATATATATATATATATATATATATATATATATATATATATATATATATATATATATATATATATATCCCTTGTTATTCTCTAATTCACAGAATCCCGAATTCAAAGCAAAGTTATCAGCATTTCGGAAAAATACTTCTTGAATAATGATCACGAGTGCTTCAGAATTAAACATCATTTAATAATCTTTACAAAAATACTTTGAAATTTAAAATTTGTATGATAGTACTTATATTTGTTACCAAGTGAAAAGGAATTGAAAATTTAATATAGAACTGTTATATTATTAATTTTGGAATATGAATACTTATAGTGTTGTTTTTCAAGTTATTTTGTAGATCATTTTATAGGTCACATTATGGTAAAAATATTATTTGTATCTTTGTAATTTAAAAAATATATTACAAAAACTCTAATAACAAACTCTGAAGGAATTTTTAAGAGTTGAATAGTAATATATTTTACAGATTACACTTTACAATTATATTAGAATTGTATTTTGATAAAATGTAATGGATATTGATTCTTTGTTAAAATACACACACACACACACACATATATATATATATATATATATATATATATATGTATATATATATATATATATATATATATATATATATATATATATATATATATATATACATGCGATACATACATCCAAAATAAATTCAGATAGCATTTTTAGTGGAAAATAGTGAGTGTTTTCCAAAGTCTTTGAATTCGCTTTTAAGAAACACAAAGATTTACAAAAGTTCTAAATTAGTATTTTTAGCAACGAAGATTCTTCAGATTTCTAAATTGAATTAAATTTCATTAAACTAAACGAGTAAATTTTAAGTCACAGTTTTGAAAAAAAAATCTTGTTCAAGATGAGCTTTTGAAAGCTGCTAGTTTATTACTTACAAAGTTAAATTCTGACGACTTGTATCTTTACTATTCTCAACACCATTTCAATACAAGAAATCTTCACGAAGAAAGTTTTTATTTGTCCTAAATCTTGCGGGAACCACTCTAAAAATTCAATTTGTCCAGTTATTCTTCTTGTTAACTTTCTAAAACGTTTAAACTATTCGTAAATTCGATTTTTTTTTCTTAAGATACTTGAAAGATTTCAAATTTTTTCTTGAAAGTATAAAAACAAAATATCGATCCGCAAAGTGTCTGCCATTTCAGTTAATTCTTCTAGATGCATTCCATTTTATAGGGGGAAAATATTGCAGTAGCACGTTAATTTTTTTTCTTTTTTAATGGAATAATTTATTTTAGAGTTAATTATTTTTTAATAATTTCTCTCACTTTTAGTAAAAGAATAATTACACCTACCTTCGAAAACTTAAAGTAATAGTCTGATTAAATATAATATTCCACAGAAATTAGATTATTCAAATTACAGACGTGAGTATAGCAATTATCTTTTATTGAAATTTTTTTTTAAACTTTTGTTTTTATACTTAAATTGTTTACTATACTTATAGCATTTATTTTTCAAATAAACAATTAAATTTTAAGTACCGCAACTCTAAATCTACCTAGACATGTAAATGAATTAAAATCCACTTGACATATTTAATAGGAAATAATTCCATAAGCTTAGATATTCAAGTTATTTATTAATTCTTATGATGTTCTGAAATTCAAATAAGATTTATTCGGATTGTCTGTAAAATCAAATTACATGCCTTTTAAGGCATTGGAACACGTTACGAGTACTGTCTTAAAATAGTATATACCAAAACATATAATAAATATTTTTTTAAAAAATTGTTAAAAACCATAGAAAGTAATAAACACATATATCAATAAAAATGTTGCTATAATAAACTACACCCATTTATCAAGTAAATGTGCCAAAATTTAATGTTTATTAAAATATATAAATTTTAGAGTTGATTGAGTGTATATTATAAAAATAAGCTTATTATTGAAATACCAAGCTTTGTAAATAACATAAATTTTACAAAAATTACAAATATAAGTGAAACTTTAGCAGTTTTTAAAAAATTCCGTAAAACAGAGAAAAAGTAATGAACTTATTCAAATAAAAGTATCAATAAAATAAACTACAAACATTTATCTAGGGAATGTACTAAAAGTTTAATGTTTTATTAAAGTATACAAACTTCAGAGCTGATGGAACAAATATTATAAAAAATAGGATACATTCATATGAGACCATTATTTAAATAACAGGCCATAACTCAAAAAATATTCATGCACTAAGAATTATTTTAGTACATTCCCTAGAAAATTAAATAAATATCTGGCTCAAAAGTTTCATAAAAATACATTAATATTTTGAGTTCAGACTCGCCGTCATAGATTTTAACCATTTAAATGCCCACTTCTGGTTGGTTAAGGACCGACTTATTGGATTTTATTTTTATTTTATACTATTGGTTGTAACTCAGAAAAAAAGTAACATATGTTATGCAAATCGAAATGATTATTCAATAAAATAAAATAATATTAATAATGTGTGCTTTTTTTTATCGAAATTGGTTATTTCAACATGTTTGGATACCTTAACCCTTTATAAGGCCCTGGTAAGTACATTGACCACCAAAGTACTTTTGAATAGCTCCCAGAGGGCTATGGAGAACATGCTTCCCACAAAATAAATAAATAAATAAGGTCTTAAAAATCATATTAATCTTAGGTTATAAACTTAGTGAATTTCTTTTTGTAAAAATCAATCTCAATCCCAAAAAATATTTTAATAGAAAAAAAAGGGCTTTATAAAGGGTTAAATAAGTATTATAATCCTGAGATTCAACTATTATAATCATCTGATTGCTTATGAATTTTAACTTTTAAGAAGACTTCTGTTTAAAACTTCCATTAAAAACTTTTAAATTTGTGAACAGATCTTAAGAATGGTCAGTTTCCAATGTACTTCAAAAATGTAAAATATTTCGTTCACTTGACGCTCAAGTGACACAAAAATTCATCGATTTAAACTTATAAGTGAACAGAAAAATCTGATTTGATGCCAGTACGGAACAAGCAATTCCTAAAGTATGAATGCTAAAATCGTTTGCCATGTTTTGTGTTATTCTTCTACTTAAGCCTTCTTAGATATGGGGAACATGCCAAATAAAAACATTGTTCTTTCCTAACAAATGCAGCGTGAATTTCCCCCTCCTTGTCTCCTCGAAATAAGGGAATGCTTGACACAATGAGCAAAGAAAAATAATAGCATGGAATAGAGAAGAAAAACAAACTGTAAAATAAAGAAAAAAAAGTTCTAAAAGTTGGTTTCGGAGTTTACCTTAGGGCCATTGGATTCGCCTCAGCTGAACGACGCCCGTGAAAATGGAGACAGATGGTCGTTCGCGGGATTTTGAACTTCTAAAACGGTGGGCCGCATACAAATTATCTGAAGTCTCCCCTTACATTTTAAATCAAAGGAATTGTTTTTAAAATAATTACTTTTTCCCGAATAGCATCCGCTACGAAATTCTGATGGTGAAATAAGCGAAATATTAAATCGTGAATATGAATTCTTAAATAAGAATGTTCTGGGGGAAAACAAAATGTTCCTTTAAAGTAATTACTTTACTAGAACATAATTTATCGAGAATTCTAAACGGCGAAATGAACAAAATATTAAATTAAAGATATGCATAATACTTTGCGAAGAATAAAAATCATTTAAATTAACTTTCCTTTGGCTGCATTTTGTTGAGGATTTATCGTTCCGTTATGGAATGGGGATATTAAATAAAGAATCTAAATAATGATATCTGGCTTATTCTTGTTCATATTCTGCCACACTGAACACAGATGAAAATCAAAATTAACTTATTCTGAATTGATATGACTTACTAAGCCAATTTCTTTCGTAAGTAAATTATTATGGTTAATAAATTGAAATATGAAATCAGAATTTTATTACATAAGATTCTCAATCAGATTTGTTTGAGGAATGTAAAATCAGACAATTGGCAAATGCAGTGTTCATAAAGTATTATGCATCTCATTGATTTTAAATGAACTGCGCATTATTTATATATTCGCCTACGTAAAAGGTTATGAACACGTTATACGTGATAAAAATAATGAAACTATTACAAATGGGATTTTAAAGTAAAAAAGCAACGAGAATATGTTTTAAAAAGTCTGTTCAATTCTTATGATTTCAGAATGGTAAGGAAAATAGCATATTTGCTTCAATATAAAATCCCCTTAACACAAATAAAACTAAATACGATATTTCACGGAATTATACATACATATCACACACAGTAAGTATTTTACATTGCATCATACATATATATCATTAAATGATATATGTGTATGCACTTCTATTTAATTAGATTATTAACTATATTATTTTTATTTTTCATGGATAATTGTAACATTTATATTCGTTTTCATGATAAAATATTATTTGTTATATCAATACATACATACTGGATACATCTGTATATGAATTAACTTTGAATGAAGAAGAAAAACTATATATATATATATAATTTCACTCTGTAATAATCCAGATTTAATTTCAAAGTATTTAGAAAAGCATTTGTGGATTAATATTAGAGGCGATTATTCCATAATATTAAGGTGACCAATCATCCTCCTTTAGGGAGGATAGTCCTACTTTTATAGGGTCTGTCCTTCTACTTGTCCTCATTTTCAATATTTTAAAACTAATCTGCTAATCTCTGTATTCAGAGATGCTTAGCCGAATTGTAACACGTCATGTGCTGGTACAGTCAACAACTCCAAGAAAACTGTGTTGAGTTTTAATCAAAAGAAATGCCTGATATTAAAATCGATGTCAATTGTCTGTTTGAAGAAATAAGAAGACTGAATGCATATTTAAATTCTGATAAATTAGAACAATTTGAAAATCAACATGTTGAAATTGATAAAAAAAAATGGGTCGAAATATTTAACCATTTCAAAATGAGAACGTGTCATATAAAATTTTAGTTATTCTTTTTGTATTTATGTTACATTGCCCTGGAACTAAAGCAGCAGCTGAGATTTTTCAATCGGTTATTATTTGTGGACAAGTCAGAAATCAAGATTGAATATAGATACTTAAGCTGCCAAACTTACCGTAAAATTCAGTATGAAGAATATTTCTAGCTCTAAAATTTCGGAAATATTGGAAAATGTTATATTGAAAAAAGAAAATATTCAATGGAAAAAATACTTGTTTAAGTAAATAATTAAAAGGAATGTAAGCATAATTAGAGTATTTTTGTTTTGAATTAATAAAACGTTTCATATATTTGCATTTTAATTTTTTCTTAAAATTTTCGTCCTCCGTTTTATTTTTAAAAAATTTGTCACCTTAATAATAGCCAAAAAAAACCTATCAAAATATTTTTACAATTTTCTACATTAGGACTCTTTCAGCATTAATAAATATAAAAATGAAAAAAAAACGAAATTTTCTAATGTAGATGATGAAATGAGAGTGACATTATCATTTTTAAGACCAAATATAAACGAAATCATCAGAAATCCTCTGGCTAATTATAAATTACTTAGCACTAATTAATTTGTAATTAATTAATTTGTAATTAATTACTTTTTAAACATCTATTGTCTTTGCTGTACATATTACTTTATTTAACATTGAAAATTATTATAAACAATTTTACAAAGTGTATTAAAGATATATATATATAAAATTATTTAAAATTATTTTATAGTTAGTGTGCCGCCAAATTTTGAAATTGTTAAAAGTGTACCTCAACAAAAGTAAGTAATATAAAAAAAATGAAGTCAATTCCTACTTAGATCAACAAAGAAAATTTTTATTTTAGGTACTTTTTATTAAATAGTTACAATTAATATAAATATGTATATGCATATGACAAAATCGCAGCATTAAGTGGTAATTGATTTTTATTAATTATCATTAAAATATCGTATTGTTATCCAAAAAATCGTGTATATTGAATTTCAGTTCAACTGAATGCTTTAAAACGTGTGAAAAAAAAAAAAATCATGTAAAGTGTTGACCCAAGTCGCCAAAAATTAAAACCAACGTGGCTGTATCTGTAATTCTTTAAATAATTAGTTTCAGTCAATAGATTTTTATTAATTATAATTAAATTACTGTATTGTCATCCAAAATAATCATGTATATAAAATGTCAGCGCAACTGAGCGCTTTAAAATGTATTTTATTAACGATTGAAAATTCCACCAAGATAAATAAATAAATATATAGAGAGTGTGAGTTAAATAGTAGGAATTGAAAAAGGTTGAGAATCGTTGTGTTAGAGGTTCCAGGCACTACGTCTTAAATTGTCACCTGACTAAACTTAACACTGACGACAAAAGAACAATGGAATAAGAACGTAAGGATTAATAGCTATTCTATGGATAGACTCACAGAATCAATCAAAATTAAACAGAGAATATATGATGAGATCTAATAATCATGATTTACCTCTCCTGTGTCTCATTGAAGGTTTCAGCCAACTGGGTTCAATTGAATCTTCCGGCTGAAAGTCTTTCCCGGAAACCTGAAAAAAACCCGCTTCAATCCTAATAGATGGGTGAATATCCCCTTAGTGTGGTAATAATAATGATGATCTACAAGATGTTATATTTGTATTCTAATGGTTCTTATATGGGGTGTCTTTAAAAAACAATTATTTTAAAGGCATTGTCTGCAGAACAGAGTGTAAAGAGCCACTTGTGTTCTAAGTATATACGTGAGTCGTGAGATGCCATTAAGAAAACTGTAATTTTTAATGTATTTTATTACATCTAACACAATTCTTAACAGAGCAAGTTAATGTCAAGAACTGTTTCTTGAAAAATGCAAATATACATGGTATTTCATACGGCTGTAATGGTTTTTAGAAAGATCCTTAACATTAGTTGCTTTCTCATCTCAAGTATGATTGATTTTTGAAAAAGAGTTGAAAAATCTCAATGACTTAGTACATAATATTTTTACGCTCTCATCACGTTTGTATATATATATGTAGCGTTAGCCGGTGTTGTTTTATTTGGATTATTGGCATATCTGGTCTCAGGAAAACATCTTCAGAATTTATTTTCAACTTGTTTATTTACACACACATAATGTAGATGGACAATCACCATAATATTTTACAGATATTTGGTAAGAACACGAAAACAGACACAAGCGACATAGCAAAAGCAAGCAGCGACGGTTATATGGTGAAGGCAAAAAGACAAAGAGAGGAATCACAAAAGATTTTCGCTTTTTATATCCGGCAGTGAAGACCGCGTAACCAATTTATAACAAGAGCCCTGATTAGTTAAAATGGTCGGGAAAGATATTTCTGATGTAATAGTATTAGAGAGAGAGAGAGAGAGAGAGTTGATTATACGATTAAGATTAGGACGTTAGTTTTGAAACTAAGAATTAAAAGCTTATTTACTGTAAAATCCGACGTATAACGCACACTTTTAACAAAAAATCAAGATCGAAATTTAAATGTGAGCGTTATACGCCGGGTATAAAAATGATAGCTTTAAAAATAACAAAAGATGAGCATAAAAAAAATTTACTTCCACACATATCGAAATACTGTTTTTTTTTTAAGGAAACTGCATGCCTTATGAACTAAAAGAGTTTTAGTTCTAGAAGTATACTATTTTTTCCAAAGTCTGGGATAATACCTCGTATAAATACCCTCGTACCCTTCAAAACATAAGAGCATTGTATACTAACATTTCAGATTTTTTTGTAAACAAGGGGGTGCGCGTTATACGGCGAATATACCTAAAAAAGTAAGAAATGCAGCTCTAAAGTAGAAGCGCGCGTTATACGCCGGATTTTACGGTAAATATTATTAAAAAGAGTTATTAAAAGGATGCCAGAGAGAATTATTACACACACACACACACTCACACGCATATATATATTGTGTTTTTACACATTTTAATTTTTCTTGATGTGTGTGATTCATCTTCATATATTAATATGTATATACCTATTTATACTTAAACATGAAGCACAAACTCTTAAGGAAAATAATAATATGAATTACACAGGGGGCTAAATATATAAAGAGAGAATATATATATGATGAATTTGTATACAATTATTCGTTATTCTCATTTGTATTTCGCTTCCTAATTCACTCGTTTATTTTGTTTGTAGTTAATTTTTACATCATTCCTTTTTTCTCTATTTTCGTTTCTTTATTTAAACCATTTATTTTTTATTTGTTTGCAAATTTTACCTGAATTATGTCCAATATGTT
This sequence comes from Trichonephila clavipes, assembly GCA_019973935.1. Taxonomy (NCBI): domain Eukaryota; kingdom Metazoa; phylum Arthropoda; class Arachnida; order Araneae; family Nephilidae; genus Trichonephila; species Trichonephila clavipes. The sequence continues at coordinate 434,958 of BMAU01021220.1, read as the reverse complement.
TCTTATTTGTTTTCAAAATACGTTAGTTTTATTTCTGTAAGCCTTCGATTATGCCTTGAGATACCAGATGAGGATCAAATTATTTGATTATTCACACCCTCAACTTTGATATTCGGTAGTATTGAAGTACTTATATGAAGTGTTTTTGAAATTTTAAAAATACATTTCAAAATCCAATTGGCAAACGCGCATTTGCATGCTTTAACACACGTGGACAAGACAAGTTTTGTCTTGTCCATCTTACAGTTTACTTTTTAGTGTCTTTTTCTCTCAGATGATTTTTTTTTCGAACGGGTGTGTATCGAATCAAAAAGGATAATTATCGGTTGACAATAAAGCACTATATTGACACTGTAAATTACATATTCTTACCAAAAAGTAATAAGAAAATATGAACAGGAATGTCTTAAGGCTTCTGTAAGCCCTAGGCCCTTACATAAATATAGGCCTTACCTATGGCCCTTAAAAGTAGACAGTACGCAGCAAACGTTGTCAAATACTCGGACAAATAATAACCCGAAACAAATAAATGTGCGTGACTTGCCATAGCACAGACCAGCTCGGCCGACTCCCGCCTTTTCACTCGATGACTAAGGATACTGTATGGTGTTAAGCCAAGGCTTATACATGGACGACGGTCATCACAAGTAGTCAGTTCACATATCGTTTGAAAATCCCAGTTTTTCAAGGAATACAACCGGAAATAACATTTGACCGTTGAAATTATTTGAATTATGTTCTTATTAAGGCTGAGTGGAGAACGAGACGATGACCCCATTGTGGCCAAGGCTTTGGGGCCGGGCCCAGTTGGCCCATAACTTAAAACGTCCCTGAATGTGAAAATTTAGTAAACCCGACCTAAAAATATAAACATTACCCATAACATATCTCATTTCTTATTTAACAATGATTTTTTAAAAATTTTATTAATGGATAGAACAGTATTCATAAGCCAAACAATAATTTATCACCTGTTCAGAAAATCTTCACTGATTTGGTAGTTATTCATGAGGATGGGTACATTCAACAAGTACCGAAATGACTTTCAATACCCACAAACAAGGAAAAATAGTAAAATGAGAGTCTGTATTTTTTACCTAACATAATTTTTGAATTATTCTAATTAGACACACCTCCTTTAAATGGATCACCTAACCTTATCTGAATAAGTTAATAAGATATTTCTTTGAAAGTAGACACGTGATTTAAATTCTGACGATAATACATCAGATAATAATCAGTCCTCCATCTTATACTATCAACACAAACCAAATTCAATATGCAGCTAATATATTCCTCCCGCATGGAATAGTTTTAAAAGGTTATCAAAAGCGTGTATAGTTAAGAATTTGTTTTGATTTTTCCCACATACATCAAATCAGCTGAAAATTACAAATTATATTCGCATTCACCTGTTAAAACAACCTTGCATAACTGATGTACACGATAAAAACTGGAGATTGAGAGCTTCAATTCATTATATCTGCACTTGAAGTAGACGTCAAGATGATTAAATCCATGCCAAAGGAATATTAATAACATTTTGTGTGAGTAATAGTTAATCATCACACTTTCTTCAAGATTAGAAACTGCTTATTTATTTTTTTGAAAAAATTTCTCATCTTTCGTTAGGCCAAAGCGGTAATTAAATTATGTATGTTACACACTCGTAATACTTTGTGTTTTAAAATAGCAGCTGTAAAAACAATACTGTTACCGCACAACAGCTGGATTATTGAAATTAGTATTCAGAAGTTGTTGGAAGAGCTTAAAAAATATATTTTTGAGCTTGGATGAAAAGATTAATGTGGATTATGTTCGAACCTAAGGCAAATTTAATACAATGTATATATTTTTAAAATTTAATTCATGGCCCACTATTTAATTTAATTTTAATTTTTACACCAAAACAAAAAAAAAATTCAAGGAAAAATTCATTTGAATTTCAATTGAATTTTTGAATGTTTTAATTTGGCAGAGAACAAATAGCGAAATCATAGTTAATTATATTTACAGTTGTATTTTTGGACTCTTCTTAAAGTATGTATAAACTTCTACCTTTGTATCAAAAGATTCTCATTAAAAAACATTTAAATAATTTTATTTCAGTTTTTTTTGCAATCTGTTAAAAGAAAAATCTTAGAGGATATTGTATTTTAAAATCTTTGCTTAGCACCATTGCATACTTTACTAGTTGAGATTTATAACAGCATATCCTATATTAAAATAACGATAAAAACACAGTACAAAAAGATAACATAATAATGTTATTGAAGTATTTAAAGTAATTTTTTGCCCAAGGTTACAAAGCTCCAAAAATCGAAACACATTTCTAAAAGGAAAAAATTTTCAAAACTCAGATAAATTCATGGTGTTTATAATAGACACACTCATCTATTCATAAAACTATTTCTTTAAATTGAGAAATATCCTATGAATACAAAATTATCATTTTAACAACACAAAATAAAACTACCCTAAAATTAAATTATAATAAAATAAAATATACATTTTCGTTACACCAGATAAAATGAATTTACACCATCTATATAAGAACTAGTACAAAACAACACACTGCCATCTTAAAAAGATGGTTAGGTCAGAATATATTAATTTTAGAGGAATTTTTCATTTTAAAAACATTCTAAATTTGCATGGTATTTATTCTCTGATATTAAATGAAGGTGGCCGTAAATATGAAACATATAAAAACGTTACATAAAAAGGCTTGACAGAATTTTGCAGTGTCGTTTAAAAAGAGTGTCACGTTATCAGATTATGGTAAATTATAATTATATTAAACAAAAAATCCTTTTTATAATGCTTTTTAAGTGTTTTACCAAGCAGTCTTTTTATACTTAAAATGTACAGAGAAAAAATAAGTCTGCATATTTAACTTTTAGCTGAATTTTTTTGGTACATTTTTCGATGTGTAATATTTTAAATTCTTCAAAAATCAACTACTGATCGAAGTCAACTGTTATTAATTTTACAAATCTAATTTTTTCATCAAATACATGCAAAAGTATTTTAATATTTCTATATTATATAGTAGCTTTATATTAAGTTTTTAACTTTATTTAGCTTTTTTTTAGTTGTAACACAGAAAACCAAATTGCTAAATAAAATAATACTAAAAATGTTCAAACTATATCCTAAAAAAATTCTGAAATGAAGCATTATTCTAAGAAATCAGAACTTCACGATATTTTTAAAGTTATCAAAAATTCTTGTTTTTTTATCAGATGTAAAAATTCCCCAACTACTTCAGAAAACAATGCTTTAATTATATTTTTGTCACAATGTATTTACGTAAATGTAACAATCTAAGCCATACAAGGGTATTATGTTTCTAAAAATGTCATGGTTTTTTGAGACAGGAATAAAATTTAAAAAAACGAAAACAATATGAAACATTTATCCTTTTAAATCTTTCTGAAACAGAAATTGTACGTTGAAGTAACGAAACAAAAGAATTGAAAGCACTTTATAAAAAAATCACAAAAATAAAGAGCAATAGAGACAAATAAGCTCTATTTCTTTATAAAGGAAAATAGTTTCTATTCCTGTAAAACTTAAGAATTTGAACTTTTTTAGTGATGTTTGATTTTTAAAACATTTCCACCTTATGTGATATTTTCATTAAACTATCATAATTTTAAACTCTTATTTAATAATTTTTTTCAATACACATTAATAATTAAATTTTTTAAAAAATTATTTAAACTCGAAAAGGAGAAAAATTAATAGAATAGTAGTAGAATAAATAAAATTACTAACACGTAAAGCTCTCGAGAAAAAAACACAACCACAGGTTTTAGAAACACTACAAAAATAATTTCTTACCATTTTATATTCGTATAAAAATGACAATATACACTTAAAAAGTAAGGCTTAGAGGAATACGATAACCATAGAATTGGCAAAGTTTAGAAAGAAATGTGATAATAGGAAAATCTTAAGAGTTCTCAGAGGCTTTGAAAATGAAAAGATGAAAATTACTTTTCATTTAAATACTTAATCATTAATGCATCATTTTAACATCATACATCATTAATAAATCATAAAATGTAGTCAATAATACATCAAATGATTAAAAAATATTTAAATTACAAGCAAAAGTAGCTAAAAATATTGATAGTATTTTACTTTAATTCGTAATTGAAGATTATAGCATAACATTTTAGAAATAACTACAATCATATTTTAAAAACAATCCGCACAAAAAATTCATTTGCAATATGTGGCTCTTACTTATTTTTCTTCATTGAGTTTTGTAAATTTAATTTAAATTAAATGATGAAAAAGAACTCCAGATGAATGATATCTTGAAAAATATGCAAAAATTAACTGTACAATAAGTTCAATCAGCGTCGATTACGCATTACAATCTCTTTCTCCAACTGTAAAAAAATTTTTTGAATAATTACATAAGATGCCAACTTAAGAAACATAATTTTAACAACAAACGATTATATATCATCAAATATAAATTGGGTAATTAAATAAATTAGAGTTACGTGAATCGTTAAATTAACCTAAGCAATATCTACAATTACTGTAAAATTCAATAATCAATTAAAAATTTATTCCAAATAAAGAAAAAAATTAAAAGAACTAGATATTTTTTATGATACGATACAATACATAAATATATAATCAAATTATATTTTTAAGATATCTTAAAAACTAAAACTAATATTTTTATATCGTGATAATCATTTTCAACTTAATAAGAAAAGAAAAAAAAATTCAGGATGAAGCTAAAATAATCTTTTGAACAAATTGCAGAAATAAACTCTTTGTTCCATTTTATTTTATTCTTCGCGCTGAAGCAAATAGAATGTATTCCTCATTTACATATGAATACATGTTCTACGCAAGGTCAAAAACATCACGTTTGCGTTTTTTCGAAACAATAGGTTGGCGAATAAAAGTGGAAAGAGAGAAATAAGTAAAATAAATATGTAAACATATGTTCAAAAGCCTGTTGAAATTCTCTTTTTTTCTCATTACAGTTATTGGAAAATGATACATCTTCTCAATGAATTAAAGAATCATTTTCTTTTAACTGTACAGTTTCTTCCACAATTTAATTATTAATTTTTTTAAAAAAGGAAGTGTACGCAAATTTGGAAAAAGTTAATTTAAATATGTAATTGAGGAAAATATGATATTCATATTAGTAAAATGGAAAACAAAACTTTGTTTTTATTAAGCTGCTCTTGAACAAGAAAGTAAAGGAATAATGTTACCAAATACAAAACATTTAAAGATACTATGCATTTATTACAAAGTAATAAATATAACGAGGTAAATCCTTTTAAATGAAATAATTTATAAATTTCATTCATGTAACAGTATGCACAAAGAGGAAGTAATACATAAAAATAATATGAACTGAATTTCTTCCATAATTAATTTAAATAAAATATTCAGCGTTTATGAAACATTAGTAGTCTCGCAGTACAATATCGATATTATCTTATGACTTTTTATGATATTGTTAAGAAAGATAATTATTATTCAAATACTTGTTTAATGTTTGTTATATACTATTTTTTAAATACCCCATTAGAAAGTAGAATCCTTTTATCAATGTTTTTTATCTCCTTTGATTATAAAAAAAATAAAAGTCACAATTAACTATTAAATATAAATTTTAAAAACTTTAACAATAGCGTCAATGTTTACTAAGATAGATTTTAATGTGTAGTATCCCAAAGGCATACATACACACACACAAAACCAAATAGGATTCAAATATTTCTGTGTTTAAATCTCCTTAGCCTTTCTGTAGAGTTTTTTAAGTCAAATATTCATGTATTTGCTGAACACTTTTTGAAAAAGAAATAGGTTTTTAAGACAATTTTAAAACGTTATGCATCACACATGCTTTATGCTGGCATAAAAAATAATTCAATTTATTTTACAAACTTCTTTCAACTTTCATCAATTAAGAATAATGTGTTTTTATGTTGTACATTAAATAGGTGTTAATTCACACTTCAAGACTTTAAAAAAATCTTTGTGAAATAATTGGGAAGCATAAATAATTAATGAAATTACTTTTGTATATAATTTCAGTGCACATATTTTTTTTTCCATTTTAAAATTTAAAAACAAAATTGTGTTCAATTAATTTTAAGCAATGAAAATTTTCTTAAACATATTTTCAATATCATATAACAGAGTTAAATTGTGAAATTTTCTTATATTTCGCCAGCATGTTACCTTTCTCGACAATTAAAACAAATAATTTGCTTGAAAATTCTCATTATCATATGTACAATAATAAAAAAAATTATAACTGTGTGTGGAAACATAGTATTTTTATAAATATCATACGATTAGAAAATATTGAAATCTGTAATAAATTAAATTACTTATTTAAAAACGATGAATTGTTTTAAAGTAACCCTCAAAATTATTCCAACAACTAGGCACGTCTTAAGGTATAGGTCAACTGTGCCCAGGCCCAGGGCCTCATATCGTTCTCGACTAAGTCTTAATAAGAGATCGATTTGAATAATTTCAACGGTCAAATGTTATTTTCGGTTGTATTCTCCGAAAAACTGAGAATTTCGAACGATGTGTCAACTGGGTACATGTGATGACCATGGTCCATGTATAGGTCTAAATCTATCACTATATACCATCACTGCTCATTCAGCCAAAAGGCGGTGGCCAGTTTATGCGATTGTAAGTCATACACATTTATTTGTTTCGGGTTATTGTTTATACGAGTTTTTGACAACTTCTGTTATGTACTGTCAACTTTTAAGGTTCAAAGGTAGAACCTACATTTATATAGGAGCCCAGGGCTACTTTTGCGTAGGGGCCCAGGGCGTCAAGAAGCCTTAAGACGTATTTCCTAACAACATTAATGAATGTTTAATGATCCGCTGTAACTTTTCCCCTTTCCCACTCTGTGGTCCCATTTCGAAAACTAAATAAAATTTATCTTTACTGAAAATTATTAATTTATGGCATAAAACCTATTATATGATAGAGAGGGAGAGAGAAAACGTATAAAATTAGTTATAAATTATGAAGAAATAATTGTTGTTGTTTCCAGTCCCCTTGGAGCAGGAAAGCCTGCACCAAGTCCATTTGGCCATTCCGCATAATAATGTTACAAGCCAGGTCTTGATCTTCAAACAACTGTCGTGGGGAAATGCCCCAGCAGTCCAGAAAACTAGCAGGAAAAGCAGGGACAGAGCAGGGACAGGTAATGAAAGACTTTACCACCTGCACAAAGGTTATGCCACGCAGGTGACCGCTTCTAAAGCGCGCCAGGCCGTCTGATAAGCCCTAGAACTCCAGCACTGTAGAGATAGGCCAGGATTCTTAGCTGCGTACCAGTGGAGAGCAGGAAGGTTTCACCAAGTCAAATTCATTTTAGTTCTGTGGAGGGAATGAATTTCCGAATGGCTTAAGACAGAGGAACTGGGCTTAGAGAGATCACAACCCCTACCAGCTAACTCATCATCTGCTTCGTTCCCAGGCACATCCTAATTAAAACATATAACGAAACAATAAATTAAATTTGAGTAAGGAAGCAGAAACGCACCATGAAACAAACAATAAGAACGGAAACCAGCAAGTTCAAAAGAAATTATGGACTTGGGACCAAATAAGTGAGGTTAAATTAGATTGATGGAATCACCTCCTAGAGAGTCTTTTGCCACTCAGTAGCTTAATATGGAAATATTCAAAAATAAAATTTAAATGGTACAACAAACAAACAAAAATAAATAACTTCAAAATACATTAAAGAGAAGTTAACCAAATGAAGGCTTGAAAATTTTTAGAGTATTATTGAAATAATGCATAAAAAAATAATTGTACTTACAAAGGAATTCGAATAAATAAAAATAATGAGATGAATGTAAAGAACTAATGATCACCCAAAATCTTAAGCGCACGAAAAACAACACGTCACCGTTACCAAGATGTCATTTAAGATCTGTGTTGATGGTATTTGTATATGCATTCGAGAACATATGCAATCAAAGTGTAAAAATTTAATGAGAGTTATGAATAATAAATTAAAGCTTTAATTGTACAATTTAAATGTTCTAACGATCCAAGGATCGCGGGTAGTCCAGTGGTTAAAGCATCGGACTCCAGACCGGAGGGCCTGGGTTCATTGCCACCAAATACCTTCTGAATACACACTGAGTACGTGCTCGTTAAATCAGTGGGTCCGAAAGTCTTGTCGGAGGTCGTAGCAAAAACCATGGGTGCAGGGGGCTGGAGAATATATATTTCCCTCCCCTCTAGTTCCATGCCTAAATTGTGGAGGTGGAGATAGGTGGTGTTGCCAACTATCTTGTTGAAGTCCAACCCGTCTCAGGCTCTGGCAACTTTCAATCGTTCACTTCGGGCAGAACACGACAACAACAACGATTAATAATTTCATTACTAATAATACAAACAGTAGCGCACGCGCACAGGGGAGGGAGTGTCCACATACTATTCTCGCATCATGCTCCAATATGCTACCCAACATATTCCTTTGATTTTGTCGATTTTCGGAAACAAAGAACAGAAAAAAAAATAATTATTGAATGAATAACTAACATTAATTAATAAAATTAATTATTAATTACAATTACTTAATTAAATTTTAACTACTATATACATCAAGGGCTTTGGGGGAGTCTGGATCTGGGACCCCCCCTTCTTGTGTGATTCACTGAACACAAATCAAAATAATATCAGAACAGAAAAACTCTTCAAACCTAAAATCCCCCTACAATTTACTTACTTCGTCCAAGAACAAAAAGCACTGTATCCCTCTTCCAGGAAACAACCTACAAAACAAAGGAAGCGGCCCCGTGCATTGTCTCTGTCATAACATCGAACATCTGGAATCCGTGAAGAGAAGGGGGAAAGAACACACAAAGACAAAACAAAAATAACGAACGACCTTTTCTTCCTCTATCTCCTGCTAACACACTGCTTAGCGACGCCTCGCAGTGCAATGATGAAAGCAGCCGTAGAACAGTTGGGTGCTTGTCAAAAATTTGTAACGCTTTCATTTCCCTCCCTAGTACGCTATATAAATGTGTTTGTGTGTTCTACGGAATGGCAGGCGTGGTATTTGAGTAAGGCTGCCGACCGTGGCTCTTCGGCTTTCATTGGTCCGTAAATCGTGAGTCGAGAAGCGTGAAAAAACAGTACATAAGTTACGGGTGGTGGAATTTCGTGGTGAATTACAGGTATCACTGCTTAGGGGGAGATCATGAACTTTAATTCTTTTTTGAGGGGGAGGGGTAGAGATGTATACAATAGTCGAGTTATCTTTGTTTTTAGCATTTGTTGGTATTTCTGATGTAGCTATTCTCCTGTCTAACGAGCACCATTAAAATATATCAGACCATTCAGGTTTTGTTACATGTGTAGAGCAGTGATCTCTACAGAATGAAGACTACATCATAAAGATATTTATTTTTATAGAATCCATTTGAAAGTCGTGTTAACGTTATATAAAGGAGAAAAGCGATTCACTCGCTCCCTCAGCGCGAGATCTCCCAAACTATTAGGCATACAGAAATGAAATCAGGTATTCATGTTGCTTTTGTTGAGTAGAGATCCACTAAGATCGGGTTTTGCGGAAATTGACTTCAAAGCGGGGTTGCGAGGGCTTAGGAGGTGTTATATAAATAAAAGTTCCCATTTTTAACTATCAAACCCATGAACTTAAAATTTGGTAGACACGTTCCTTTTGCTAAGTAAAGATCTGCTAAGAACAATTTTTACCGAAATCGATTGTCAAGGAGACGGGGTGTGCATTTATAAAAATTGCCGTTCTTGAACTATTATACCTACATATTTAAAATTTGGTAAGCATGTTTCTTTTAATCAGTAGAGCCTCCTAACGAATGGGTTTTAAGGAGATTGACTCCCGAAAGGGGTTACAGGGGTCTAAAAAACAAATAGACTTAAGTTTCAGAAATTCAAGTCCTTTTTAAATTAAGAGGAGAGGGACATAAAAATGTGTTTCAATACATATGAAAGGTTAATGGTAAGACCAATATATCGATAACTTAAAAACTGTACATGTATTCATCACTGGAATAGCTAGTTCTAATTGGGCCCTGTAGCAATACTCCTTCGGGGCCCTTTTTTTAAAAAAAAAGCTTTGTTAGTGGTACTGTAGTTACACATGTTAGGGCCCCGTGCCATTGATACAGCGTATACGGTGGTAGCTAAGACCCAGTTATTCATACAACCTCGTGAAATACTCAGTGAAGCAGGTGGGTAACGGCTATAGTTATCAGTATAGCATATACAGTAATTTGTGTTACAAAACTACATGATAAATAAATTATCCTGTCTAAAAATTACACTAATAAACAATTTGAAAAAATTTTGCGTCGGAAATTCTTACGATGTATAAAAGAATTCTTACGAAACCATTTTTGTGGTTCTGTATAAAATGGCAAGTTATAATGTTTTTAACGTCTTAGAAAGATGCTCTAAAGCCCTCGATGTATAAAGGTATATAAATTCTGGAAAAAAAATATATTTGTTTTTAATTATAAGCATTAATAAAAAAAGGTTTTCATTATTACTTTTAAATATATAGGTAAACCAAGCATATTTTACCAATAACTTTTTTAAAATTATTTAAATGTATTTAATATAAATATAATGCAGATGGATAATTTTCACTTTGCTTCCCCGAAAATATTAACTATAGAAACCAACTGATGAAACATTACACATGAGTAATTCTTACTTTTCATTTGAAGCATTAAAATATAGATTGTATTTATAAATTAATATAAATAAAAGTATTTAACTGATTTTGTTATGTATTTACCGTCTATGCCGGCGTATTACGCGTAACAGCGTATAATGGCCATCCATACTTAAAAACTGCAATTTTTAATTTTTAGGCATATTCGTCCTAGAAGAAATGCAATAGAATTTGGTGATGTACCCGGAGATATAACGGAAGATGTGTATGACGATTTTTCCACGTTATCTAATAAAGAAAATTGTGTACTTTTCGGTTTCGCTGGCGCATGCAATAAAGTCGCCAAAAATGATACAGCTGACGCCAAATGGAATATTCCCACTGGTAACCTTTTACCACAACATTTTCAAAACAATTCGTTGTCTTTTCTTATCAATAACGTCTTTTTCAGAATGCATCAAAAATGGATGGAAAACTAATGAGAACTAATACTTATTAATATTTTTAGGAGTATATTGTGTGTTGCAGCCAATAACACCCACTTGGCGAGGTTTTCGCCGACGAAATGGAAAAGTGGCGAAAATTGTGATAAGGTATGATATTCTTTTTTAAGGTATCCAAGTACCCTAAAATTGTGAATTTTGCACAAAAGTTTTTATGATTTTATTTTATAGGCTATCTTGGTAGCTTTATAAAAATACCAAGTTTTTTTTATTTTTCATTCACTAAAGCAAAAACTACAAGTGTTTTAGTAAAGGCAGATGCCATTACTTTACATAAGCTGTCATTGAAAAGTGTTTTTTACGAAAAGCTCAAACGGGGACAGCGATTGCTCAAAAAGTTTTTTATAATTTGCTGAAGTTTTTTCTGTATGTTTTGTATAACAGTAGAAGTGTTTTACCCTTCCGATTTCCCAATCACTGTTTTATTACAAAATTTACAGTTCTTTGTGTGAATATAATTACTGTATTATATTAGAATTACTGTTTTTTTAGCAATTTCTTATAATAACTAAGGTAAAGTGAGAGAGAGAGAGATCTAGTTTTTGTAAAAATTAAAATATCTCTTATCCAGAAGGTCATTTCAAAAAGGAATAAAAAAGTAATACATCAAAACTTAAAAAATGTGATTTTATTTGTTTACTATTTGTACAGAGTGGGCCCCGTATATGAAATTTTTAGTAAAATTTTACCCATTTTAGCAGTAATAAATTTTAAAATGTGCTAAATAAATCTAAAAACCACAAAAAAATCTCTATATCTCCATTTTTTTTTAAAAAAAAGCAGTCTTGTGGGCTTATTCACTAGCGCAGGAACTGGAGAATATTTCCCTCCCCTTCAGTTCACTTGCAGAAATTGTGGAGGTGGAGATAGAGGTCGTGTCGCCATCTATCGTCTCTTCGGGGAAGTTTCACTGAGCTTAAATCGCACTGTCACCTGTATGGTGCTCAAGGCCAACGACAGGCGTACCTCTTGCCCATGCCACGATGAATTTCGTGGGCCTCGTTCTGACTACGTCAGACAGGTGGCATTAGCCACTACAACAACAACAACAACAAATAAACAGTAATTAGAAACATGCAAAAAATATAATTTTTCTATGCTCATATTTTTTTATTTTTAATGTTGTTATTTTAAATCCAGTGTATAACTTATCGAAAATTCGTATCTTAGTTATTGTGTTAAAGGTGTGTGTTATACGTCGGATTATACGGTACCCCTATTTTTCACTTTGTAATTACGATAAGTACGTTACATATGGTGTGGATCGCTTGTGAACTTGAATTGCTTATTTAACTCCTTTTGACAACAGATTAGTAACAATCAAGGTAAACCATAATACACAAAGAGTTCAATTTGTTACTTTTGAATTGCCTTAAACGCAAGTACTAAAATAAGTGTGAAAAAATAAAAAAAATTAAAAACCGAACAAAAAGAATCAAACAAGAACAAATAAACCAAACAACCAAGTTGACAAAAAATTAAAAACAGACAAATCGTAAATAATAAAAGGCTTCAGATGTACTTTCCTTCAAGTTAAAATAAAAAATAAGGATAATATTAATAAATCGTATTCAACACGCATATTTAAGATACGTAGATGAATAATTCATTTTTGCGGTGAATAGTTAAGTTTCATCGATTTACTATCGACTAATAATCTATTAGTGCTTTTGAATAAGTTATGAGCATATAGATCATACTAATTTAATTCATAAGAGAGAGGTTTGAACTTAATTCTAATAACCCTTGTAGTTTCAGAGTTTCAAAGAAAGCAGACGCACGCAAAGAAAAATAGAATATCTTTTTATTTTACTGAATGATTTCATCAAAACTTAAAATCACGAAGCTAGATATTATTCTAAGTCTAAACTCACCGCATTTCAAATTAAGCGGTCATTTTTTTTTTTGCCAAAAATATTTTTAAAAGTATTTTTTATCGCATATAACTAAGCGCAATTCGAAACAGAATGCGAAAATGGAACAATTATATTTTTATTTTCAATTTTAAAGTTTTCACACCGTTTTTAATTTGATAATTTTGGAACACCAAAATCCCTAAATGTTTGCTTTTTATAAGTACATTCTACATACAGTAAGGAGGGGGGATTTTTCCAAGGTACGGGCTTTTTTCAAGGTGCTGTGGTCCACCCAGTGGCGTATGTATAGTGAGCAAAAGGAAAGTATGTATATAATGCAGTAGGACCTCCATTTTACGAACCTCTATTTTGAAAATTTCTCTATTTAGCGAACTTTTTTTTTATGCAACCAAGAACAACATTTTACGATTTTCTTCGTAGAATAACCTCCAAAAAATGAAGTGCATTTTCTATTCAACGAAATTTTCTCTTCCTCTGTATTTTTTAAAATGCCGTATTTACTCGAATCTAAGCCGCACTTTTCCCCAATGTTAGTGCTACTGAAAATCGGGTTGGACTTAGAATCGAAGGGGAAAAAAATTATTGGATGGGGTATTTAGAGCAATTGCAGCTTCATGCATGTATTTAAAAAATTACAATACTGATAAAATAACTAATTAATCACTTCTTATTAGTTTTCATCTTAAATTTATTTTAATTTCGTAAAGTTGGATAACGATAAACCATTTTAGACTATTTTTCAATTTTCACAAAAATCTTGTTGAGAATTTGGGGTTCGCCTTAGGTATTTCTTGATTTTCGTATAATGGAATGATTATTATGTCTTTGTGAAGGCTGTCACCCCAAAATGTCTTAGCGGTACACCGGTCGATCGCGATCGACTTAATGCCCACCCCGGCTGTACAGAATGTTTCATATATCTTAAAAGAATTTCTCTCATACTTACGAGAAAAAAAATTGTGCATCCCTCTTTTACAAATGCTTGAAAATTTTGTGTGTGTGTGCACATATATATACCCACACAATTTGAAACATGGTGTAATATTAAGTCTTACATTGCTGTGGGGACAGAGCTAATTTCTTGTTATCTTTTCATTTTCATTTCTTCTCAAGCAACAAATGGCACATTGTCTTGCCAATCCCTGTTCTTTATCGAATATTTTCAAGAATCTAAATTCCTGCCTCTAATTAAAAATTTCATCCACCACCACAAATAAAATCTAGGATGAGATGTATTTCAGTACCATAAACAAACTGCATCTCTCAAAAACACACTAGCATTGATTATCTCAGTATAAAAAAAAATTAAAAATATGTTTAAATCAATTATAGAAAGAAGAAAATATCAGTGTCCACGTTCAACGTACTTGCAAACCGGTAGTGGTCAGGTTTTGGTAGCCTGTACGGTAGACGGGCAAATCAGCTAAGGATTTATATCTGTTTAACACCCCTATAGCGGTTATTGGTGGTATTCATCTTTAAGAAATAGTATAATTCTCAACTTCATTCACAAGAAATTACTTACGTAAAATCCAAAGAAAATTAAGAAATACAGTTCTTTTCAGTTCTTCGCATACTTTCGTGAGCAATTTCGAGTAATTATTATAATTTAGCTTGCTGGAATAAAGTCGATAAAACAAAATCATCTGCAAAAAAAAAAAAAAAAATCCAAATAGAACTGTGGATTAGTATTTACCATTGCCGACGTAGTATATTTTCTGGTAGCTGACATTATCTGCAAGACGTAAAATTAAAAATTATTTATTGAAAAAATATTGAAGGCTTAAAATTTTTTAAAGTAGAACTAAGATGTGAAGCTAATTGATCACACAAGTTTCAATATTACCACTGTAAAATTTAATTCTAATAGATAACTCTAGAATAGGTTAATAAATATTCTTAAATATGAAATATTACCAGAATCTGTGAATTTATTCCTATCATTATCTCAAAAAGCATAATTCAAAATACCACACTAATAAGCCAAATTAATTAAAATTTCTATACAAGTTATCAGTGTTATAATATACACATTTTAAAAGAAAATATATAAAATTTCTTAAAAAATCATTTGAATTATCTCGGAAAAATTTCTAGAATTTTTTTCTAACATAAAACAAAACAACTTTAAAAATCACATCTACATTGGATACGTATAGAAAATAAATACTATAGTTATCCAATATGCGAATGCATGGAAAATAAATAATAAGGCTTACATTTATATTAACAGTTATTTATATTTAGTTATCATCAGTCGGCATTTTAAAAGACACAAGTAATTATTCTAAACTATTTGCATAAACTTTATAAATGAGTGAAAAAAACAATCGAACATCTTTTAAAATATATCGGGAACAACAATAAAAATAACATTCAATTAATAGTTATACAAAGAATTTTTACCGCACATGATAGTCGAAAAGAATAAACAAGAAATTTTTAAAAATCTGTACAGCTATCTATAAGAAAGCTAGCGTAAATATATATATGTAGTATATATATAATGAACAAATTTCCAAAAACAATAATTTTTTTTGAAACTGATAACAACCCATGATAAATTCGGACATAAGAATAACTCGAACAAAATTGCAGACAAATAAACATACAGAAAAAAATCAATGAAAAGCATCTTTTAAAATATATCAGAAATAACAACAAAAAAATAGCTTTTCATTAATAATTATACAAAATATTTTTTCGGAATATGATAATCAAAAAGAATAAACAAGAAAAAAAATTCCGTATAAGTATTTGTAATGAGTCAGTGAATATTAACGTTGCGCTGTTAAGCTACACGAGGACTGTTGGTTAACTATTTGTAACATAGATAAAACGTATTGAAACTGATAGCAACCCAGAAGCTTGGAGGAAAGAATAACTCGAACAAAATTATAGACAAATAAAAAAAACGTTTATGGAAGGAATTTTCCGTTGTTATATAGATCTTATTTCCTTGTAGTATTATTTCGTTCTTTCTTTCCTTACTAGAAATTAGTAAAGTTCATTGTTTTCTATTTAAATACAAGTTTCTTTAATATATGAATCATAATTCCGAGTGGAATGAAAATCAATTACAGCACAAATTTTCAAAACTTTGTTCCATTTATATAGATTTTAAGAATTCGGTATTAAAAAAAGCTGAATTATATTGTTAGAAACAATTGTTTGTTAAATTATTTTGTTAGTTCATTAAGTGAATCTTTGAAAACGAAAACTGTGTAGAAATCAGTATTCTGATCTGTGACTCATATCCTTACAAACACAAACACACATTCATTTACAATTCAAATTATTCCTAACAAAGCAAATGGATAAACATCAATTCATTTGGGCTTTGATTTAATTCTTCATCTGATAAATCTGGATTTCTAAAGATATTTATCATAACATTTCCATTTTTTAAAATCAAAATATTATTAAATACTTGATTCAAAACAAAATTTGGTTTTACAACACTTTAGTTTTTTTTATTTTCTACAAATTCGAAAGTCGAAATTTCAAGAACAATAAAGCAGATTAGAAAACAAACTAAAAAAATAATAATTTTTTCAAAATTTTTAGGCTGTTAAACGCGTCGCCTCAAGGATCATCCACTTTTTAATATCTGATACCAGCAATCTTTAAAAAAAAGACTCGTAAAATGTGATTGCAATTAATATTCGATATTTAAGAGTTAACCCTACTTTCATACGCCATTTTTTTTCTTTCCGCAGGTGTTTGTTATTCTCTTGATATAGATCTGCCTCGAGTTTTTCGTCTGGGCGTATGCTTTTATAGAATTCGAAGCCAGTTTATCAAAAAAATGATGATAGATGGCGACGATTTTTCGGCGAGATTGAATACATGATTAATCTTATTCAAGTCTCCTAATTTCAATGAATTGACAACGTTTTGAAAAAGTCTCATCTCTACTGGAGATAAAGAAAGTCGTGTCTCGAAATTCGTCTAAGAGTAACATAATTTTTGGTATTAGATATTCTATAAGTCAAGGATTGAATGAAAGATAAGTTCGGTATCCTTTTATTTTTGAGAGTTGAAAGAATTGCAGAATTAATCCCCCTCCCCTGGCTCGAATGCGTTAAAAAACGAAACAAAAGAATTCGAAAAAATTCTTCGAAAAAAATTATATGAACAGCGAGATTTTTAATTTTTGTGTTTCAGAAATAGTCTAAAAATAATACAGGTGGAATTGAGCATGTGAAAAATGGAACTTCTTATACACAATTTAGCACAGCAATTTTTATAAGTATTTAGTAAACAGTACGAAAGTTGAGAATAATCGAGAAATATTGATTAAACTTTTAAATACATTAACGTTAATCTTAACAACAGAAATTAATTTCCTTTTAAGACAATGAAGGTCTTGAAAAAAGTAACAAGATGAGATATTTCTCTCTTAAAAATAATCTAAATTCATATTCTTAAAAATAAAATAATCACGAATAAGAATTAATTTTGATATATTTTGTCGTATAATTAATTTTTTTACTATAAATGCACATAATTGTTTTTTCTTTCTTTGAAAATCGTGTAAAGATTTTAATGCTTAAAACGTTGAGAGAAATATTTAATTGAATTTAAGTTGAAGTTGATTTTAATTGAAGTCTATTAGGTTAAGTTAATTAAATAAAAAATTAAAATTGATTTTATTTTAGTTTAGGAATTCTCAATTTTGAATAACATGTTTAATCAACAATAAATATAAAATAATATAAAAATAAAGAAGAAATTCCCGTACTTTAAATTTTGATTTCCCTCAGTTATTTGAGAGGAAAGTATTTATATATATCAAATATAATAACATCTCTCTCTCTTCCTTATTCGTTAATTTTAGTGATACATGTTATTTAACTAGCATTATTTTTTTTCATTTAGTAATATTATCTTGACTTTTTGCATTTGTTTAAATACATTTTTCCCTTGCACATTTAAATAACTAATAGATATATCTTTTTTTAGTTATAAAACACAATTATGCATTTTAATCGTACTATATTTATTGGTATGAAATGAATTTCCCACAGGATCTCAAAAAAGTATTTTTTTAACACAGTGAAATATATTTATATAAAATGATAAACATAAATACGTATACACAAATATATTTCTGCTTTGCTTTTATCTTAATCGTTTCCCTAATATTTATTACATACCTGGCACTATTTTCTGTATTAATAGTTAAAGTGTTACTGCAAAATGTTACATTTTTTCCCAAAATTTTTAATATTTATATTCATATTTCCTTAGAATTAGAATATATCACCACTATAATGCAAAATTCGAATTTATTTTATGGTTTTAAAGTCAAATGTTCCGAGGATTTGAATTTCTCTGCGTGTTTTTTAGTTTCATATATATAGCTTACATTTATTCTCATATTAATTACTTGTTGCTATTAAAATGAGTCTTTAAAACGAGACTATAATTCTGTTAAAAATAAAAAAGTGTTTGAGATTTCCCGAAATATTTGTAAACTGAAAGAGAAACATTGGATTTAAAGAAATAAATTAACCGTTTTTTTAAATAGGCCTAATCAGAAAAAACAAATCTTGTTTCACCGTCAATCGTAAGTGAAAATCGTGGACATACAGCGCCATCTAGATTCGACTAATGATATTAACGCAAGAAACTTAATTTCAAATTGAGAATTTATTTCCTCAGATTTAAAGAGATAAAAGCTTTTACTTAAAAGTCCATTTTATAAAAAAATATCACAACTTCATATGATTTTATGAAAAGTTAACGCTAATATATAAGTAGGATAAAGCAGTTAAGAAAATAAATTCAATTTTATATGAGTGCAAAAAGCATATTTTATTTCATAGAAGTATATTTTTTTACTTAATTTATTTATATTTTATTTTAAAAAAGGAATTTTAAAATGCTGCAAAATTTCTTTCAGGATATTTTTTATTTATCTGCATAAAATTGAGTATTAACATAAATAAAATAATAGTCTTATAACTAAACTCAAATTAAAATAAGGAAAAAATTATTTTCTTTGGAAATAAAATATATATCAGTAGCAGAAGAGACTTATTGTCGACAATTCTTTTAAAACTCGGACTAAATTTTGCAGTGGTGACAATTCAATTGAAAGAAAAGCATCAAACGATAATGTATCTGACGAACAGTTGGAAAATTTCCAATTTCTCACTCATAAAAGCCAAGAAATTGAATATATGCCGCTTTCTGAAACTACAATTAAGAATAAAGTGGCCAAAAAATATATTATAAAAATATTTTACGCAAAATAAAAATTTTTAAAAATGTATACATCACATAAATATTTCCCAGAATATGGATTCTCAGAATTTAAAATGTGGAATAAAGAAGTTTTTTTTTAAAAACATTTTCATAATTTTTTTAGAATTATGTATCAATAATAATTTACGAAAATCTTAGTTTTAATAACTTTGTTCTTTTACCAAATTAACTCTTACATGCACAAACAAATAAATATTTGCCCTTATTTATCTTATTCATAATATAATAAGATACTTAGTACATTTATTTATAATCAGTTTAAACTCTTAAACGTTTTGTGCAGTATTTGTTAGAAGAAACCGATCTTATATATTCAATTGAAGTATAAAATATATGAAATTTTTGTATCTCTAAAAATGTTTACACGATTCATAAATTCTAAATGTTTAATAATAATCTGTATATTATAATAAGTAGCTTTCAACTATGGTACATCACACACATGAAATTTTTAATGCAATTCATATAATTATAAATATACAGTATTGCATAGCTCGTAATGTACAATATATAATAATAATTATGCATACATTATACGCAATAATATATATCATAACTATTGATATACAATTAATGAGGTTTGGTATTCAAAGTTTTTTCCATAATTTGGAATTACATGATATATATATATATATATATATATATATATATATATATATATATATATATATATATATATATATATATATATATATATATATATATATATATATATATATATACATATATATATATATATATATATATATATATATATATATATATATATATATATACTGCTGGACAATTGCTAAGGACGGATAACACTATCATCCATAGCAACCACAAAAAGAAAGGAAGCAAAATGTGGAAAATTAGAATAAGTGCGGGATATTAGTAAGAAGAAGTATGGGTATGCAAATTTTTTTCCACGTCTGTTCATCACGTGATAGCGTTCATAAGAGCTTTAAAGGTTTTGACGCGTGTGGACAGTTGTTGTTTCAAGTCAAAGTTTTACAGGAAAGATTTAATAGACGAACTTAAAATTTTTGGCATGTCTTCCCGACATCACATAGAAGATTTTATGCGTGGCCGAATTATTGGAAAGATCGAAGAAGGGCGAAAAATAACAGATGTTGCCAGGGAGTTCGACATCGCTCACAGCGTTGTTTCAAGGCTGTGGAAGTCATTTAAAACTACTGGAATGTGTAGTAGACGGCACGGGGGAGGTCGCGTTAGAAGTACGACGCCTGCAGAAGACAGATATATCGTCCTATCAGCAAAAAGGAACAGACGCACCACAGCTCAGCAGGTGGCAAATCAGTTTCTTGCTGCCTCAGGAAAGCAGATCTCCCCAAAATCTGTTGCCAGACGTTTGAGGGGAGGAGGACTATACGCCCGCAGACCTGTTGTGTGTGTCCCATTGACCAGACAGCACCATACTGCCCGTTTGCAATGGTGTCGTGAGCATCACAATTGGACTGAACAGGACTGGGCATGCGTACTATTCTCAGATGAGAGTAGGTTCAGTCTGTCATCGGATTGTAGACGCCAACTGATCTGGCACGAGAGTGGTACTGCTTATCGTCCAGAAAATATGCAGGAAAAGGACTGATATCCGACATGCAGTATAATGGTGTGGGCCGGCATCAGGATCATTTGCCGCACGCGCCTACATGTGGTTGCGAATGGGACTATGACGGGCCAACGATACATTGATGAAGTTCTACTTCCTCAGGTTCGTCTTTTCCGTGGTGCTGTCGGTGATAAACTTGTTTTTATGGACGACAACGCAACATGTCATCGAACACTCGCTGTTCAGGATTGTCTAGACAGCGAGGGTATTCAACGTCTCGTATGGCCAGCGCATTCTCCAGATCTAAATCCAATTGAAAATGTGTGGGATGCTTTGGGGAGGCAAGTTGCTGGTCGAAACTATCCTCCGACAAACAAGAACACCCTCATCCGTGCACTCACAGAGGAATGGGATAAATTGCCTCAACAGCTGCTGGATAATGTTGTGCAACGTATGGTACGACGTGTGGAATGTTGAATCACACTCCACTGTGGACATATCCCGTACTGATACCTTTCTTTAAGGTGCCTGCTGACTTTTAGATACATTGTTCCATTTCTCCGTACGCAGATCAAATGTACATTTTTTTTTCTTTCAGATGTTTCACAGCTTTTGTACTTTCCAGAACAATAAATATTCTTTATTCTAATGTCTGAACAGTGTGGCAACTATATTTTACCCTACTAGGCCTCATGTCTCGCTTAATGTTATGCTACATAGCAATTTGTGATCCGTCCTTAGCAATTGTCCAGCAGTGTATATATGCAAGTATTACACTAATCAATAATTTTCGATTAACTTTAAAGATCCGATAATTATTTTATTAGAATTGAAAACTCAGAAACGGGTATTATTGATTTTTTTTTGAGAAAAACTAAATTTTTTATATAAAAAAGCTAGGGGGTTGCTAACCCTGTCCGCCTTACGACAGACCAACTTCCATTCTACAAATGAAAAAGAGTGCTTTTTTTTCCAGGTATAGAAGTTTTAGTTGGCATTACTTTCCAAGATGGCGACCGATTTAACAGCTGTCAAGTGATTTATTCTCAGTTTGGTTTGGCAATTCATCAAAACGATCATCCAGCAAGGCGTAGATTCGTCGAATGGGCCCAAAACGAGATTGCCGTTGTTCCCGATTTTCATAAGCGAATTTTGTTTAGCGATGAAGCGCACTTCTGGTTGAATGGCTACGTCAACAAACAAAACTGCCGCATTTGGAGTGAAGCTAATCCACAAGTTTATGTCGAAACACCGTTACATCCAGAAAAACTGACTGTTTGGTGCGCTTTATGGGCTGGTGGAATCCTTATTCAAAAACGATGAAGGCCACAACATTACAGTCAATGGTGGTCGGTATAGAGCCATGATTACTAACTTTTTCATTCCTGAATTGAACAATCATGATGTTCAGGAGCTGTGGTTCCAACAAGACGGCGCAACATGTCACACAGCTCGTGCCACAATCGATTTATTGAAAGACACGTTTGGTGACCGCCTAATTTCACGTTTTGGACCTGTGAATTGGCCTCCAAGATCTTGTGATTTAACACCGCTAGACTATTTTTTGTGGGGCTATGTAAAGTCATTGGTCTATGCGGATAAGCCACAAACGCTTGACCATTTGGAAGACAACATTCGCCGTGTTATTGCCGATATACGGCCACAAATGTTGGAAAAAGCCATCGAAAATTGGACGTCCGGATTGGACTACATCCGAGCCAGCCGTGGCAGTCCTATGTCAGAAATCATATTTCAAATGTAACGTCACAAGATTATCTTTCGAATAAAAACTTCATGTCAATCGAATAATACATCGTTGTTTTATTGCAATTTAAATTTCTATACCTCTATAAAAAAACACCCTTTACAACTGTTCATACTCATTGCCAAAATTGTAAAACTGTAATTTACGTGTATCATTTAGGTAGATCTAACTTTCAACTATAATCTCTTCTCTAAAAATTTCTGACGTACATTTTCTTCATACTCTATAATTTGGGGAAAATAACATATATGTTTCTTTTAAGCCAAAAATATTGACATCCGTTCTTAAACTTTATCTTAAGATGTCCGTTACTGCCTCTTCTGATCAGTTTCTCTTGTAATATGACTTTTTTTTTCAATGTGACCGTATGAATTCATTGCTTACTATGGCAATTAACATAGATAGTCAAAACATTCCCCAAACTTAGTTTCAAAATCTAAATAAAAGGTATTTAAATTTTTAACGTAGGTTAAAACATCATTTTCCTGACAGATTGTCCAATTGAGAAACTGGGAAAATACGCGACCTCCAATATTATACTCCTTTAGCTTAGTTCTGGCAAGAAACACACATTGAAATAATGATCCTCGTTGTAATGAAATTTAATCCTTGTATCTGCAAATAAACCTCATTAAATTTAATAAATAAATCTGTTAAATAGGTAAAATCTGGTTTCCACTTGATTATAAGTTTTCTTTTAAAATTAAAGTCACGATCTGGTTTAATCAGAGTAGTTGTATCGTAGACCCCCATTTACATCTTATGAACCACCAAATTAATTTTTCACTGAGCCCTTGCCAGGACCTCTTAAGACAAAGTCCAACTTGGCCAGGGCCCAGGCCCTCGGCTACAATGGGAGCCTCGTCTCGTCTTCGACTCAGCCCTAATAAGGTCATAATTTGAAAAAAATTTCAACGGTCAGATGTCATTTCCGGTTGTATTCTCCAAAAAACTGAGAATTTCGGATGATATGTCTACTGGTTACATGTGATGACCATCGTCCATGTATAGGCCAAGGCGTACCACCATACACCATCATTACTCATTCAGTTCAAAGGCGGCAGTAGGTCAAGCCGGTTTGTACGATTGCAAGTCATGCATATTTATTTGTTTCGGCTTATTGTTTGAACGAGTAGTTGACAATGTACGCTATGTACTGTTTATTTTTAAGGGTCATAAGGGGGAGGCCCAGGGCCTATTTTTACATAGGGGCCCAGGGCCTCAAGATATCTTAAGTCGTCCTTGAACCTTGTCGTCATAGAACCCTGGGGTTAGATATAGATCACTTCGAGAATTATTGTCGTGTATCGTACATATGTGCGGAAGAACTATGTATTTCGAATGATTATTTATATGTAAAACTCGATAATCTGCATCTACTCAGGAATTCATCTCTGAATCTGGTCACGCCTTTTTGTGCTAAATTTTAACTGTCAGGCAATATATTTACGACTGTTTAACAGTTCGGACCATGTTATTTTGCTGTTCAATAAAAAAAAATAGGAAATGTGTTAAAATAAAGATTTTGTTCTAAAAACTCGATGCCCATTTATATTGGTAACACAGATAATGCAGGAGAGATTTAAAATCTGCCCCAAAAAAAAACAATTAAAACTTTTACACCAATAAAGAAATTTCAATTTCATATTCTTCTTATTAAACATCTAACTAAATGGATACAAATACAAACTTATCTTATTCGAAATTAATTTCTGTTAAATCCTTTAGTAAACTTTATTACATTTATTATTATTTTTGTATTTTCAAAAATTAGTCTATGAATCATCAGCTTACAATTATTGCTTTTTCAATAATTTTCATTTCGATTAAAGGATAGTCTAACTAATGTATCGACTTCAGTCTATTATCATTAGACATTTTATTTCATTTCACTTTGGAATTATACGTAATTATCCGGTGTAGCAATTTGATGAACATTTGATTGGCTTATTTGCATAAATATTTCGTTTACTTCGCATTTTTATTACCGTAAGTACATTATTAGCAAACCACCACGTGTTTTTCCTCTCTAATTAGGAAATACTTTGCAACAACGTCAGTAAACCTGCTCTTTTATCATAATTAAATAGTAACCTTTTGAGATACCGGAAGACACGCTGCTATCTTTTACCAACCATAACACTTGAAAGTATTCGATTGAATAAAGTCTGTTTAAAGTAACGTCAAGAAATTTCGATTTCAAATCCAATCGATGAATAAAATGTTTTTATGGAATATTCGATTTTTTTTTTTTTTAGTATTTTTTCCAAAATAAAGAAATAAAATAAAATAAAAATTTTGAATTAAATAAATTTATAATTAAACAATTCGATTACTAGTCAAATTAACGTAATTTTTTAAGTATTGTATCTTTTTATTCTTTTATAATAAAAGAGAGTAATAAGTGAGAGTAAGAGTTATATTACGTCACACTATAAAGTAACACGAGGGCTATTGGTGACGGACCTCTTAATTTTGAACCTCGGTTGAGTGACGACATCTGAGGTGTAAACCCCTTTCCTAAGTACCATACTACACCAACAGGATGATTGTTGTTGTGACTAATCCCACCTGCCTGACGAAGTCAGATCGATGCCGGCTAAGGGTTAGAATTTTTACACCTATCGTTAGCCTTAGCTTTGAGCACCATGCAGGTGACAGTACGATTTTGCTGGGTTCCAACCCGATTTAGAGGGAGACAACCCTGGGGATGGCTAGGGGCCTCCCACTTCTCTTCCCCTTCCACCAACCACACGAGAGGACTAGCGGCTAAACGGGTATTTAGAGTACCCCCATGCCGCAAAGGCATTATACATTTACAAGCATCCATGTCTTCTCCGGGATTCTAACCCAGTCCCTACGGTACTGCAGTCAGCGTCACTAATCACTATACCGGTAGGGTGACAACAACAACGGGATGATATTAAGCCTTAACAGATTTAACGTGCATCAGCCCCTTTTACACGATGTGTCTTCTGTGGTACCAGCATTCAAAACCATGACCTCCAGCCACGAGTTTGTGACCATAAATTAAACAAAGTGCATACACTGATACATATACAATATGCAAAATGTAGTCCCTTGTATGACTGGCACAAAATTGTCTCGCGTGAAATCGGCTTAAAGTTCCACCAAAATATGTCATCTCTTTCGGTGTCTGTACTTTTAGGTATGACTGTATTCAAGAACTTTTGCCATTTTTTAAGGCATTCCCCTTACGGGTACTTATACTGTCAAAGTTATGGATATAGCATTTAAACTCTGTTATACATCATATCGTATCATTGCTACAAAGTACATATACACAGGGTGAGGCAAATAAAAGTGGCCAGAAGAACAGAGTCCCATGTTACAAAGAAACAAGGTAGAGGAAAGGAGATAATTTGTTAACCTGCTTATAGCAGATTTTGAAAATGGCCACCATGCATCCTTCGGAACCTTTGAGCCCTGGTCAGAAAGTTGTGGACGGTAGATTGAAGCTGGGCTACTGAAATCTCTGTATTCACAACATAAATGATTTTCTACAGCTCTTGAAGACTATGAAGGTTGTTACGATTCACCTTGTGAGCGACTTCCTCCTGAAGTCGCTCCCTCACCGTCTTGCCTACCTAAGAGTGTGGGAGGAAACAAAGCAGGGCCAGAAACTTCCAATATAACTATTTATTTTTACTCAAGCACACTAATCAACAACAGATTAAACCATAAGTGAACGTCCTGGGAGATGATAAAGAGAAAGCAATAAACCCTAAGAGAACAAGCGCAAGTAATCAGTTCAATTTAACCTAATTTATCTTTGACTACAAATTCCCAATCCACTAATTTAATACATTGGTAAACACCCTTCTTAATTTAAGCTGCGAAAATCAACTTTATTATATTTCACCTTTGTAACGCCCGTAACAGATTCTCGACTTCCTCTATTAACAATTACAAAACTCTGACTCTATGTAGTCGAACTAATCTACATATCAGGGTTTCTTCTTGAGAGGGATGGCCGTGATTTAAACGCTAATGCTAGGCCAAAGATTCCCCAAGAGTAAAAGTAAAAAGATTCCGTAAAGATCCGTCATAACCTTATACTTGAGAGTCCCCACGAAAAGTAATCGCACACTTACAGATCTTGTGACCTGGGTGGCCAGCTAGGAGCGAGATCAGATTGATCTCGACTAACAACTGCGTCAGGAGTGAAGATTGGGTAAATGTGATCCATGATTCGGTGGTGTTTACTTCAAAAGTGATCAATAGCGGTTTCTCTAAAGTGAGTGGACACGACTCACAAGAAAACAACACAGATGATTACAAAATACTCTTTGCTCTGCACACACTATATGAAAACAGACACTCAAAAGGAGGTGTGACTGAAGCCACGTCACAAAACGTTTCCACCAGTTAGATGTCTCAGATATTTGCATCTTGCACTTAACAGGTGGAATATATGGGCAGTTACACCATCCTGTTGCAAGTAACTGTAGGTCTTTTCCTCCTCAGGTGATGTTGCCACAAATGGATTGCCACTGATCAACTCACACTGACAGCCTACATTAAGATATGAACTGGTTTCAATCACTTGGTGTGCGAATCACATTCACGTCCAATCATATCTACTCATCCGGGCCGCTTTTATTTGCCCCTCCCTGTATGTTTTTGATATTGGAAAAACCATAGAGGAAATCTGTATACCATAACTTCAAAATTTATTATACATTAATCAGATAAGTCCCATGTTAAAAATAATTATACATCAGTATTATCATTAACATTTTACTGGGTATTCAATAAAATTCAATACAAAGTCTTTTTTGAAAATTTTTAGACCATATCAATCTCCAACAGTAACAGTTTTCGATCGAATTGGTTATTTTATATACCCCATTACTATAAAAGAGACATGCAGTGAAATACATTTAACGCGAAAACGCTTAAGACGAAATATCGATAACACGAATTAATACAACGGTCCCGAAAAGCTACTATGTATTTCCATGCATTTTTAATCGCTTAACACGAAATGAAAATCGCTTAATGCGAAAAAGTTTTCCTTCTGAGAATGAAAAAAAAAAATACCGAAAACACACACACACACACCAACTACGCGAGCAAGATTTAAGAGGGGAGTTACAGAAAGTTTCTGTTTTATTGGACTGTCCAACAGTATCATTGGAAGAATTCGTTGCATTTGATGATGACAACGTGTACACAACTCCAATTATGACAGACTTTTGGAATTTGTTCAAAGCTAAAAAAATATCATTGTTGCAGATTCCGACGACAAAAATGAAATGAATACAGCTCATGTTTCCACGTCATCCAAAATGAGGAACATCATGAAAAGTATGCACAGTTATTTAGACGAACATTCCACTGATGACATGAATAACAAAACGGACGACATCGAATCATTTGTGGACAATTTGACGCTAAAAAAGACAATGCAAAGAAAAATATCAGATTATTTTCCAAAAACTCAATATAAATGCTTTTTCCCCTCCCCCCAAAACTTGAAATTTTGCTTTAAGTTCCATTAATTTCTTGTGAATTTGTGAATGTTTTTGTCTCATTGATTTGTGCGAATCCTCGTACATACATAGATACATTTCTATGTAAATAAAATGAACTCTAAAAAACTTAATTTTATTGAATATATGTTGTTGTTTTTTTGTAATATCCTTTAACACACGAAAAAATATTTCAGCTCCTGCAGTGCAGTGTTAACCGATATTGAAACCGAAACTGGCCTTACCCAACCATAAAGCTCGGGATTTCTCAAAAAACCAAAAGATAATCATGTATTTATTTTCAAATGATAATTAATTTTTATTTTTCTACCGTTATTAATAAAGTATTTATGTTTTTATTCATTTAAATTCAAATAAAAGGAAAAAATATACTTTTATGAACCAATGAACATTGTTTAAATAAAAAATATTATGGCGAAGTAAGTAGAATTTGAGTCTCAAGTAAATTTTAGAAATATTATTAAACAATATTATTTTCACACCGTGGTACAAAGATTTGTGTTGTAACAACTGCAAAAATGTTGATTTTCCTGAAGTAACTACCGCTTTATTCTCCCTTAAATATTATTTTATTAAAAAATAAGAGATTTCTCCAAGTTTTATATTATTTTCATATTCTTTTCACACATGATAAAGTATTTTTTTAAATGAATATAAATTTTTAGAGAAAAAATATATAGCGTTTGTGTAAGTTATCACACGACTTAATACTCTTGTCTTTTGACAACTACTTTATTTAATGCACATTTTGTGCCACTTCAAATTGACTATCAAAGATTAGGATACTTTAGGTGTCACGTCTCTAACACAGAAATCTTCTTGCACTGCTTTTTAGAAACCAAAAAATAAATAAATAAACAAGTACTCATGCGACAGAAATGCCGTCTATGGGCAAGCACCTTGTACAGTTCTAATTACTAAATTCTGTGTTTCATGTTTTTATTTATTTTCCTTGGTTTTTAACTCCGCTATATTTAAAGAAGGCTTTATTGTACATTTAAATTAATAGTTATTTTAAGAAAAAGTTATTTTTATACAACATTAAAAACCATTTTTTTACTTTATAAGAAACCGAAAACCCGTTTTTGAAAATTTATTGGGTTTTGCAAGCCATACATATGTGATCCCCGCCGTGTTCCTTTCTAAAAGAAAAATTCGTACCCTGGTTAAATTTAGCAACTCGAGGTGTAGCTATAGTACGACTTCAATAATAATAAAAAAAAACACTTGCAAATATATATCAAACACACTCTAAAGTATCTGGAACAAATTCAAAGTATCCATACAAACGTCACTTGAATACAAAACATCCAGTCAATTCCAAGCGTACACAAACATCCAACAAAGTCGAAATAAGTCACTTCACAAACTCTTTAAGTACCACCAGGCCTTCATTTTTTTCCCCTTTAAGAGAGTTTTCCCTGCCACCATCACACATTCATTTTAAACGTGGAAGAAGTTTAAAGGGAGGGAAAAAAGTTGGAACTAAAACGCCTTCCGGCGCCGTCAAAATAAGAAACGACCTCTCCAACATGATCTCTGCCAACCTTATTCTCAGCGTTTGTGCCATCCAACTTTAACAATATTCGGAGAAAACTTTTCAAAAGTATCGAAGGCATTGATCAAGGCCCTCGGTTACTGACACGAATAGATGCCAAGCCGGCGGGAAAAACTTATAGCTCAATGTGTCAAGGAATGAAATATTCCCCAGTCGCGCTGTTGGCGATGTTTCAGGGTGATACATGTCACATGTCAGGTGACACCGAAATATAAAGGGTTGCCGTAATTTTGGCTGAAGGAAGAGTGGCAGGTGAAACCGTGGAAGGGAATTCGAGTGGGAAATGAAATTTTATTTTGGTAGGGTTAGTGTTATGGAATTGAAGTGAAATGCTCATAAAAAAAGTCATCGAAGAGAGAGGGCATGTAAGACGAAATGATTCGGATGAAAAGTTTTCGAAAAGGAAGAGTAAAAATGTATCAAAATGTGTGAGAGGTGTAAAATTTAATGTAGACACGAGTTACTGCGATTCACATTTGTTAATTGTAGTTCGAGGAATATTTTAAAAATTACTTTGTTGTTTCACTGTTGCTACTAGTATATTAAATCATTAATATTTTGCATTTTGATATAAAAGCTGTATAAGATCATGTAAACTCAATTCGATAGTTGTGTGATATATGACCTTTTTAAACAATTTCAGTGCATTTAAATTAATTTTTAGGTTAGGAAATTAATTGAAAAAAATATATCAATTGATAGAAGTGAAAAACAATGCAGGGTGACCGACTTTAAAGTGTACAAAAGTAATGGCTTATTATTACGGAATTACCCCTCAGAATGTAATAAAGTGTTCATCCATGGTTTGGAAAACCCTTTGATATTTTTTGGGTCTAGTCCGATCGGCTGCACATGGCAATCGCAGACGATAAACTTTTTGCACTGACTTCATTAGTAAAGATGTGGACGCCACAATAACAGGTGCAGTGTGTACTTTGATTAACGGAATTTAAATCAGTCACGCGTGTACAGCGACGTGTTCGAACAGAATGGAATATCGTTATTGGCTTACCTAATAGACTTATCAAGACTTCAACAAAATGAATCATGCTCACGATCAACAGTGTCTTCTATCACAAAAATTTACGGATAGTTGCCAGTTAGAGATACCAAAGTCCCCTCCTTTTAAGTTCTTTCCCATTGGTGGATAGATTTTGATGTCGGAAGGTCGATTTTCCATTCTGTTCGAACATTGCGCTTTACACGTGACTGATTTAAATTCCCTAACCAAAGTACGCCTCCACTTTTTACTGTGGCGTTCACATCTTTACTAACGAAGTCAGAGTAAAAAGTTTATCGTCTGCGATTGCCGAATAATGCGCGCACGTGCGGCCGATCGAACTAGATCCAAAAAATTTCGGAGAGCTTCTCAATCAACTTATGAACAGTTTGTTACATCCTGAAGGGTAGTTCCAGAAAAAAAGCCATTACTTTTGGATACTTTGAGCCTGGACACCCTGTATACAGTGTACCCACTAAAGTCCCTTACCATCCTATTAACTTCGGAACGGCTGCTGCTATATTCGTGAAAGTGGTGTCCAAGTATAATATAGTAGCAATGTGCAACTGAATAAAACCACCTACAGTGCCATCCTTTTTTGTCACCACTCCACTAGTGGGAAGAGGGAAGAAAATTGTTTTCACACATGAGAGAATACAAAGTTAGCTGGGAAAAAAAGTGCCAGACTTATCGGTAGAATGTGTGTGTATGTGATTCAGTTCGAAGAAACAATAAAAGTTTTCTCCATTTTCAATCCAGAAGTTGCCATGTGTGAAGAGCGTTTCTTTACTTTATCTTTTAAAGGATGTTTTTTTTTAGAGGTATAGAACTTTAAATTGCAATAAAACAACGATGTATTATTCGATTAACATGAATTGTTTTTATTCGAAAGATAATCTTGTGGCATTACATTTTAAATATGATTTCTGGCATATGACTGCCACGGCTGTCTCGGATGTAGTCCAATCTGGACGTCCAATTTTCGATGACTTTTCCCAACATTTGTGGCCGTATATCGGTAATAATACGGCGAATGTTGTCTTCCAAATGGTCAAGCGTTTGTGGCTTATCCGCATAGACCAATGACTTTACATAGCCCCACAGAAAATAGTCTAGCGGTGTTAAATCACAAGATCTTGGAGACCAATTCACAGGTCCAAAACGTGAAATTAGGCGGTCACCAAACGTGTCTTTCAATAAATCGATTGTGGCACGAGCTGTGTGACATGTTGCGCCGTCTTGTTGGAACCACAGCTCCTGGACATCATGATTGTTCAATTCAGGAATGAAAAAGTTAGTAATCATGGCTCTCTACCGATCACCATTGACTGTAACGTTGTGGCCTTCATCGTTTTTGAAGAAGGATTCCACCAGCCCATAAAGCGCACCAAACAGTCAGTTTTTCTGGATGTAACGGTGTTTCGACATACACTTGTGGATTAGCTTCACTCCAAATGCGGCAGTTTTGTTTGTTGACGTAGCCATTCAACCAGAAGTGCGCTTCATTGCTAAACAAAATTCGCTTATGAAAATCGGGAACAACGGCAATCTCGTTTTGGGCCCATTCGACGAATCTCTATGAGGCATGAGTCTATTCATGATGAATTGCCAAACCAAACTGAGAATAAATCACTTGACAGCTGTTAAATCGGACGCCATCTTGGAAAGTAATACCAACTTAAACTTCTATTCTTGAAAAAAAAACACTCTTTAGTTGAGTCAACAAGTGGGGAGAAGAACGCTGTTTTCGAGTGCTTTAGGGACTGACAAAGCAGGAAGTGCCAGTTGACCACGTGTGAAGGTGTCCAGACGATTTCTGTTCAAAACTAGCTCCCAACTGTTTGCTCTTTCTGTTATGTACAGCACAAGTTGACTCTTGGGAAAAGGACTTTAGGATATTTCATTTATATCAAAACTATATTAATTTTAAAATTATGACTAAGGAATGCAATGACATAAAAATTTTGAGAGTCGCTGGTGATTTTAAATGAGCCATTGCTTATTTAAAAAAATATCTCAGGTTACCGAAACAAACAAACAAACAAAAAAGAAATTAAACCTTTCTTTTACTAAATACCCAGTAAACAAAAATTATGAAAAATGAAAAAAAAAATTTTTTTTTTAACTCAATTCCTATTTAGATCAACAAAGCAAAATTTATTTTAGCTACTTTTTATCAAATAGTTACTATTAATATAAATATGTATATACATATGACAGAATCATGACATTAAGTGGTGATAATTTTTTATTAGTTATCGTTAAAGTATCTTATTGTCATCCAAAACAATCGTGTATATAAAGTTTCAGTTCAAATGGATGCTTTTAAACGTGAGAAAAAAACATTTTCAAGTTTTGACACAAGTCGCCAAAGGGTCGCTAAGTGACCAAAAATGATGCCAATGGGGCTGTATTTGTTATTCTTTGAATAATTAGTTTTAACCAATTAGTTTTGATTAACTCTAATTAAATTATTGTATTGTCATCCAAAATAATCATGTATATAAAATTTCAGCTCAATTAAGCGCTTTAAAATGTATTTTATTAATGATTGAAAATTCCACCAAGATAAATAAATAAATAAATATATAGAGAGTGTGAGCTAATAGTAGAAACTGAAAAAAAAACCCGCAAAAAACACTAAGTATTTTAAGACCTAATTTTCTCAAATGCTAGTAATTATGGTTTCGAACTCATGGCAGACCTTTTTCCTGTCCAGACATCGGTTCGATTCCTTATGCCACTGAATACCCACCGTGTGGTAAGGTGGGTGCACGTTAAATTTGCCGAGGCTGAAATCCTTACATTAGTAGGGTGTAGAAGAGGGGTCGGCAACTTATGGCACGAGTGCCACATTTGACACGCGGCACAATTCTCAGTGGCACTCTACACTACTCCACAAATCTGTTAATTTTTGTGTGGATGGAAGTTGATATTTGACAAACATTTTCAGAATTATTTGCGAAATTACGAAAAAAGTCTGAAAGATTAATCTAAAGATAAATCTACAACTATTTGTAAATTATTGAAAGTCATTGATAGAAAGATTGAATAGTTTAAAGAGAGAAAATTGCATGTACTCTGCTTTCTACTTTTGGTTCTACATATCTATGCGAACATATCTTTTGTTAAAAAGTGTTTTGAGTCTACAAAGAAACTGTTTAAC
Organism: Trichonephila clavipes; assembly: GCA_019973935.1. Taxonomy (NCBI): domain Eukaryota; kingdom Metazoa; phylum Arthropoda; class Arachnida; order Araneae; family Nephilidae; genus Trichonephila; species Trichonephila clavipes. The sequence goes on along the minus strand of BMAU01021220.1, from coordinate 401,034 downwards.
AACTGAACGTTAAGAATCGAGTCAAATTGAAAGTCACACACTTTATACCTTTTATATTGCAATACGAAAGAAAAACGGTGCAAGTGCTAGGTTCGCATTAAATTTTTTCTTTTTGTTTAATTATTATAAAGGGGAACATTTATGTTTCATGCTGTTTATTTTTTATTTTAATAAACATGTTGAAAAAATACATGATATCTGTACAATATTAATTGTTTTATTTATTATGAAATAATAGTATCTCATGTTGTTTATTCAATTCCTTCTATTAACTCATACTCTATTTATTTATGAATCTAGGTGGAATTTTCAGTCATTAATAGAATACATTTTAAAGCACTCAATTGAGCTGAAATTTTGTATGCATGAATAATAATATTTTGGATGACAATACAATAATTTTTAATTATAATTAATACAAATTAATTGATTAAAACTAATTATTTAAAGAATTGCAAATACAGCCACGTTGGCATCATTTATGGCGACTATTTTGGCGACTTGTGTCAAAACTTGGAAAAGGTTTTTTTCTCACGTTTTAAGCATTCAGCTAAACTGAAATTTTATACACACGATTCTTTTGGATGACAATACGATACTTTAATGATAATTAATAAAAATAATTGCCACTTAATGTTGTGATTCTGTCTTATGTATATACATATTTACATTAATTGTAACTATTTAATAAAAAGTAGCTAAAATAAAAATTTTCTTTGTTGATCTAAGTAGGAATTGACTTAGTTTTTTTATAGTACTTGTTTTTTGTTAACAAATAACCTTAAATGAGGCAAAATTAATAAATAATAAAATTGTAAATCTTTATTATTGACCTCTACTATCTAATTCTGCATGCATTATCGAGGAGTTCGAATTGTTTCAAAAATGACCGACTGTATGGCACGCTGAATCCTATTGACAGATTGGTTTGGCACACCACAGTGAAAAGATTGCAGGCCCCTGATGTAGAAATGTTGAAAATGAGGTACCCCAGCTCAATTGGTCTCATAGTTCAAAATTACGAGATTCGTCTTCAATAAACTACGCATTGCTTCTGAATGCTTCGTTAGAAAACCATCAATCAGTCAGTCCCAGACGTTAGTAAAAAAATTCGGGAAATTGCTTCAAAATTAAAAACAAGTTGAGAGGGAAACTTTGTTAAACTTTTGAACAAAGAAATATTTTAGACTCTTGAGTATACTGCTTAATATACAATCGGACCCCAATTTAACGAATTTTTCTGTTTGTCTGATTGGAATGAAGGAAAAAAAACAATTTTTAAAGAATAATAAACCTCGAAATAACAAATTATTTCAGCAGCAGGAAATTTTTTTATTAGTTAGTGTTAAAAAAATTGGATATATTTTTTTCAAATGTCATATCCTTTTTATCTGGAACAGAAATTTTTTTCCTGAAAGCAGAAATTTTCAGTGGGAAATGGTGAAGACCATTATCAGACTTAATGGGTGCAGATGAGTCATGAGTATAAACTATCGTGAGAGTCTTGAGTAGGACAGGACATTCCTTTCTTGTCTCATCCCAATCCACAACGCAGGGGTTATTTTAATATTTTAACGAATGTGATATGTGACTACTTATATGGGAAACTGAAGTTAAAGAAATTGTTGATTTATCGGAGCCAATGAATAGTGATTCTGATAATGAAACTCCTGCCAAAACTGTTACTTTTTCTAATGTTTACATTGTTTGGAAACTGTAAAAACACACCTCTCTCTTATGCAGCAGGTTGTATAAATGGCGCATTACTTTCTTCTCTTCATTAAGGTATCCGACTACGTTCGGAACCTTGATTTTGCAAAAGAGTATAAATAGATAATATTTATGTTTAGTGTCACTTAGATTAGAAAATGTATATAAAATTGTTTTAAGAATATTATTAGAGTGAAAAATATTTAAGTACAATATTTTCACAAAAAATGAACATAGAATGACCAATTTTCAAAATATTCTCCTTTTATGAAAAATGCTTCTATTATAATAATATTTCGCCTGTACATAGCTCAGATCTCTGTACAGAGGTTGAACTAGAATTTTTGAAAAATATATCTTAGAAGTGGGATTATTCATATTTTACTACAACAGAGGGGAAAAATTTTAAGAAAAAAAGCCGATAATTATTTCAATTGGTGGTAACTCTGAAAATAATGTGAATTTTTCAAAAATACTAGTTCAGACTCTCTGGAGAAGTCTTTAATTTATCTAAACAAAATATTATTATTATAGAAGCATTTTTTTATAAAAGGAGAACGTTTTGAGAAAAAGGTTATTCTAAGTTAATTTTTTGCCAAAATATTGTATTCAAATAACTTTTTTGTCATAATGTCCTTAAAACAATTTTATACATGTATTGTTATCTAAGTGACACTAAATATCATGAAAAATATCCATTTATGCGCTTTTCTAAAATCACGGTTCCGAACGTAGTCGGATACCTTAAGTTGAAAAAGAGCGCTTTCGAGTTAGAAATCAAAAAGAAAGAAAGAAAAAGATTTCCAACCACCTGTCAGTCAGTATTTTAAAATTTCCAACTAACTGGTACTTAATAATTCGCAAATAGCTTTTTTAGCTGCTGAATAAAAAGTGTACAATTCCTATTTGTGGATATTTCTTACATAGTTGCTTATAGAATTTACAAAAAGATAAATGCAAAAAATTTGTATTTTGTTTGGACCCCGATTTAACGAACAAAATGTTCGGTCCCACTAAATTCGTTAAATCGGGGTCCGACTGCATATAAATTATTTCGGATAGTAAACTCATGATTTCAAAGAAATTTTACTGCGTTTATATATATGAGTGTGAAAATATTTAACTATTCTTTTACATTAATAATCATTTCACTGAAAATTAATTTTATTCACCACTTCTGATTCAAATTCGAAACCATACTTTATTTTAATACATCTAAATCATAAATTTGTACACACACACACAAACAAACACGAAAAACTCCACCCTTACGAAAAAAACATTAACTTCAAATGCAAATGAAGATAAGACATTTATTTTTATCCCCACAGGTGTGCTAAAACCTATTTAAGCTTTTTGATACAAATTGTCACGACAGTAAAGTGTAATGTTTCAGCAACATCTCCGATTTCGAAACTTCTTCGTGGCGAATGCAAATCAGTTGCGAACGCTAACCTTTCAGAAGCAATTTCCAAGCAATCTTGCAGAAAGGTTTTTGTTTTCTTTCGGAGTTCTTATATAAAGAGATTTATACTTTCTTTTCGTTCCCGATAAATCATTTTAAATTGCGAGGCGTATATAAATTGAAGTTTCGGATTCAAGTTCTTGTGCAAGGTTCTGCAATTTATTAAGTTTTGTTTGGAATGGTGTTATTCGAACAAGAAAAGAAAGGGTTGGTATACGGTGACTGTCAGAAATATTCGCATGCTTAATTTCAGGCGTTTAATGACCAGTAAAACTAAATGTAACATAATATGGCAGTTAATTTTTAAAAACTAGAATCAGGTGACGTAATAATTGACAGGGAAATTTCTTTTTTAAAAAATGGGTTGGAAATGGAATCATGATTGCTTAAATGCTAACATTTAAGTTAATAATTAACTGAAGTGAAGTTGACAAATATTTTTGTTTAATAAATAAAAATAGAAGAATTCGCACATGAGGAAATCATTTGTGAGGGTTCTCTGTTTTATGTAATGTTTCTCTTTATTCTTAAACTGTATATATTCTATATATTAATTTATTTTATTCGTAAACTAACCTCTTAAAGCGCATTTATTTTGAGAAAAAAAATTATTTTAATTTCACTTAGTTTATTTTATTTTATAATATCTTAAAACCTTGTTTTGAACCAAAATTTTAAAAAATTTTTTTAAATCAATTAAATCTTTTTTTAATTTTGGATTTTGATTCACATTGTAAATGAGAGCTGAGTATTGCAATCTAGCACGCACATCGACTTTTATTGTCTTTCTTTTCGAATAGCTGTTTCGAAAAAAAATATTTTTATCAGTAAAAATATTTTTACTTTTTAAAAATAAATAAAGGGTGTTTTTTTAGAGGTATAGAACTTTAAATTGCAATAAAACAACGATGTATTATTCGATTGACATGAATTTTTTTATTCGAAAGATAATTTTGTGGCATTACATTTTAAATATGATTTCTGGCATAGGACTGCCACGGCTGGCTCGGATGTAGTCCAATCTGGACGTCCAATTTTCGATGACTTTTTCCAACATTTGTGGCCGTATATCGGCAATAACACGGCGAATGTTGTCTTCCAAATGGTCAAGCGTTTGTGGCTTATCCGCATAGACCAATGACTTTACATAGCCCCACAGAAAATAGTCTAGCGGTGTTAAATCACAAGATCTTGGAGGCCAATTCACAGGTCCAAAACATGAAATTAGGCGGTCACCAAACGTGTCTTTCAATAAATCGATTGTGGCACGAGCTGTGTGACATGTTGCGCCGTCTTGTTGGAACCACAGCTCCTGGACATCATGATTGTTCAATTCAGGAATGAAAAAGTTAGTAATCATGGCTCTATACTGATCACCATTGACTGTAACGTTGTGGCCTTCAGCGTTTTTGAAGAAGGATTCCACCAGCCCATAAAGCGCACCAATCAGTCAGTTTTTCTGGATGTAACGGTGTTTCGACATACACTTGTGGATTAGCTTCACTCCAAATGCGGCAGTTTTGTTTGCTGACGTAGCCATTCAACCAGAAGTGCGCTTCATTGCTAAACAAAATTCGCTTATGAAAATCGGGAACAACGGCAATCTCGTTTTGGGCCCATTCGACGAATCTACGCCTTGCTGGATGATCGTTTTGATGAATTGCCAAACCAAACTGAGAATAAATCACTTGACAGCTGTTAAATCGGTCGCCATCTTGGAAAGTAAGGCCAACTTAAACTTCTATACCTGGAAAAAAAACACTCTTTAATAATGATAATAGAATTTATTTAAAAAATTATTCAAAGTTTTCTTTTGTTTGATATGTTTGGAAGCAAGAAGCAGCACATAACCCCAGCATTGAAATTATTGCACATGCAATGACTTCATTTTCTTTTCCTTTTTCCTATGCTATTCTTTTTAACACGTTTTAAAAGTTTCACTTGTAAGTAATGGATGAACTTGATTTTTACCCACTTTAAAAAAAAAAGGTCAGATTAATTCGAAATTTGGCACTCTTGTCAAGGACCGATGACAATATAATAATTTCAAAATTGTTTCATTGTCCTGATTAGGATCTTAATAATTAAGGAATATAAGGATTTCTATATTTATTGACTAATCCATTAAATCGTTTTCAGATTTGGCGACTAATTGCATAAACCATTTTCAGATTTGGCGACTAATTTCAGATTTAGAGCCTAAAATATTAAGGTGCAATCCTAAAACCGCAAACGGGAATAAAAATAATTTATGTCTAACTGCTAAATATTTTTTTTTATTTTGATAAAGCAATATGTTTAGAAGTGATGATACGAATTAACATTTCGCAATACGTTTAAAAGGTGGTAATACGATTGATATTAATATTTCTTCTAAACACACTTTTATTAGTGAAGACCTGTCTCTATAGAGAGGGAATCTTTGAAATACAACGATAAGGGGCTCATCCAAGGCCCCATAAACGGAGACAATAAATACCCTTCAGACCCATTAATTATTATCCATTGAAGAGCAAGACTAATTCCTGGAGCAACATAATTCCGGCTCCAAATATCAAACTCAAGGATAAATTCAACAAAGAATAAATGATAGTTTTAAAAACTAAAAAACGGGCTTTTATTGTAAATCGAACTAAAAAATGAAAAATAAATTACAGTTTAAAAAAAAACTAAGAAAAAAGCTTTTACAGTGAATCGAACTAAACAGTAAAAGAATAATTCTTAAAATAAGAATAAAATGATTAACGAGAAAATTAATGTCAGTGTGGTAAAAGCGTAGGGTGCTTTGTACTACATTTTTACGCTGACTCAGCGTTTCGGTACAGAACTAGTAAGAAATTATAACAATAAATATAGAACACCCGACGCTTTTATCCCATTGACATTAATTTTCTCGTTAATCATTTTATTCTCATTTTAAAAATTATTCTTTTACTTTTTAGTTCGATTCACTATAAAAGCGTGTTTTTAGTTTGTTTTTTTAAACTGTAATTTTTATCATACCACACAACGCAGTATCTTGTGGGAGCTTCAGATTCTTTTTATGATGTTGGTGGAGCAAAATTGGGTAAATATGACATTCCGTCAGTCGTAAAACATTTTGCAGTAGAATTATAGTTATGTAGTAGATTTTATAGTTTTGTAGTCGTCGTAGAAACCCAGAAGATTTTAATCTACCCGATTTTTTTTTATATTTGTATCGCAATGATAGCTTTGTATAGGTCTTTTTGCTAATGTGCTTCCGAAATCAAAAATTTGTTTCATCTCCATTTTTCAATTCCAACTATTAACTCACACTCTCTATTTATTTATTTATCTTGGTGGAATATTCAATCGTTAATAAAATACATTTTAAAGCGCTCAATTGAGCTGAAATTTTATACACATGATTATTTTGGATGACAATACAATAATTTTTTTAATTATAATTAATAAAAATTAATTGATTAAAACTATTTATTTAAAGAATTACTAATACAGCCACGTTGGCACCATTTTTGGCGACTTAGCGACCCTTTTGGCGACTTGTGTCAAAACTTGAAAAGGTTTTTTTCTCACGTGTTAAAGCATTCGGTTGAACTGAAATTTTATACACACGATTGTTTTGGATGTCAATACGATACTTAAATGATAATTAATAAAATTAATTACCACTTAATGTTGTGATTCTGTCATATGTATATACATATTTATATTAATTGGAACTGTTTAATAAAAAGCAGCTAAAGTAAAATTTTTCCTTGTTGATGTAAGTAGGAATTGACTTAATTTTTTTTTTATTTTACTTGTTTATATAAACCATATGAGTTTGAAATGCTAACGTCTAGCAAATGAAAGAATACTTTTTTATAATATTTACCTAATTTTACAATAAATTTTGTCCAAATTTACGAATTCACAACGACGGATCACAGTCAGTCACACGAGTACAGACAGCGATCACTTATTTTCGAGTGTGAATATTACGGCAGCATAAAATACGATTCAGCTCGAGTTATCACGATTGTGGATCTGTTAGCTCAGCGCGATCGAATTAACTCGAGCGTGCGTGGTAAGAGGTTAAGACGAATTAAAAACGAAAAAGAAGCTTCTAAAATGGAATGAAAACTTCTGAGATTTTGATTTCGAAGAACACGTTCTACATATAGAGCGAGATAAATTAATGATCTTTATCTTCAGATTGATTTAATCTTATTAAGCTTAATAATTATAAATAATTAGTTTTATAATCAGAGTTATTATACTCCTTTTCCTTTCCATGTCCTATAAAAACTCATGGTTTTAAAAGATTACAAAAACTTTATTTGAACAATAAATCAATAAACTGGTTCTAATTTTTGCATAAAATTCTGAAAAGAAAAAAACTTTTAATAGTAAGATATTTTAATAGTAAAACACTTAAAAAGTAACACGTTTTAAAAGAGTTTAAATTTAACTTTGTTTTTCGTAATTCAAATGAATAAAAAACTGTTTTTCTATTTTAAATTTGCTAAATAATAAATTTCATGATTTTGAAGCATTGCTACACAATGCAAAAAGGTAAAGAAAGAGTTTACCCCCAATACATCCAAAAATAAGAAAAAACCCGAATAAAACTACAAATAAGACATATTAGCAACTTTTTAACAAATAAGAAAAAAGCTATCTTTTAAAAAGAATATATTATTTATGTTCTTTTCCCTATAAATACTAAGAATTTAAAACTATTATAATATATTAAATCTGTGTTGAATTTTTATATAGGCACAATGGACGAAATTCACACACACATGTGACGTTATAGTCCTGTGACAATGACAAACGTGTTTCTAGCCAATCAGTTCATAAATACTTGTGACGTCATAATTATTTGAAAAATACAATCATGTGTTTCCAGATATTCAGTTCATGAGCTTCATTGTTGCCAAGTTTTGCTTTTTGCGGAAACTTTCTTTCAAAAAGCACATTTTTTTAATAATAACGTAATTCAGAAAGCGTAAAATGCACTTCATTTAAAAAGGCATGTATAAAATAATTTTTTTTTTAATTTTAAAATCTTTTTGATGAGTTTTTTTTTTCTTTCTTTTATATAAAACTTGAGTAACTTTTACCTGTTATGGAATTTGAGGTTTTATCTAAATTTTACAAACATAACAACTACAAATTAGTTAAATGCGGCTTAGAATTCAATGGAGAACACGTGATTACTTTTATCACTTGAATGTCCTAAATTTATCTCATTACGAAGACTCAGAGCAATATAGAAAAATTCGTTTATTCAGATAATTTTTAGCTGAAATTTTTTTTAAAAAAATGCTGAAAATCAGTGAATGAAAATTTTTAAATTTCGAATTCTGCATTAGAAAAAAATTTTAGTTAAAAAAATTAATTTAGTTCTTTCATGAAAAAAATAAATAACAATAACATGGAAAGCAATTATTTTCATTCTTTATACTTATGTGTATAACACCTAGATTAAATAAATTATAATTTATTTTAAAATTATACTCAAATATATCGCAGACGATTTTATTTCATACAACAGAAACGTAATCTAAAAATTTCAAGTTGTTCTCTTTTCTAGATTCATTCTTCTACGAAATAAGAATAGATCGTAGAAGTAAAGCGAAAAACAAAATCAGCACCTTATCTACACTTTCCATCAGTCGTATATATCCTACTCTGTTTATTTTACTTCAAAACCCATCACGTTCGAATGCTTCTAGAAAATTTCTTCTAAAATAACCTAAAAAGAAGCAAACGAAAAAATGGAGCAAAATACCATAGAAAAAGACATTCAAATAAACGCATTATACAGAAACATTATCATCGTCTGCGAATGTTTTGTTGCTAAGAGAAAATGGCAACGAAGAATATTTGCTGATGAGTGCATTCGAAGGAAAAGAAATATTCGATTTTTGTTTCTCGTTGTTGTATACTTCATCAGTTATGACAGCACATCGTTGTGGTAAAACAAAAGATTTATCTTTTCCAAAATTTATCCGAAATTGCCTTTGTCAATAAAATGGAAGTGATAGTTGCTTATTTACATTAAGAAATGAATTTTAAAATATGGAACTTTTCGAATAAATGTTATATAACAAATATCTTTGTTTGTTGTTTATTATGAGTTATAAATTGATGCTGAAATGCTTTAGTGTAATTTAGATTCCACAGTGTTATTATTGTTTTGTTGTCTTGTTCTTTTTTAGTAATTTCTAGTTGAAATAATAGAAAATTGCTATAATAATACAAATTTTGATATGGAAATTACATTCGAGGTTTCGTAACTCCTCCTGAATATCTCAACGACAAAAATAAACAAATAAAATAATAATCATCGAAATTATTTTAAATTCATAAATACTGCGTTGACATGAATAAACGATGAAAATCGAATAAAAGTACTCATAATAAAAGTATTCATTTATTTCAACAAATAAATATACACCTTTGTATATATTTATTAGATTACATCAGTTTAGATTTTTTTTAGAATGTGGAATAACCACGTCAATTTTTGCGGTGAAAATAATGGAGAATTCAAACTGAAATTATTCCGAACATATTTAGCATAATTGAAATGGATTTTTGCTTAAAATTTGATTTTAGAACGATTTTTCTTATAACTCATAATAAATTAATCATATTTTAATTTTGAAAGTGTCCATGAGTTATATTAGTGAAACTTTTTGAATGAAAAAAATCGTTAAATATTTTAATTTAACTGAAAATTAATAAAGAATTTTTTTTTTATTGATTGGGTTGAATGACTACATTCGGAACCATGATGAATAAATAATTTTTTAATATTTAGTGTCAATTGAATTAAAATACACACATTAAATTGTTTTAATAATATTATCACAATATAAAACTTAAATACACACACACACACAATTTTTTGGCAAAAAAAAATGAAGAAATGACTTAGATTTAAAACATTCTCCTTTTATGAAAAATGTTTCTACAGTCATACTATTGTATCTACATATAACTAAAACTTCTATATCGGGGTCGAACTAAATTTTCTGAGAAATTCACATTTTTAGAGTTACAATCTATTGAAATAATAACAGGTGTTTGTTTTTCCATTAAAATTTCTCCACTCTGATGTAATAAAATATGAGGACCTAGGATTGCCAAGTAGTTAGAGCATCGAACTCCAGACCAGAAGGCTTGGGTTCGATGTCCGATGCCACCAAATACCCTCCGAGTACGTGCTCGGTAAATTAGTGGATCCGAAAGTCTTGTGGGTGGTCACAGCAGAAACCACAGGTGCAGGGGGCTGGAGAATGTTTCCCTACCCTCCAGTTCCATGCCTAAATTGTGGAGATAGGTGGTGTCACCATCTATCGTGTTTGAAGTTCAACCTGTCTCAGGCTCTGGCAACTTCCATTCTTTTCCTCCGGGAAGGACACGACAACAACAATAAAGTATGAATAAATCCACTTCTAAATTATATATTTAAAATTTTTTGGTTTTACCCCAGTATAGAAGTTCTAGCTACGAGGTGTGACACACACACACAAAACGAGACTAGTCCAATAAATCATTCTACTGGCAGAATAGGTTCTCCGTGACAGTATTACCTTCAAAGTAGTTCCCTTCAGCATTCACACACTTCTGCATTCGGTACTGTCATTGCTGGTAACAGTTCTGTAACGAGGTTTTTGGAAGTCCCATTAGGAGATTTTCCGCTTTTGCCTGAACCTCTTCAACTGAGATGAAATGGGTTCTCTTTAAGCAAGATTTTACTGTAGGAAATAAAAAAAGTCTCATGGGACCAAAGCAGATGAATAAGGAGGATGGCCTATCATAGTAATGTTTTTGCTGGTCAGAAACTGCTTGACAGATAGGGCCATGTGAGAGGATGCATTGTCTTGATGCAACAGCGATCCATCACTCATAAATTCTGGCTTTTTTTCCCCTAATTTTTTTCACAAAGTCTTTTTAGTACTTAAATCTAGTAGTGTTGATTGACAGTCTGACTACTAATGTGTGTAGGAACCCACTCATATCATGAATTTTGGTTATGTTTCGGTCTGTAATCACTGACTTTGGGCGCCCAGCAGGTTCATCCTCTTCCGGTCTGACCGTCCCGTGGAAATCCTCTCATACCATTCAAGCACTTGTGCACTAGACAAAGTTTCATTTCCATAAGCCTTGGTAAGTATTTGAAATTTTTTCGTGGCTAATTTCTTAAGTTCAACAAAAACTTGATGTTGATTCGACATTTTTCCAGCAGAATGCAGTTGTTCACTTCCAACTGGCGTAATCGATTAAGACGAAACTGGCCACATGGATAGAGGTATGGGGGGATGACGTCATCCAAACAGTTGTTGCGAACACCACTATTTTTTCAAGCTGCACTCTTAGTCTCGTTTTTTTTTTGTGTGTATCACATTTTGTACACAAAAGCAAAACATTTTTATGACAAAAGTATTTACTATAAAAGGAGAATGTTTTGAAAATATATCATTCTTTCTTTTTTTTTGCCAAAAAAATTGTATTTAATAATTTTATATATTAATAATATTCATAAAATAATTTTATATGTATAATTCAACTGACACTAAATATTAAAAAAAAATACCCATTTATACATTTTTCAAAATCACGGTTTCAAACGTAGCCAGTCAAATATCTATTCATCACGTGGCTTGTTATATTAATTTCATTAAAAATAACATTTTCAAAATAAATCCTCTTTTTTTTTTTTTGCTAAATTTTGTATTTTAAGAATAATAAGAAATTTTATGCAATTTGCTGTATCAAAGCCCATGTCGCTCTCCAAATATTGAATTTAATAAAATGTTACTCGAAAGTAATTTATAAATTTTTAATGTAACTATAAACTTTCTGTCCAAGAACACAGAAAATGAAATTTCTTTTTTGCTTGAACAAAGTAACATTTCTTGATTTTTAATTCTGTGTGCGCAAACTTCCTTTTTAAATTTGATAAAATAAACTTTTCAAAGATAATTTTTTTCTTCAGCATTAAGAGACCTTTCCCCATTTAAATTTGGGGACCAGGTACAAATTTTATTTCGAAGTTTTTCTTTAAAATAAGATTTTTAGCAAATATTTCATAATTTTTATTTATGATAAGAACTTGACCTCTCTTGAAATCACAATCAAGTTGTGAATATGAAATTTGATACTAGGCTTTCTTCAGCGAATGTATAGTTAGAAAATTACTATGGCAGGTATTTGGTTTTGATTTATGAGAATATATTGTTACGAATTTTGAGTAAAATAGTGTAAATAAATCTGTATTTAGATGTGTAATGCACTTATATTACTCTATTTCATATTTATTTTATGTTAAAACTGTAATATTCGCAAGCAACGCCGTCCCTTAAGTTATAATGGTGATTCAACGGAAACTTGGCGATAGAGCCAAATTGCCATCAATTTAGGCGACCAATTTGGCAAGTTCGGGACCTTATGGATTCTTCTAGAAATTAGTGGAGAAATACTTTAATTTCACGATTTATGACGCAAAGCAGATTTCTCTCGAAGGATCCATCGGGCCTACAAATAGAGATGCTCGCCGAAACGAGTCAGTATGGGTTTTGACTAGCCTTGACCGGGATTACCGATTAGCTCGGCTGTGCTTGAGAATGATCTTTTACATATGTGTGTTTTAGACACTGATAATTGTGTCTGAGTGCTGTGGAAGATGTGAAGACCTTCTGAGATTTATTTTGCGAATATTGATGTTGAATCCTGTATTTCAAGGATTGGATTTTCGTCAGTAAATTCTCATCGCTCTTAAAGAACTAACTGTCTTGTTCTTTGTGACTGATATGCATAAAATCCTTGAATCCCGATCAACGTAACAATATTAAAACTTAAGCCCATTAAATATTTATTTAGATTATGAATTTATGAATTATATTTTACTAATTTTCATAAATTAACCCAGTATATTAATGAAATTATAAATGAATAGTTATATCAACTTACTCATTGTTTGTATGCAATGTTAAAATTAAAACATATTTAATGCTATTATAAGAAGTACGTATATTCTACTAAATTAATCCATAATTTACAAATAGGTCCTCTTATTGTTACAAAAGATGCCCATGAAAAATGATAAGTAAATAATTTCTAAGAATTCTTGAATTTTTAATGGAAGAAACACGTATAATATGCAACACAATTTCTGTTTTATGTGATATCTAAACTGTTGCATTAATGTGTGTGTATGTTTTTTTTTTCAATTCCTACTATTAGGTCACACTCTCCATATATTTATTTATTTATTTGTTTGTGTATTTATTTATCTTGGTAGAATTTTTAATCGTTAATAAAATACATTTTAAAGCACTCAATTGAGCTGAAATTTCATATACATGAATATTTTGGATGACAATACACTAATTTATATAATTAATAAAAATTAATTGATTAAAACTAATTATTTAAAGAATTACAAATACAACCACGTTGGCATCATTTATGGCGACTTAGTGACCCTTTTGGAGACTTGTGTCAAAACTGGAAAAGGTTTTTTTTTCCTTACGTGTTAAAGCATTCAGTTGAATTTAAATTCAACTGAATGCAGTTGTTTTCAGTTGTTCAGTTGTTTTGGATGACAATGCGATACTTTTATGATAATTAATAAAAATTAATTACCACTTAATGTTGTGAATCTGTCATATGTATATACATATTTATATTAATTGTAACTACTTAATAAAAAGTAGCTAAAGTAAAATCTTTCTTTGTTGATCTAAGTAGGAATTAGCTTAATTTTTTTTTTTTTTTTTTGTATTATACTTGTTTTGAGTAAATATCCCTTTTTATGTTGTGAAAGATGTCCATATGTTGTAATAGTTTCTACTTGTAAAAATATTTTTGTAGATTTTGAAGGATTTACTCTCCTTTTCATTTATTGATGGTTTATTATAGTCGCATTTTGAAGCTACACGAAGGTTTTTAGAGGCGGACTTTGTAATTTGAAGCCAATTCAAGTAACGAGAACGAGTCCTGAATTGGCACTCTAGTTCCCACATCACGCAGACATGAGGGCTCGAACTTTCTTTTTAGAATCTGCGTTTGTATTCTCTAGTAAAACAAGCATTTAACAGTTTGGAATTTAAGCTATACTTAAAATACGCAATAGGAAGATCAAGTTTGTAAGCATCTTGCCTTTAAGAAAGAGATACAGTAAATATATAAAACTTATAAGCCATAGAATTGCTCTTAAAAATAAGTCAAGCAATTAAAGATTTAGAAAGAAGTAATCTCTTAAAGCACATTTAAAAATTATTTTTAAGAATTTATTTCATCAAATTTTGAATATATACATTTACACTTTAAAATACACAATTACACTTCCTTGAAAAATGCACGTATAAAATTCTTCGAACTTATAAGTGGCCGTGTAATCTAGTGGCCATGGTCACGAATTCGTAACCGGCTTTGTCGAGTTGCGAGAAGTTGGAAATCTAATGCCACTGAAATCCCTCCATATATAAGAGAGCCGTTGGAAATTAAATTTATCGAAGCTCAAAATCCTCCTGTTGTCGTAGTGTGGAAATTTAGAGAGGAAAGTTGCAGCTCAGATGTCAATCTCGTTACTTGAACATGGCTTAAAATTCCAAGGTCTGGCCTTTCTTTAAACTGAATGACAAATTAAGGTATCCGACTACTTGCGAAAACTTCTTTTTTTTTTTTGAAAAAATGGAGGTATGGGGATTTTTTGTGATTTTTTTAGATTTATTTAGTATGATTTAAGGAAAAAATCGTAAAATTGAAAACAGAAGTTTTTTTTATTATTATTAAAACGGGAAAATGGTGAAAATGTACAAAAAATCACATAAACGGGGTACACTCTGTACAAAAATGTTTTGAACAAATTTTCAATTTTTCTGTTTTAATGTGTTACTTCGTTATTCATGTTTGAAATGACCTTCAGGATAATAGAATTTTTACAAAAACTAGAGCCCTCTATCTTAGTAACTATATGAAATTGCTTAAAAAAACTGATTATATTCACATAAAGGACTGTAAATTTTGAAATAAAACAGCGATTGATAAATCTGAAGGTCAAAACACTTTTACTGTTATACAATACATTCACAAAAAATTTCAGCAAATCATTTTCAAAACTTTTTGAGCAATCGCTGTCCCTGTTTGAGTTTTTCGAAAAAAAACCCATTTCGAGTAAAACGCATTTTAAAGTTTGACATCTTGTGTAAAGTTATGGCATCTTCTTTTATTAAAGCACTTGTAGTTTTCGTTCTAGTGAATGGACATTAAAAAGCTTGGTATTTTTATTAAGCTAATAAAATGGTCTATAAAATAGAATCATAACAAAAATTTGTCAAATTTTGAAAAAATCATGATTTTAGAGTAGTCGGATATCTCTTAAGATGAAAAAGAAACAACAAGAAGTGATGGCGTCGCAACTAAACCATGAATGGAAGATAAAACATTTTTTTTTAAATTTTATATTTATTTATGTTTCTTGCCTTTTTTGGAGGGAGGGGGTCTGTACGGTGCATTGGTATTGGATAATTTTACTATTTTTAATGAATTTGTAAGAATGCTGGACTAATGTGTATTCTTACTTCCTTCTCTTACCCTTTATATGTTTTCTTTTATCATTATTATTATTTTTAACACCCTTTTATAAGTTTCACCTGTATGTAAAGGAATCTTTGAAAGCAATTTTTACCCACTTTAAAAGGTCAGATTAATTCGAAATTTTGCTCACTTGTCCAGGACTGATGACAATACAATAATTTAATAATTTTGTCCTCGTCAGGATCTTCAGGATTAATGATTTGCCGTTTTCAGATCCCATCTCGCATCTGGTGATTAATTTTAGATCCCATTTCCAGATTTGGCGACTAACTCCAGATTTGGCAACTAAAAGATTGTTTCAACTTAAATCGATTAACTATAAAGCGGCGTTTTTTAGTTTTTTAAACTATAATTTATTGCTTAGTATATTTGTATTATGTATATCGTGCAATGTTACCTTTAAATTTGCATTATGTTATTTTACCGTCTTTTGCTGTTTAAAATGTACACTTTGATTATTTTTCAATAAAGGATGGATGTAGGGGTGGTTGTTTCCCGAGGGATCGGTTTGTAGCTTTAAATCCCCTTCTGGTAAGCTTGGCTCCTTTGGGCATTCTGCAATAGCCTTCGTGTTATTTTATAGAACGTTGTTAATAAATACTCACTTCACTGATTATTTACTAGAATAAAACGACTGGTTGAAAGATTAGGTGGTGTTGAAAGAATTATTTGTTCCAGAGTCTCCTTTTTTTTAAACATTTTTCCCGTTACATGAAGAAGGTTGTGGAAAATATGAGTACTTTCTAACCGGACAATTTTTGAATATTTCTATGGACGTGATCGCCAAATGGTCATGGTCGAATTTGTTTCCGTCCATTCGTGTGTCCCAGACTCGCCTTGTAGAGCAGTTGATGTTTATTAAGTCGAAGCTCAAAGTTCTGACATTAACGCGGTGTGGAACTTCGTAAAGAGAAGAGACAGCTCAAGTATCATGCTTTTCATTTGGACAAAGTTCAAAATTACGAGGTCCGTCACCAATATCCCTTTAAGGTATCCGGCTTTGTTCAAAACCGTGATTTTGCAAAATTTCATAAATGGATACTATTTATGATGTTTAGTGTCACTTAGATTAGAAAACATATATAAAACTGTTTTAAGAATATTATTAAAATAAAAAAATTATTTAAGTATAATATTTTGACAAAAAATGAACATAGAATGACCCATTTTCAAAACATTCTCCTTTTCTGAAAAATGATTTTATTATAATAATATTTTGCCTGTATATAGCTCAGACCTCTGTACAGAGGTTGAACTAGAATTTTTGAAATATATAACTTAGAAGTGGATTTATCCATATTTTACTACAACAGAGGGGAGAAATTTTTTTTAAAAAAACGCCGATAATGATTTCAATTGATGATAACTATGAAAATAATGTGAATTTTTCAAAATCCTAGTTCAGACTCACCGGAGAAGTCTACTTTATCTAAGCAAAATATTATTATTATAGAAGCATTTTTTATAAAAGGAGAACTTTTTGAGAAAAAGCTTATTCTAAGTTAATTTTTTGCCAAAATATTGTATTTAAATAATTTTTTTCACCATAATGTCCTTAAAACAATTTTATACATGTATTCTAATCTAAGGGACACTAAATGCCATGAAAACTATCCATTTACGCATTTTTTTTAAATCACGGTTCCGAACGTAGTCGGATACCTTAATGCTTCATAATGCGACGTTAATAATCAGTTAATCCAATGGTTCTCAAACTGTTGTCCGTTGATTCCTAGGGATCCGCAGCGACTTTTTAGTGGATCCACGAAGGTCTCTCATTTAAGGTTAAGTTTTTTCTCTTTTACAGACTCTGAAAGGCTTCGTGGAAAAATAAAAAAATATCCATCCTAAACTAGATCACTAAATTGCCTCCAATGAAAAAACTCTACTAGGACATGCATTTCAACTAGGAATATTAAACCAGGTTGTTGTTTTCTAACTGTTTGTAACTACAAAGCCTTTACTACAGCCTAATATTTTCAAAAAAGTATAGAAACATTTGTGCAAAAATTAAGAACTGGATTCATAGTTTCAAATACCGTAACGATTGCATTTAAATCACTAAGCCATGTGTTGGGAGTCAGGGAGAGGGGTTTAAAATCTTCAGGGTTCGCGGCATCAGGTTGATACATAAGGGGGGGGTCGAAAGTTTAAAAGCAGCTGAGTTAATCAATATGGACTTTTCTACGCGATTAGTATATTTTATTATTATTAAATTATTTTATTGATCAAACTTTTATCATTAATCCCTTTTAAACACAATTTGTGTGTCTGGGGGTCTGTTTTCCGAACAAAGTACCAACTAACCCTGTTTGGGAAACGCTGCTTTATTACAAATCTTACCAATCTTGAATTTTTATTTCATCAAATTCGTTCAATTATCTTCAACTATCATCATTTATCCAAATCAAATAGCCAAACTCATCCAACCAACTGTACAACCCCAAAAAGAGAGAGAAGTCAGAGAACAAACCAACAAAAGATTCTACGAAAAGTCGAGCTTCTAAAAGAAATCAAACGACAATCGTTTCCAGTAATCCACCTCTCCTTTTCCAAAATTGCCTTTGCAATTGATTCCACTCCTCCTTCTTGGAGATGCACCTCACTCCTCTTAATGTGGACATCCCCAAAGCTGAGGGGAGAGCTACCCCCCAACTCACTAACAGAAGTGAGCTATAAAATGTTTATGCCGGGAGATAGAGTGGAAGTGAAGAGAAGTGTGGCGGTGTCTCTTTCCTCCGGTGTATAAAGATCGTCTGAAGAGGGAGGTTTCTTCGATTAAGGGGGGATGGAATGCTGGAGAATAAGAATCTATTTGAGAAAGGGGGTGGTACGAGAAATTGCCATAAATGCATAGAGTTCTGCAGACGATAGTGGAATGCCAAAGAAAATATTTAAAATTGCATGCAGTGTACGTACTGATTTGATTAGAGTAATGCATTAGAGGAATGATTATAGAATACCAGAAGATGCGGTTAAAAAAAATTCCCCCCTCCGCACCACCACCACCGAAATGGAGTAAAACTATTCTAAAATAATAAAATACCTTAAAAGATTGAATAAATCTCTATTGAATAAGTACAAATTGTCTTCAGTACTGGATTTTGATGTCACGGTCGAAATTTATAGTAATAAGGTACAGCAGGTTTTATCCGAAAATTCTATCAGGGGAATAAAGTGTTAAAAAAAAAGAATGGGAAATTACCTATGATAATTTCTCACAGAAACGCCATAGCAACATCAACTTTATTTTGTTTTTCAACAATTTTCTAGGGATAACAAAGGACAAAGAATTCTGACCAATACCTCAATTGCTTTTTTTTATTAATCAAACGCATTTACAACCTTTTCTGAAATTATCAATAGGGGAACGATTGAACTATTGAAATCCAAAAGAGAATTACTGTGGCTATTAGATGTCTTAATGGAATACGAAAATATATGAAATCGAACGTAATTACAAGAAGAAAAAATGTTCTATTGCATAAAAGTCTTTTAAGATCAGTATTAACTTGTACATGTGAAACACTGTCCATGTCTCGAACAGATAAGAACATGATAAGTATCAACGAAAAGAAGATTTTAAGATTTATTTTTTGAATTCAAGAAAGTAGCACACACACACACGTGATCAGGAAAGTCAAATTTAGAACTTTATCACTCATGCAAGGATGGATCCAAAAAATAAGGTTACAAGTCAAATAAAAATATTTATTAACAATAGACAGAAAATACTAAAGAGGATTAAGAGGCACACGTGCCTATCACATTTCTACATAATCACCAAGTCTATTTAGGCATTCATCTCAGAAGGCAGAAACTACTTGTTTAAGGTATCCGACTACGTTCGGAACCGTGATTTTGCAAAGCATATAAATGGATAATTTTCATGATATTTAGTGTCACTTAAATTAGATTATATGCATAAAATTGTTTTAAGGACATTTTGAGAAAAAAAAATTTATTTAAATATAATATTTTGGCAAAAAATTAACATAGGATGACCCATTTTCAAAATATTCTCCTTTTGTGAAAAATGCTTCTATTATAACAATATTTTGCGTGTATATAGCTCAGACCTCTGTTCAGAGGCTCAAATAGACTTTTTGACCTTTATAACTTAGAAGTGGGATTATTCATATTTTACGACAACAGAGGGGAGCAATTTTAAGTAAAAAACGCCAATAATTATTTCAATTGGTGGTAACTCTGAAAATACACTTAATTTTTCAAAAATTCTAGTTGAGCCTCTGTAGAGAGGTCTGAGCTATATACAGGCAAAATATTATAGTAATAGAACCATTTTTCACAAAAGGAGATTTGGAAAAAAGATTATTCTAAGTTAATTTTTTGCCAAATTATTATATTTAAATAAATTGTTTTTGTCAAAATATTTTAAAACAATTTTATGCATGTATTGTAATCTGAGTGACACTAAATATCATGAAAATTATCCATTTATGCGCTTTTTTTAAAATCACGGTTCCGAACGTAGTCGGATACCTTAACCCGTCGTGGTAGAAATCAGGTCCCAGTCCATTGAGCCAGTCTCGGTGGATGTTTTCACAGCACCGTCTTGGAATAACGCAGTACATCAGAAATGATATGCTGCACACTAACATAGTTCAGTCCCAGCTCTGACGAGATTTCACCCGTCGATCATTTTGAATCAGTTCTTCAATTTGATTTCTGTCGTTGAAGAACTTGGCCGGCCGTTCCCTGTCATATTGCGGTTTTCGACATGCTGAATGCCTGATTGAAAAAAGTGACACAATTTTGTTACATGTTGTCAGATCATTCTTTGGCCATAAAAATCTAATCACGACTCACACTTCCAAACGGGACCAACTTCCAAAGAGTCTTTCCATTTCAATCGTCCTGAACCGTCCGGGAACTTTCACTACGTACCCGCAAACCAGCTGTATGACAAGTAACGCCATTTATCTCCACTCTGGGGGAACAAAATTTCTCCACAATATGTAGTTTTTAAATGTCCCGGCTTGTAACCTTTCTAGGGACTTATCTCTGCCCTCTCTATGCGTTCGGGTTGGTAGCGGTCGGCTTCTTTATTCTCGAGTTACATCAGGCTCGTGAGCAGAGTAGGGGGTACTTACAGTGGCGTAGTGGAGAATATTACGGCCCCCTTCAAAGTCGAACTTTTGGGTCCCAAGCCGAATTTTGGAAAAGATACGTACTTTTGGTCAGTCAAGCTTAGGCCCTCTAGAAGCCTGTGCCCCCCTCAATGCAGGGGTTGCGGGGGGTGTACGTTACGCCACTATGTTTTTATGGTGCAAAGGTGGCCTGGGAAAAGACCAAAGACAAGACCTCGCAATATTTTAACAGTGCATGTGTGTAAAGGAGTACGGTTATCCTATCCACGAAAAGAAGTCGATTTTTCAGCTATGTAATGGGAAAACGTTATAACTCCCTTATAGTTTCTCTTCCTAGTTTTCTTTTTTGGGTAGAATCTCCTTATCTCTTATTATGCTTAAATTAAAATCTTCGCCATTAAATATAAGGAACTTAAAAACCTAATTATTTATTTTTCTTCATTTGAAAAACATTCTTCAATGACCGCAAAAGATAAAATTTAATGTATTTCTTTACATCTTTGTGAATTCTTGAATTTCCAAAGATGTCTTGATTGCCACAGTTTTTCTGAAGTGACATCAACTGCACATCCAGCAACTCAGAGCCCTTAACCCAAGAACCTTTTTCTTTGCAAACAGCCCCCCTCACGCAGGAAAGATCTGTATGACTTTGATGTAAAGGGAAAGAAAAGTTGACCGCTAAAAATCCGAGTAAATGTTTGATGAGGTATAGGCCTAGCTTCTCTGCCCATCAGTGCGCACTCACACACACATGCAGCCACTTACAATGAAAGAAAACGCAGAAGAAAATTGAAAAGAAATATAAATGGCTTCCCATCTTCAGGGAGAAATTATGAAATCGATAAATTACTCGCGCCCGAATGGCAACGTCGCGGAGGAAAACTTTTATCGGAAGAAGTAGGAGTCTTTTTTCATTTTTTCGGTAGCCTTTTTTTTTTTAAAGATTTTCTTTACTTCGCTTTGGTACTACAAGATTTTTCTTGTGTGTTTCTGAGATTCCGAGCACTTAAGAGTTAGCTCGTAATTTCACGGTGTTTCTTTATTGGATTGTTTTTCTGGGTTTTTAGAATATAAAAGAAGAAAAAAAAATTTCCTCTTGAGGATTAAAAAAATGAGTGAAAAAATTGGAAAGGATTGAGATATATGTTTTCATTGGGGTTTCAGGTTTCTTTGGAAAATGTAATATATTAATGATTTTTGCGGACGTAATGGTTTTTTGTTACTCCTTCATTGATCATAAATAGCCCGTGTGCTTTCTATCAGCACTGTTGAAACCTCGAAGTGACCTAAAATAGAATTATATCTGATATTCGAGCTGGATAAATCATACTCATCTCCAAATATAGTACGTTAAGTTTCTATTCAGTCGAATAAGATCAAGGAATTTAATTTAAGCCTTATAGGAAATGGATCACACATGAAAAACAACAATAATAAAATTTCGAAGCAACATTCGATTTTGCATTATAAGATGCGCATAATTTCAAAATATAATCTAGGTATTTCGGAAAATTTTGATCAAACTGTAAAGAGTGTTTTAAATTACTTTTAATTTCTAGTACACAGTTTCAATTTATATATATTCGTTTAAGCTATCCGACTAAGTTCGGAACCGTTATTTTAAAAAGGCGCATAAATGGATAATTTTCATGATATTTAGTGTCACTTAGATTAGAATACATGTATAAAATTGTTTTAAGGACATTTTGATAAAAAAAATATTTAAATACAATATTTCGGCAAAAAAATTAACTTAGAATAATCGTTTTTTCCAAATGTTCTCCTTTTGTGAAAAATGCTTCTATTATAATAATATTTTGCCTGTATATAGCTCAGACCTCTGTATAGAGACTCAACTATGATTTTTGAAAAATTCGCATTATTTTTAGAGGTAGCATCAATTGAAATCATTATCGGCATTTTTTTATTAGAGTTTCTCCCCTCTGTTATAGTAAAAATGGATAAATCTACTTCTAAGTTATATATTTCAAAAATTCTAGTTGAGCCTCTGTACAGAGGTCTGAGTTATATACAGGCGAAATATTATTATAATAGAAGCATTTTTCCCAAAGGAGAATGTTTTGAAAATGGGCCATTCTATGTTATTTTTTTGTCAAAATGTTGTACTTAAATTTTTTTTTTATTGTAATACTATTCTTAAAACAATTTTACAAACATTTTCTAATCTAAGTGACACTAAATATAAATATTATCCATTGATATTCTTTTGCAAAATCACGGTTCCGAAAGTAGTCGGATGCTTTAACCACTTTTTTTTCATCCATTTTTTAAATTCTTGTTTGGATGGAATTGTGTACCTTTCTATTATTCAAATAATATTTTTATTATTATTCAAACTGTGTTTTTATTATTATTTAAAATACATTTTTATTATTAATGTACTCTTTGTAGGATCATTTACACTGAAGAGCCAAAAAAACTGGTACAGGCATACGTATGAAGATAAAGAGATATGGATCCAATCAGAGTACAGCGCTGCGGTCGTTAAAGCCTATATAAGACAAGGAGTGACTGGCACAGTTGTTAGATAGGTTACTGCTGTTGCAATGACAGGTTATCAAGATTTTTTTTTGAGTTTGAACGTGGTGTTATTATAGTCGGTGCACGAGAGATGGGACATAGCATCTCCGACATAGCGATAACATTTGGATTTCACGTTCGACCATTTCACGAGTGTAGCGTGAATATCAGGAATCAGGTGAAATATTAAATCTACGACATCGCTACGGCCGGAAAAATATCATGCAAGAACGGGACAAATGATGACTGACGAGAATCATTAAGCGTGACAGACGTGCAACCCCTCCACAAATTGCTTTAGATTTTAATGGTGGGCCATCAACAAGTGTCACCGTGCGAACCATTCAACGAAATATCATCAATATGGGCTTTCGGAGCAGAAAGCCGACTTGTGTGCCCTTGTTGACTGCACGACACCAAGCTTTACGCCTCACCTGGATCCATGAATACCGACATTGAACTGTTGATGTCTAGAAACACATTGCCTTGTCTGACGAGTCTCATTTCCGGTTGAATCGAGCTGATGGACGTGTACGGGTATGAAGACAACCTCATGAATCCATGGACCCTACATGTCAACAGCGAACTGTTCAAACTGATGGAGGCTCTGTGATGGTATGTGGAGTGTGCAGTTAGCGTGATATGGGACCCCTGATACGTCTAAATACGACTCTGACAGGTGACAGGTACGTAAGCATTCTGTCTGATGACCAGCACCCATTCATGTCCATTATGCATTCTGACGGACTTGGGGAAGTTCAGCAGAACAATGCAACCCACCACACATCCAGAATTGCTACAGAGTGGCTCCTCTTCTGAATTTAGACACTTCCGCTGGCCACCAAAATCCTCAGACATGAATATTATTGAACATATCTCGAATGCCTTTCACCGTGTTGTTCAGAAGAAATCTCCACCCCTTCTTAATCCTACTGATTTATAGACTTCCCTGCAGTATTCATATTGTTAATTACCTCCAGCACTACTTAAGACGCTAATTGAATCCCCACCACTTCATGTTGCGACACTTTTGCGTGCTCGTGGGAGCCTTACACGATATTAGGCAGGTGTATCAGTTCTTTTGGCTTTTCAGTGTATATGCTATATTTAATTTCTATCCAATTCTTATGTATAGAACTTCTATTTTATATGTATTAATGTAAAATAATTATTTGTACTGTGAAGCGTTTTACCAACGCCGTCGTATTTATTTATCTTTTGCGCGATGGCAACATGTTGTATGTGTAATATAATCTCTGTGAAATGTTCAGTTGCTCTAAACTGTCCCTCGCTAGGAGAGGTTCTCATAGCACACAAAGCTGCTGGCATTTGTCTAAATCTTTCTACGCAAAACTAAATTAGTTAAGTTTTTGAAAGCAAGAGTCTTAATTAGAGTCCCTTGTGGTGGAAAATTCTGAAAATAAAATGTAGACATAAAGATGGGGAAAATAATGTAATTTAGGTAGATAGTTTTGCGAAATTTAACAACAGGAGTTTTATTTTTTTCTTTAATTTTACACAAACGATCTTTTGAGTCAGAGAATTAGGAAAGAAATTAATCAATAACAGTTAAAAGAAGTTTTTAAAAAATTCGATTACTATGAGGTGGATTGTCACATTTATTTGGCAGAATAGCTTTATCATCTTAATGTTTGTTATCGCTGAGATGAAAGCCTAATTTTAAAAAAGGGATCTGCTATTTTGGTATCATCAACGCCCTAATATGATTACCATCATGGTTAAAGGTAATTCGACAGTAAAAGCTTTTTACAATTTTTCATTAGACACGCACATTTGATTTTAAAACTTCAATTTTTGGGGTGTTGTGAATGGAAATTTTATTCTAAAAGGGGGGAATCGCTGAAACAGCCTTTAAAGTCAGTATCAGAAATCCAGTTTCCAAGTCATTCCCATTCCCTCAATAGGATGTCTGAATATATATTGTTACGTATATTGATGCTCGAGGATTTTATACTATCTGTCTCAAAGAACCAGACAGTTCTTCAGGAGCTAGGGAAATTTATTGTCGAAAAACAATCCTTGAAATACGGGATAAAGTACTCAAATTCGCTTATTAAATCTCAGAAGGTCTTCACATCTTCTACGGAGCTTAGATACAACTATCAGTGTCTAAAATACGAGTATGTTTAGAGATTATTCACAAGTATCGCTCGTCCTATTCAAGAGCCGAAGTAATTATTAATCGCTGGTCGACTCTTCTCTGTCAAATCAGTACCAATGGATCGTTAGTCAAAACAAGACTAACTCAATTTCGGCAAGCAACTCCCTATTTATAGGCCTTACAGATCTTTCGAGAAAACGCCGCTTGCGATATAGATTGTGATTTAAGCAGATTTCTCCACTAATTTCCAGAAGAATCCATAGGGCCACAAACTCGCCAGCAGAGTCACCAAGTCACCAAAATAGTTGTGAGGCACCCATCCGTGGGTGCCCCTGTTCTTCATTATCTACGCAATTTGTTTCTGTAGGAAATAACGAAGAACCAGACTTATCATTCATCTTAATATCTGTTTATTAAGATAAGATTAGCATAAGATTAAGATTAATCACAATACACAACAATAATAATAATCAAAGTAAGCAGATATGGAATGAGAAGACACAACTCATATTACCAAATAATCGCGTAATTGACCACTATACCTAAGTTTGCAGATTAATTCTAATATCACCAATACACGCAATTTCCTTATAGCTTATTGAAAGTCTCTTACCGCTATATCCTAGATAAACCGCTACTTTCTTTGTCCTAATTGACGTGGCTTTTATCCGGCTCTAATCCTTGTGGTTTCGTGTGTATCCACCTTTAACTTGGATATACA
Organism: Trichonephila clavipes; assembly: GCA_019973935.1. NCBI lineage: Eukaryota > Metazoa > Arthropoda > Arachnida > Araneae > Nephilidae > Trichonephila > Trichonephila clavipes. The sequence goes on along the minus strand of BMAU01021220.1, from coordinate 374,782 downwards.
GGTACGGGTAGGTTAATTCTCGGACTTGTTATTCTCCTAAACGCTATCTTAATCACTTCCACACTTAGACATAGACCTCACATAGCCACACCGCGCATGCTCATCTTCTATTATATATATATATATGATTCCTAATTTGCATAATGACGTTCTTCTTCTTGAGTTGGTTCGAAAAATTTGCCATTCTGGCCCCAAAGAACTACAAAAGGACTGTTAAAAGAAAACGCGGTGAAAACTCCGACACATAGTCACCAACATGGTTGCCGAAAATGATGCTAACGGCTTTATCGCCAAGTTTCCATTGAATCCTCATTATAATGTAAGGAATGGCGTTGATTGCGAATATTACAACTTTAACATAAAATAAATACAATACAGAGTAATATAAACGTATTGCACATCCAGATATAATTTGTTTACACTATTTTAAGTATACTTTGCACAAAATTCGTAACAATATGTTCATCACGCAACGAGTATTTCCCACAGGAAATGAAGCATAAATCAACGATCACGTCCTGTGTGCGAATTTCTTATCCAACTCATTTCAATATTTCATGTTAAAGTAGATATTACAGATTTCAACGAAATATTAAACATTAGAAATAAACCAGATGAGACACTTCAATACATCAAACACAAGAGTATCAAACTTTAATGTATATAGCGGGATAATGTGTGCATAATAAAAAATTCGAATGCTCCGATTGCAAAAATACATTTGTTTTAGATAAGCAGATTAATTTCGACTCGAAAAATATCGAAGGGACAAATTATTTGAGACTTCTGGATAGAGGAGCTTTAAAAATGCCCACAGATATTCTTATGAAAGTCATTTCAACGCAATATTTCATTTTTAATTTGTTAATATCAAAAATATTCGAATCGAAGTTTCTTAAAGTTGATTGCCAATTATCTTGCTTTACAAGCATAACTGAAGTGTATCTGGAACTACACGAGTTGTGGAATGTCTTTCATTCGTTTCATTCACCTTGTGTAAATTGTAACATACCTGCATTTTCATATTTAAAAAAAAGTATTCGTTACATTTGAGAATATATGCTTCAATAATTATTGGAAAAAGCGCAGTGAAAAAATTTCAACCGTGAAGGATGACCAAAAAATGAAGAAATTTAAGGCCAATTAGATTAATGTTTGCTTTTTATATTTTTCTGTTTTATTTATTTAAATATTCAATTATGGATTCGTATGTTATTCATTGTGCATGCATATCTTTATAATTTTTTTTACTACATACATTTTATGAACATGTTCAATTGTTCACATAACTATTATTTGAAGAAATATTATTTATTTATTTACGTTATACGTTTAAATTATTTTCATTAAGATTTTAGCATTCAAAGTATGTAAAATGTTATTTTTTTAATTTCAAAATTTTTGTTTGATTTTTAGATATTTTTACGATAGCATAAAATTGAATTTTAATGCATATGCATAAAAATAATGTAATTAATAGTTTAAATAGTATCATACCACAAATGCAAATGATTCAAAATTTGAAACTAATCAGTACGTTGCCTCATTAATGATATATTCCGTGAAAAGTTTTTTTCCTATTATTTATAGGTAAGTGTATTTACTAATGTATATATATTTTTAAAGTCCTATATTTGCTATATAATTATTATGGTGTCTAAACTGTTCATGTCATATGCATTTTTTATGTAATAATATGCCTCAAATACTTTACTTTTCATATTTTCGTTATGTTTCTTTTTTCATTTTATTGGATAGAAATTATTTTATATTTTGAATATTCAATGAATGAATTATTTTAATTGAATATATTTAACGCGTATAATCTAGAATCTATTTTTACTATATAATTACTGAGGTATCTAAAACTGTTTGTCATTTCTATATTTGTACATATTTTTGCATGCATTTTTTTTATAATAATATGCCTCAAATACTTTACTTTTCATATTTTATTTACAAGTAAATGTTTCTTTTTTATTTTATTGGATTGAAATTATTTTATATTTTTGAATATTGAATGAATGAATTATTTTAATTGAATATTTTTAACGTATAATCTAGAATCTATTTTTACTATATAGTAATTACTGTGATGTCTAAAACAGTTTTTTTATAATTCTTTCTTTTGTTATGATTCATTGATTCTATGAGCATAAAAAATGTCATTTCTCAGGAAAAAGGAACTCCAGCAAAATGTTTTTAAATTCACATTATTTTTTATTAATATGCCTCTAATGCTCTACTTTTCAAATTTTCTTTGCATGTAAATGTTTTTAAAATTTTATCTGATTGAAATTATTTTACATTGAGTAAATTTTTTCTTAGACTTTTCTTATAATGTTAGGAGCCTTTCATGAGTGATTTTGTCCCTTTTTCCGGGAAAATATTATGCATTATTTTAGCGTATTAATACATAACTTTCATCAGAAAATATTCTAAATAAGAATTTAAAAAAACAATCAATATAAATGCGGAAATTTTAGTCTATGACATTAAAAGAAACACATTTGACATTTACGCCGAAACGGGCTTGTGTCTAACACATGGAGGTTATAATTCGTCCTGTCTTTTTCCCCCTAGTGAACATCTTTGACTAGCTTTGCCGCTAGTACTCGCTTATTCCGGTTGGCCGCACCCATATGTACTAGAGGTATCCAAAACAAATGAGCTGCAACTCGTAGCTTTCTTCCTATTGAGCGTTTGGACTAACAGTCGTCTGTAGGTCGGGAAAGAAGGAAGGGAGTGATGACTTCAAAGACATTCTCCAACACAGTTCGCACGTGTTATGCTCCCGGCGTAAGGTGTGAATCACTGGTGCCTTTTGTGGAGACACAATGTCCCATCTGGACAACTGACCCTCTATATGTCAATCTTGACATGTATAGATGGAGAGAGTTTGGTTATTGAGCCGACGTTACGTCAGCAATTTGATTGGGAAATATTTACACGTTTTACCCGCTTCGCCATATTTTTCTCCTCACGGTGTCATAATTGAAAATTATAAGATTTTTTTCTTTTCCATTCGACTTAAATACAGGTTTCGAATTGTGGGTAAATATTTGAATGAAAAATGCACTCTAGGCTTATACATGGATCGCCGTGTATTCAGAAATATACGGTATATGTATTAATTCCAATATCAAAAAAACTTATAACTCATTTTCCCCCATTTTTTATAATAAAGTGATTAAAGTGAATCAATATTTTTAGTATTTTACATAGCTTGACAAGTATCTTTTGAAATGTTTATCCTCGTGACATATTCATAAAAATTCAAATAATGCTTCAGAAAAAAAACTAAAATCCAACTGTTTTTACTTTAAAAAGGTTCTCTACAAGATAAGAGGAATGAATGATAAGGACCCTTTCACACATCGCTAAACAAAATTCAGAGCCATTATATGTTTCAAACACCAACGACAAACTCGGAGAAAAAAATATTTATCCAAAGCAAACCCATTTCAATACGCCTCATTTTTTCTCTTATTCCAATTTCTAGTCCAGCAAGAGAGCTTTAGCTTTTTACCTTATTACTGCTCTAAAAAAACGAAAGAAGAAGGAATTTTTATGCGAGGAACGTGACAAAAAAATTCCATCGTAACGGTATCTGTTAGAACTTTGAAGTCTCTAACACCGTCGTATGTATGCAACTCGCGTTAAAAGAAGTTTGGCTCATTGCTCACATAAATTTTGGAATTTCGAATCCACTGCTCAAGGAATATTTCGACTTCAAACAGTCATTCTGGTGTTTTTTTTTTCGTCTTTTTTTATTGGAATGTATATTCGAATTAGCATTTTTTGTAACTTTTGGAGTCGAGATTGTTTTTGTCTAAATTTGAATAGAGGATGATGTAAATAAGAGGAGATTCGAAGACTATTACAAAAAAAGTTTTATTTCTGTAATATGAAAGAACATTTACAGTAATTTCGTAACTGTAATTTTTTATTAGGGATAGGTCGCGAGGAGCACAGAAACACCCCAGGTTCACAAAATCTTTAATTCTGGAAAAACTGTTTGTTTGTTACCAATGTCCTTCACATTAAAGCAGGGGTGTCCAACCCAAATGACCTTGCGGGCCACTTCGGAAAAACATAATAATCTCGCGGACCGCACATAAAAATATGTACATTTATACCAGATTTGGAAACAAAAAAACATTTATGGAAGTGAAAATTTGAAACAAAATGAATTATTCTTATTGTTTTCATTGTTTTTCATGTATACCGACATAGATAATATAATATAATAATAAAATGATCAAAAAATGTTTAAAATATTACAGTTGCCATTTTCTTGAAAATTACGGAGTTCATTTTGAATTGATCTTTCGTTATTCAATGTTGAAATTTGATTGTGCTGTCGTTCTCAAACGATTAAGTATACATTGCCTTTTATCTTAACCGTCCAGAGTAATTTTTTTAAACTTTAAAAAACATCTCTGATTACCTCTTGCTTTTTGGGCACTTCAAACAGAAAAGGAGGAGGATAAACGAAAGTCGCACACGCAGAGAATCATGTACCATCCATAGTAAAGGATATGCATAATGCAATCCACAGAGTTTATTAAAAAAGTAATTTATTATAACGAAATTAAACGTAACTGTTTGATAAAATATAAATTTATTTAAATCTAAAGGACGTTTCTATTATCAAAAAGGTTTTATTTTAAAACAAAAATAGTTAACAGGCAAATACATTGCAGATTCATATATATATATATATATATAATTTCAAAATGAAAAACTTTAAAAATCTGATATTTAAAAAAATTTTAAAAAGAGTCGGCGGGCCGCAACTTACGTACTGGTGGGCCGCGTGTTGGACATCCCTGCATTAAAGTATCCTCTCATTTGGCAGCCTTCATGGGAACTAGAATATCTTTGTCACATATTTCCCTCATTTTTGAGAGTGGCAATCGTTTTTTTTTTAAATTTTATTTCAAGTTGCTTGGGGTGGCTGAGTTACCCGCGTGACCACTTTTGTTCCAAAATATTTTCAATGAACAGGGGCAATGTTTTCCCTTTGTGAATGACTCAGTGGTTTTGTTGCCGTGTTGTATGCCTCAGTATGGCTTATAAATGCAAATTAGCAGAATATAAAAAGAAATTGAGCATCTGTGTGTGAGATTTCTATTGGATGGCGCTGAAATTTTGGAAAAAGAAATTGATCAAACAAGGGAACCTGAAGAAATAATGGATGGTAAGCATGTTACTCAAAACAAATTTGAGAAAAGAGATTAAGATGAAACGTTTGAATCGGAAAGAAGATTTTGAAAATGAACTCCATCAAGAAAGATATAAATCCACAAGTGTACCACAAGATACACTGCACCCTGTTAAAAAGACACAAGCAAAAAAGTGCAATATGCTATTTATCGATAGATAGATGGATAGACAGGCAGATAGATAAATAGATGTTGTTGTTGACGTGTGTTTTTTATCCTAGGAGCATATGAAATGCAAGTGAAGAATAACAGAAAGCATACAGTACAACAGAAGAATATACACATTTATTACAGATGATGATCCCAGCATATAACAAGAAGTGGTGCGCTGCTTTCCCTTCGAGACGGTAATCCATTACAGGTGAAAGACCGACCTCTTTCCCGAAGGAGATACAACCATATCTTACTCGGGATTCGAATCCGAACCCACTCGGTTACAAGTCAAGAGTCATACCCACCATACAGAGATGAATATATAAATAAATAGATAGACAGATAGATAGATAAAGATAGATAGGTGTGTGTGTGTAGGTAGATAGATGGATAGACAGATAAAGATGGATAGATAAATGCGGGTGTAGATAGATAAATATAGAGATAGGTGTGTATAGATAGATAGCAATGGCGTAACGGAGAATATTAGGCCTCCCCCTGCAAAGTCAGGTTTTTGGCCTCAAGCCCAAATACGTACTTGGCGTCAGTCAGGCTTTGGACCCCCTAGAATCCCTGCCCCTCCCCGCAAAGCGGAGGTTGCGGTGGTGTATGTTACGGTGCTGATAAATAGATATACAGAGACACCGATTGAGAAATAGACATATAGATAGATAGATAGACACATATAAAGAGACACATATGTAGATAGACAGGTAGTTAGAAAGAAAGATAGATAGATCCCTTTATATTGATCAATAGTCAAACTATTTTTTAAACAAAATAGAAATTGTTTTAACAAAATCAATCTCATTCATTTTTTTCTTTGACAGCTAACGTTTTGTTGACCGACATTTCTTTTTGTTTTGTTGTTCATTTTAAATTCCTTTTAATGTAATAAAAATATTTACACAGTAGTAATTTTTTTAAATATAACTTCTGCAACATAGTAAAATGTGTTCATTCTCTGCTTTTTATTACAATTACTATCGCACTCTTCATTTCCAACGACTACTTTCGAACAACGATCTATCCTAAATCCAATCTCAAACGTTCGGCCCATAATCACATTTAGATATCTATCAATATTCCATTATTCTACCATTCACCCAGCCCACAAAAAATGCACATTCCATAAACAAATTACTTAACCTCCAAAAACATTTACCTACATCCACCTTTTAATCTTTAAATAATAAAAAAAAAAAACCACAACTCATCTCCAAATATGGAACATTCAACACCATCTACCGCCTAAGGGGCTTTCTGCATCGACGATGATAATCAGCCTATCATAGTCAGGAGCCGTCCTGCTCCCTAACAGTGAAGGTACACCTTATCGCAAGTTTCTCTAGTTAGTTTCATTTATTGACACTTCCTAAGACTATGCCTTCCCTTACCCTTTTAACACGATTAGAAGTAAGTTACCTTCGTATCTGACTTTATCCAATTACATCGCGTAGCGGCTCTTCTCATTGGCTGCCCAGGTAATGGGTTTTCTAATTGTACTTGCGTAGCAGTTAAGCTTGCCTAATGTATAGAGTCTTCCCGATTAATCTGATACTGCTTATATTATTAACGGCCAGGTAGTCGGAGCCTCGATGTTAGTTAAACGGATTAGTATTACGGATGGTTATCGTGTATTGCCTTTACGCTAGTTGAGCACAGATTATTTTATCAGCGTGTGCTTGAAAAGTTACAGGAGAGTTTAATTGTAAAAAGTTTTTTCCACGAGGCTTCTGTTTTATCACGCAAGAAATTTTTTTGTTCTTTTTTCGGATTGATTAATTCGATTTGGTATTTTTAGAAGTCAGTTACTTCATGAGTTTAGTATGCGAGAACTTATTTTTGGAAAGGTTATCCCTCAGTGATATTTTTAATCTTTCTGCGATAAGATAATTTGATGTTATTTGTGGTAGATAGTTGTATGTGTACAATAGAGAAAATATATCTTTTTAGCATTCAAATCTCGAATAATATCGGTATTAAAATATGAATTTACACATCAGAAAATTCAAAAGCAGACTTGCTGGTAATTATTAAGGGGGGTCCAGCACGTCCATAGGAGTCCATGTTAAATTGCGTAGGTTTATGTGTACCTTTTTCTAAGAAACTACTTTTTTCTCATGGATAAAAGTTTTACAGCAGGTTATGTGTATTACCAATAACACTTTGACGAAGAGTTTTGTCTTTTTGTTAAAAATTAACCTAATTATGAGTTTTTTAAAAATTGTCCAATTTTCCCCCTAAAATTTGGTTTAAAAAAGCCATATCTAAAATGGTTTTCAAAATATATCTGTTTTCCCCTACATTAAAATGTGTAAACGTATTAAAAGTCTGCTCACTGAAAATTTGAGGATTATATGATATGCAGTTTTTGAGAAAAAGGTACATAAAGAGAAAAATATTACATTTTGAGACCATAGGCTTTTTAAAGTAAAAATTTGTAATTTTTTTGGAGCATTTACTTTTTTAATACATTCCAGAAGCATATGAAGCATTTTTTACTCTCTGCTCATACAAAAGACTCTTTGAATTTTCATTTTTTTTATTACTTTTAACAATTTTGCCTTTTGGGGGTCACAAGGTGCTTTCGTTGGGTTACACAAATCCTGCGTGTTTCTAGTTTTTTGAAGCATGATACACAGTTATAACGAGTTTCAATATCACAATGTTTTAAGATCATTAATTTTGCTACATGACTCATATTGAAATTCGCAATAGCCCTATTTACCCCTAATTTTAGAGTTTTAAATTTCACAAATGTAGATCTTGGAATTACTGACCATATGGTGTTATTAACTGACTCATTTGAGTTCTGGGTTTTCCCATGTAAACATTTGCTTAACAGCAAAGGCCAGTGCTTCTCAAACTTTCAATACTTGCGACCCAATTTTCAGTCATAATTTTCATCGTGCCCCCCTCCGTACAATAACAATGTATTGATATCAAAATTAACGTACTAAAAGCTACAATTAAATTATAAACCGTACAAATTATTAAGATAAGTATTAAATTTTGAGTATAATTTTGTATATAACAAGCCCATGGGAGTCGACTAGTAATTATTAATCTTGTTCCTAACTTAGTATTGATAAATTAACTATCAAATACATTATGCAGTACAGATGCATCTATAAGTATATTATATCAATGTAAAAGTGTATTTTACTCTTTAATTATGTCAGAATGTATTTTGTTTTGCTTCCATTCAGTAACTTTGCAATTTTTTAAGTCTTTTATTTTGACTTTTTGATATGCTCGCACCCCACCCCCCCTTGTAAGGTTATCATGCCCAAAAGGGGGGCGCGCCCCACAGTTTGAGAAACGCTGGCATAAGATCATCTAGATCTCTAAAAATTGGATTCATCTAATTCATTATGATGCGTGTGCATATAATCATAGAAACTTTCGTTACATTCAGCTTCTTTCTTTTGAAACTTACACCTAGCATTTATAATCACAGGACACAGTCCATATTGATGGTTCTCATATGAAGACAGAAGATGAAGATAAACAGCCAAAACAGCAGTTTTCATGCTGTGTAGATCTCATTGATACTATTTCAAAAAGCAAAACTATAATATCTTTGAATTTTCCCATCACTTAACTTTTTTTCCCCTCTGTTTTTTATCCACTTTTTTCTCTCTGTGTCCCCCTCCCCTCATACACTTTTGAAAAAGCCCAATGAACTCTAACTTTTCCACTTGAACGTAATATGGATTCGTGCTCATTAGAAACTGTGGCTGTGTGATATCTATATGAGCTAGTACCAACATCACGCGAAGACGATCGTTTTGGCGTGATCGGTAAAGTAAAATCATATATCATTTTAAACAGAAATATTTGAACTTTTAGTAAATATAAAAAAGTGACAATCGATAATTTTTCGAAAATTTATGTGCCGGGGAACTATATCTTTAACTTTCATTATCAAAAATTGTTAGACATTATTTGTTAGACTTATTGTTCATTCCAATGAGTTACTATTGATTTTAAATCTACAAATCTTCCAAATGAAAGACATTTATAGGATACAGGACATGCTCGAAAAATTAAATTGCCAAAATTAAGACTCTTTGGTTATGGGACATACACTCAGGAACATTGAAAATAGCGACCCAAGAAGAAAGCACCGGATTGAAATGAAATTTAATACACATAATGACACAGATGAGAGATTCACTTGATCTTAAAAACAAGACAATTAAACGAATACAGGGTGTGCAACGACACAAATACTGGGCAACTTCAATAGCGCGTTGGACCACCTCCAGCTGCAATACATGCCGCCACACGGTCAGGAATTGAGTTGATTAGACACCTTATATTGTCTTGAGGCACATGGGTCCACAAATCTTGAACAGCCAACTCTAAATCATGTAAAGTGTGACACGATGGCATCTGCCGTTTTAGCTGATCCAACACATGCTCTACAGGGGCAACTCTTGTTGTATGCGGACGAGCATTATCTTGCTGGAAAATTGCCCCTGGGAGACCATTTAGGAAAGGTCCTACATGGGGTCGAAGAATATCATCAACGTAATGTTGACCCGTTAAGGTTCCACGCATCACAATTTAAGTGGACAGGCTATCATAGGCTATGGCCCTCCCCAGACCATTACACCAGCTGTCCGGGTAGTGTGACGTAGAACAGTGTGGGGGAATTGTACCGCTCACCAGGGCGCCTCAACACCCGTACACGGTTATCATCTGTCCCCAAAACAACCCGGAATTCATCACTAAACACAACCTTTTGCCAATCTGGGACATTCCACAAGGATCTGGATTGGCACCACTGTAGACGCAGTTGCCGATGTTCCGGTGTTACAGGGAGTGCACGGAAAGGGCGCTTGGATTTAAGATTTGCTTCTGCAAGGTGTCTGGAAATTGTTTGTGGAACAATTACTACGCCTACCTCTGCTCGTATCGTTGAACGAGTCACTCTGGGGTCCTCAAGTGCTTGCCGCACGATCCTTCGATCCTCTCTCCTCGTGGTCTTCCTGGTCACTCCAGACCCGGTTTTCCACGCGTGGGTACCTTCTCGTGTCCACTGCTCCCAACAATTTCTAATGGCACACTCCGAACGATCCACCTGGCCAGCAACACGGCGCGTCGACCAGCCTGCAGTTTTCATCCCGATGATCGGGGCTCTCTCAAACTCGCTTAACTGTGAGAAATGTCTTCTAGCACGTTTGCCTGGCATGTTTCGCTTACCAAAGTCTTCCTACAATCGGCGAGTAATCGTCACGTTTATGAACCTTCGAATTTACGCTGGCTTATATAGCACCCTCTTCCTGATTGTAGCGCCACCTGGGCGTGTATGAGCATGCGTATCGGCACAAAACTTGGATCATTTAAATATCACATTACGCTGTACTTATTTGCAAAGTTTCGCGATTGTACTTAGCTTCCTTCTTGGGTCGCTATTTTCAATGTTCCTGAGTGTTTATCTTTAAAAATTTCCAATAAAGCTTTGGGGTTTTTTGTGTGATCTTAATAAAGATCTTTTAATTATTATGTAGAAACACAAAAATAATTTTTTAGATAAAAAAACTTTTTTTTTTCTGTTTAATTTAAGGTGAACATAATTTTTAGATCTCATAATACATACTTATGTTTAGGTGCCATTTTTTAAAAAAGTTCTTCGAAAGTTTGTAAAATATTTTTTGCACTTATATAAAACAATACACGACATATAATTAATTTAATTTTTTTTTAACATACTAAAATAGTGTCTTTAAAAATTATAAAACTTTGTAATATTGAAAAATTTTATTTTTTCAAAACTATTTTTGCAAAACTATTTTTCTTAAAAACTATGTACTACTTAGAATAAAAAAACAGGTCCACTATATGCACAGGTATTCTGTAGAGTATAAAAAATTTGAAGCCATTTCGTGCTGTAATTTTTTTTCCTTCCTGTAAGTGTACCTAAAGGCAAAAAATTATGCTTTGGAGAAAAAATGAAAAAACTAAAGTAGTAATGTTTTCACATATCATACTATTGGCTAATATTGTCCTGCCTATTTTTATATACCTCATAATGATACTTCAAACATTCTCTAGAATTACAAAAGTACTTTTAAATTAAAAATTATTTCGTTGTTATAGAAGAACATGAACATACTTTTATCAAACATATGTTCTCATTTATGAACCATTTTTTATAAAAATATTTCTTGAATATACAAAATATTTTACATGTGGATATATATTATAAGTGCGAAAGTTTGTGAGGATGTTTGGCCGTCTTTCACGCAAAAACAACTGAATGGATTTTAATGAAACGTTACAGTAATATAGCTTATACAATAACACATAAACTATAATTTATAGCATAGACTATAATTTATAAAGATATTGTGTGAAGTGTCCATAATAAAACGATATTTGTCAAGTAAGTAGAAAAATTCTGCCATCTGCAAGCAATTCTGGCGTGCGCTTCTAAAAAGCCCACGGCAGCATATATCTATCTTTTGTTTGTGAAGAAACCATTTTTGTTTTGGCTACGCAAGGCACTCGCTTCTAATTAAATCCTGTGATCAGCATAAAATCTCTAATTTTTTTTTATTTCAGAATAAAACTAAGTTTTGAAGGGAGAGGTTGTTATAAATCTCTCTTTATTTGAATGCATTTTTTATGGTTTAATTATGCATATTTGGTACTAAGAAATTTAACTTTTTTCAAAATAAATGCTTTTATCGGCTCTGGTACTTAAAGTAAATAAACTTTCTCTTTCACACTACATCATTTGGACAATTTTTCAAAATTTGTTTGTGGTTAGTAGTCAATTATAACGCTATAATTTTAGTTGAATAGGCCAGATATTGCATTTTTTAGTATAAAAATAATTATAACTACTGTATATTTTTGGAGTGAGTGAGTGAATATTAACGTCGCACTGTTCAGCTACACGAGGGCTTTTGGCAATGGACCACGTAATTTTGAACCATGGTCAAGTGACGTGGACGACACCTGAGCTGGTACCCCTTCTCCTAACTACCATACCACACCAACTTAGAAGGAATATTCTTAAAATATTTAGCAGGAATATTATTTGAAATCCACTCTTCCAAGATATATGGCAGCACGGGTTTTATGATGAGTATTTTAGCGGGGAAGGTGAATAGTTTTGTAGCAGATAGGCGTTTTCAGCTGACGGCGTTTTCAGCGGATTGCAAAGATTATTATTTTTGTCCCGAAAAATTTCAAAATTTAAGTGTCTTATGTTTTTGTATGTTAATGAAGACTTTAGAAAACAATTTGACTATTTATTTTAAGTGAACGGTATATATAATTAATTTTACAGTGGAATATCTTTAATTAATTTATTTTCTCTAATGGATTAAATTTCCCAAAGTGGAGTATTTCGTTTATGTATATCCCTTAATTTTCAATGTAGTGATACAAAAAAATAAGTATTGCAAGAAAAAAATTGCAGTAAATCATAATGCGGTCGATAAAGCATTAACGTGCATCACGCCCCTAGACGGCGGGTCTTACAAGGCTCTAATAAAGCTCGAGCTATGAAAGTAGCTAGACATTTGCCAACTTGACTCTATGGTTATCATTTCGCTGTGTTTTTCATTGAATCGACATTATATCCATAATAACTTAAGAAACGGCGTTGCTTGCGAATATTACAACTTTAACATAAAATAAATACAACAGAAAGTAATATTAATGTATTACACTTTCAAATATAAATTAGTTAAACTATTTTAAGCGTTCATTACGCAAAACTTTTAACAATGTGTTACTTTTGCTGAGCAGAGATCAGCTTAGGGAGGTATTTTCAAAAATCTACCCTCAAGAGTGTTACGGGGAATTATAAATTTAAAAAAAAAATCCTTTTTATCAGCTATTAGATCTTCATACTTAAAATTTAACAAAGGTATTTTTTTCTTTAGCTGAGATATGGAAAAGCTTTTTTTTTTTGTTTAATTTGCAATTCACGTAAAATTAACTTATTAAAAACTTCTTTATCCTTCAATCTGTGTTGTTTAATTCTTCAGTTCAACCGTGCGAAGAATGGGTATACCAGCTAGTACATATATAAAACAATAAACAAAATATACTCACACACACACACACAAATAGTTTTTGATATAATTATTATACCAAGTGTTTCTAAAAGAGAATATCGGAGTTTTGCGCTGTATAGTATTTATTACGTATAACTTACAAGTACAATTCATACTTTCATATAACATACAAGTTCAATTCATATCTCAAATTTTTTACATTGTTTTTTCTTGTACTCTCTGGTTCTGTATATTCGCAAAGTGCATATTTTTCTGTTGAAAGCAGTAACAAATTTATAAAAAAAACATATATAGAAAAGTAGATTCAAACTTCATAATCATTTTTATAAAAATACGTAAATATTTGGGCTGGAAAAAATATTTTTGTAACAAATGGTAATTCTTTATTTCTCTCGTGTTTTATATTAATGCTTTTATTAATGCTTTATATTAATGCTCGCGCACGCGCGTGCTTTTATTCATAAAAATTAACTGTACTTTTAGTTATGGAAAGTTCTGGAAGTTTCGATGGCAATAGATAAGGAGATGGAATATTGAGTTTGTAAAAAAAAGTTCTTGAGTTGTATGTGGCAAAAATTGCTGACTTTATTTTTATATTCGTGTTAAAACTGGCGCCCCACCCGTGGCCAAAGAACTACGATCCCATAGACACTGTGACGAAACGCCGTAGAAAAATGAAAATTTAACCGGCTCTGTAAACCTTACTGTCCCGGAAAGAAAAATTACTGGTATTGCGCTGCAATTCTTCTAAAGCAAGAGAAAATCCCTGGAAATCGAGAGACAAAGTGAATCATCCTGACTTCAATTGTCTGAAGAAAAGGAAAAAAAAAGAACATCTATTTCCTGTTAAAAGTTTTTGCAATAGTGTTGTGTGCATTTTTCATATACAAGTGATAGCTATCCTGCTACAGTGTGTTAGTGCTAGGGATAATTTTATTTTATTTCATTGATTTTTTGGTATTCTTATTCAATGATAATTCTTAATTTTGCTGTATATTAATTTATTTCTTGTGATATAACGTTTCCTGATTAATATTTTGTGAATTGCACATTAATAATTACTATTTTGCTTCATATTTTACTGATTTAGTATTGAATTTAGGTAGCATTACATGCCTGATTATTTTAGTTTTGTTTAGTATTTTCATTGCATTGAATTTTTGTATCATTACAACTGATGATTCCTAAATTTCCTTTATATTATTTTTTTATTTGATTTAATGTTCCTTGTTGGTATTTTGAATATGTTATTAATTCATTTACCCATTTTAATTGTATTTTGAAGTGCATAATAATTTATAAGATTCTAAAGCTAGAAATATTTTAAAGTGTATTCCCATATCTGTAAGAGCTTTGGTGGACAATAAGGCCTGGACCTTAGTTATTTATTTTATTTATTTGAAACTCTTAAATTTCTCAGTCATGTCATTTCTGGGAAAAGGGAAAAAAGCTGATCTCATTAAGCTTGCTATTGAGTTAGGTGAATGTGAGTTGAATGGGGAAGAGCTAAAAATAATTGAATTAAGGACAAAAATTTTAACAAATGATGCTTATAAGGAAGACCCTGAATTTGTGAAATGTATCCTTGAGGGAATCGTATCAAATAGGATAGACGAGGAAAACAAACAAAAAGAGGAAACACTGCGTGAATTTGAGCTGCAGAATATACGACTGCAAAATGAGACTCAAAGAGTCGTAGGTCTACAAACCCTACCCCAAACTAAAATTGAATTAAAAAAGTTGTTACCAATATTTAATCCTGAAGTTGATAACATTGACCTGTTCCTCACCTTATTCGAACGGCAAATGAAGCTATTGGATCTTGATGAATATCTGTGGGTACCCTATCTCATTGGTTCCCTACCTAGTGATGTAACCTCCCTTATTGCCCGTGAGCCTGAGGAAAAATGCAGGGATTACTCCCACATTCGAGGAATGCTTCTGAAACGGTTCAAATTAACCACAGAAAAATTCCGGGAGCTGTTTTCACGTCACAGAAAAAGCCCAAATGGGACGTGGAAGGATTATTATTTTGAAATCCGAGCATATTTTGAAGGTTGGCTCAATGAGCTTAAAATTGATTCATTTGACGGATTGAAGAATTTGATGATTGCCGATCAAATGAAAAAGAGATGCTCTCAGAGTGTAAGGAACATTACCTGGATATCTGGGAAGAACTTATCTCCCCAGAAATGTTAGCAGATAAGCTGGAAGCTTTTGACAACATCCGACGTGCCCTACCCAGTGGAACTAGGATACACGTGAAGGCAAGTGAAACCGTAAATGATGGAAGACAGGTATCATTCAGGAAACCTGAACGCCCTCCCAAAAGAGAATATTCCCATCAGGTACCAAATGAGAGATCCCCTCTCAGATGCTATTGCTGTGGGAAACAAGGAGTATAGGTGCCCCACCTGCAACCTCAACGTCTCACAAAGAACAGACGTAGCAACCAATCACGTCAATGCTTACACAGCTCAGACCAGAAGCCCTCGATTGACCCTAATCGACATAACTTTCTGTGGAATAAAGGGACGTGTATGTGCAGACACAGGATCTTCACATTCAATTGCTGGGGAAAGGATGTTCCAGATATTTAAGGATAAGGGACTCCTTTTCCAGGAAACCACATTAGCAATGAACTTAGCAGATGGTCAACAGACCACAGGTGAGGCCCTCACAACCCAAGTAATGGTAGAAATTGAGGGGAGATCAGTCTTGACCAAATTCATAATTCTCCCAAAGGCGAAGGGAAATAGAACACTTCTAGGAACAGATTTCCTTAGTTCTGCTGGTTTGGTTCTAGATGTGAAGAATACTTGTTGGTACTTCTGGGACAATCCTACCTACAAGTATCCATTTGGTGAAGAATTGGACACCCCGTCCATAGTTGAGAAGAAGTCCAGCAACACCTGCCAATTAAGAGAAGGGGAAGGTGAAAGTTTGACCTCTGTGTGTGTGTGTGTGTGCCCAGAAGGAGAAACTTAACCTCCTGTTGGAATCCTTCCAAAATGTCTTCGAACCAGGGGGAGAAGCAACACATATCTTGGAGCACCACATTAACACGGGAAATAGTCCTCCTATCTCTGTACCCCCATACAGAATGTCTCCTGTAAAGAAGGAAATATTGAGAAAGGAAATTGAGGACCTTCTCGAAAAAAATATAATTGAAGAATGTGAATCTCCTTACGGAGCCCCTGTTGTACTGATTCCAAAGCCAAACAACCAGTTTCGCCTTTGTATCGACTACCGGAAGTTGAATGAAGTCACGGTCTCTGATACTTACCCACTTCCTCGAATGGATGATTTACTGTAGGAGGCAAAACATACTGCATACATCTCCACCATTGACTTAAAGTCTTGTTACCACCAAGTGAATGTTAATACTGCTGATAGGGACAAAACCACTTTTGTTTGTCCATTTGGAACCTACCGGTTCAAAAGGATGCCCTTCGGATTTAAGAATGCACCCGCAACCTTTCAGAGACTGATGGATATTTTCCGAAGAGGGTTACCTGTACTTGCATACCTAGATGACATTATAATTATGTCCCCTACATTCGAACAGCATCTAGCAGACTTGGAGGCCGTGTTTAAGCGCTTGATGGATTTCAAGTTACGAGCAAACAGGGAGAAGTGCCAATTTTCCTGCTTACATGTTAAATACCTGGGCCTATGGATTACACCCCAAGGAATAGAAGTCGATCATGAAAAGACTTCAGCTATTTTAGGGATTCCACCTCCTAAAAATGTGAAACAACTGCAGTCTTTCCTGCAAACCTGCTCATGGTACTGAAAATTTATAGCCAATTTTTCTGAGATTGCCCGACCCTTGAGCAACCTAACTAAGAAAAAGGCTTTCTGGAAATGGTCCGAGGAAGAATGGAAAACATTTCAGACCTTGAAGCAATGTTTGGTGTCTCCACCAATTTTGAAGCAAGCAGACTTCTCTCAACCTTTCCTGATAAGAACTGATGCCAGTAACTATGCTCTAGGAGCAGTCCTCCTACAAGGAGAAGACAAAGAAGAACACCCAGCAGGTTGTTAAATCCAGCTGAAAGAAACTTCTCGACCACTGAACGAGAAGCTCTAGCTGTGGTTTGAGCCCTCAACAAGTTTAGGGGCTACATTGATGGGGCAAGCATCACTGTAGCATCTGACCACCAACCCTTAAGGTGGCTCATGAAACTGAAATCTCCTAGTGAAAGACTAGCCCGTTGGGCTCTGCAATTGCAATCTTTCAACCTCAACATGGAGTACATCCCCGGAAAGAGTAATGTGGTTGCAGATATGCTATCTCGTCCTGCGTGTTATGAATAAAATAAACTGTGTGAGGTCTGAACTGTAGCCATTGATGTCCCATCCAGGTCTCCCAAGGAGATACGTGATGAACAAATGAAGGATGAGGAACTGGTCAAAATTATTTCTTGCCTCGAAGATCCTAACAAGAATGTTAATTAAGTCAATTGGGTTTAATGAAATTAATTAATGGATTAATTAATGAATTTTTGGAATTAATTAATGAATCAGGGTGTCCTATTCAGATATGCTCCAGACTCTGAGAGTGAAGAGGCCCAAATAGTGATACCTAACCATGAAGGAACTTTGATCCCCAAAAACCATCATGATGCTCCAATGGCTGGTCATTATGGCGCCGAAGGCACCTATACTCGAATAGCAAAGAACTATTATTGGACTGGTATGAGGAAATACATAACTGATTATGTAAAGAACTGTCCTGACTGCATTAAATACAAAGCTTCAAATCAGAAGCCTTCCGGGCTATTACAGACACCTGTGCCAGACCAACGTCTTGAAACCTTAGCCATTGATCTCTTCGGGCCCCTACCTGAGAGTAAAGATGGTAAAAGATGGATCCTAATCATTGAGGATTGTACCACCAAGTGGATCGAAGTGTTTGCACTACCCAATGCCACAGCTAAAGAATGTGCCATTACCTTGATTGAAGAGGTTCTACTGAGGTATGGTATTCCTCGCCTCCTTATCAATGACAATGGAACCCAGTTTGTGTCAGCAATGATGCAACAAATATGCTATCTATTAAACATCCATCAATCCCTGATCCCTGTATACCATCCACAAGCTAACCCAGTTGAACGAAAGAATAGGGATCTGAAACCACGGCTGGCAATTCTCGTCCAAGACAAGCATGACTGTTGGTCAGAGAAGCTACCCTTCATCCGCTTTGCTCTCAACACAGCCAAATGCGAAACGACAGGACAGACGGCAGCCTTTCTTAATTTTGGTAGAGAGTTACGCACTCCAAGTGAAGTTGTTAATGATATCCGATTCGTCATCCAGAATGATAATTTTGTGCCAGAGATAACTCTCTGTCTCAAGAAATTCGCTAAGTTTTCCACTCAGATTAGAGAGGTGGTTGAAGAGCAACAGGATAGTAGGAAGTTTTACGCTGATAAAAAGAGAAAAGCTGCTCCAACATATCAACCAGGAGAACATGTCTTTGTAGCATCACATCCGCTGCGCAAAGCTGCGCAAGGAAGAATTGCAAAACTAATGCCACGCAGAGACGGTCCCTACGTGATTTTAACACAAAGATCACCATCATCTTACGAGATTGCTAGTCTTGATAATCCGGGGGAACCTCTTGGTGTTTACCACACCTCTGCTTTAACTCCTTGTAATAATGAAAAAGTAAAACCCCTTATTCCTCTTCGTAAACGTGGCCGTCCACTAAAGGTCCCACAGACTCCTGGTTCCTCGTCGGGACGCCGTCGAGACCAGAGGGGGAGGATGTAACAAATGGTAATTCTTTATTTCCCTCGTGCTTTATATTAATGCTTTTATTAATGCTTTATATTAATGCTCGCGCGAGCGCACGCGCGTGCTTTTATTTATAAAAATTAACTGTAATTTTAATTATGGAAAGTTCTGGAAGTTTCGATGGCAATAGATAAGAAGATGGAATATTGAGTTTGTAAAAAAAAGTTCTTGAGTTGTATGTGGCAAGAATTGCTGACATTTTTTTATTTCCGTGTTAAATT
Organism: Trichonephila clavipes; assembly: GCA_019973935.1. NCBI lineage: Eukaryota > Metazoa > Arthropoda > Arachnida > Araneae > Nephilidae > Trichonephila > Trichonephila clavipes. The sequence continues at coordinate 355,333 of BMAU01021220.1, read as the reverse complement.
TTATAAATAACAACACACACGAAATATTATCAAATAACATATTTATGAAATATGTTCTGAAAGTCAAAGCAATTCGAATAACTTGTTTTCGAAACTTTGTTTTGTACCCAAAAGAATTCTTTGTCAGATAAAAACATTTGAAATCGGATATATCTGTTTAGTATCTCAATAAATACAAAAAAAAATCAAAATACAAATCTCTAACAAAGTGACCTTTGAAATAAAAGGAAAATTTTGTTTGATATGATAAATCTGTTTAACCTAAAGTAGTACAGAAAACGTAGAAACTAAAGAATGCCCAATACTTATATGTTCAATCGATGTATAGTAATACAAATTCTTTCGTTTTCGTCTATAGTTCGTTCTAATTCATTCATTCGTTTTCTTTAGTTTATGCTAAATTCCTTAGTTAATTTATACGGGAAGATTAAATAGTTGAAAAGCGACCATGAAAATTATACAAGTAAGGTAAAACACCTCAAAATGGCGATTGCAAGGTTAGCTTAGACAGTAGTTACCAAAGAATTGGGTCACATAATTATTGTTAGAAAACTTTTGGATTTTGTTCGCTTCTTTGCAGAAAGAATAATGTGGCCCGAAATATTGATTATAAGCCAAAAAAGAATACTTTTTTGACAGTACTAAGTAAATAGAAGCGATTTTCGGTGTCAAAATTGGTGACAAATTTGGCGACAAAAATAAATGTCTCTAGAAAAAATCGGAAGATTATAAGATGATTATTTGGCGATGAAACTTAAGAAGCTCTTAGCAGGTTTTTCCCAGCCTATATAAGGCCGATGAAAATGAAAAAAATAAAGTCAAACATTTGACAGTTACTGTGCGTTTCATTTGTGTTATACAAAATTGCAATTACATATTAGAACTGCTGTGCTTTATATTTTTGAGATTGTTTTTTTAATATGTCATCAATTTCATTAAAAATGAGTTAATGGTTAAAGTTAAACAATTAAAAAAAATTCTCCCCCTTTTTCATTTCTATATATTTCTTATACACACATTTCTATAAATTGCTTTCCTTATATATATATTTTGCCCTTTAAATATAAGAATTTTTCACCTTTTTTATTGCAGAGTTCATACAAAAAAAAAGGAATCTTAATTAAAACTATTCACAGCATTGGGATAAATCTTTAATTTTTACGTATAAATTAATAATATTTTGTTAAACAAGTGGCTCCCCTTCAATCGTACGTACCTACACCTTATTAGTTTCCCCAACTTATTAAAAATTTCTAAACTCTATTGTTCATTGCCATTTCTTTAACATCCCAAAGGGGCCTTCTCCTCGGCCGGGTCCTTTCAACAATCTGAAGTTCAAGAGAAAACTCATTCGAAGCCTCTCACCGCGGGGGTTATTCTTCTGCTTCCTCCACCCCTTCGTCCTTCCCCCTGCACATTTCGGAAGCTGATTTCTAATTGAACTGTCACTCAAGGCTACAAAACTCAGGGCGTTGGTTCACTTCCGTGAGTCAGGGCAAAGGAAAACCCTTCTTTGTAAACCTGCTCGACCACCCCCACTACACCCCTGAAGCATTAAAAGTCGTCTGCTAGAGTTGGGGAGAGGTGGGTGCTTTTATTTCGATTTGAATATAATGTCAATATCAGGAGTCCTTCTTTTGTTTCATATCCGTCTGGCTTGTTGTCAAGATTTCTAGTATAGAAAATCATGAATAGGGGAAACGAGGATCAACTATTTGAAATTTGTTGAAAAGGCGGGAAGGAGGGAAGGGGGTGACACTCGCTCGGAATGAAAGGAATGGAAAATTTGTTTCCGAATGGCAACGGGTTTTGAATGACTTTTGGAAATGGTATTGTTTCCGAAATGTATTTTCAATGAACAAAGATAGTTAGTTGGAATGAAGCTTAGTTGAATGTCTTACTGGGTTTTCGAAAAAGCCACAATGAGGAAAATTGGTAATCTCTTCCGCGATTACAATGTCTTACTTATTTTAATATATTTATACTTTAAAACTAAAATGCTTGGAAGATATGCTTTAATTAAATAAAAAAAATTGTCTTAAATATTCGGAATTTTCATATTAAGTGATATTATATGGACAGCATATATATTATATAATCATAATTTTAAAATTTGACTAGATACTGAAGTAGTTGCCTTTTTAAAACATTGGTTTTTAAATGAACCAAAGATAATAAATATAAATCGACATTTTAAATTTTTTATTTACTTTTTGAGTAAACAAGAACACAGAAAAATAAACGGTTAAATAAATACATGGTAATAGTTACAAAATGGCTATTGTTTTAACTTTGAATAAATCGTACTTGACCACTTTTCAAATACTAATAAAAAAAATTCCAAAAATATTATTACAGTGATAAATTTTTATTATAATTTGTCTTTAATTAAAATAAAGTAAGGCGTATAAATATTAGGAATTTTTGTATCAATTCATTGGTGTGTAAAAGTATTTTAAATGCAATCTGGAATTTAAGGATGAATAAAAAAGATAATCGAATTATTAAGAATTTTGTGACACTGACGTTGTCGAAGCTGAGGCTTATATCGGGAACTATTTCTTCGCAATTTGGTTTCCTTCATGGCATAATTTGAAATCAAACAATTTTTCTATTTAAAATTTTACACGAGACAGTGGACTTAGCGAAAATTATTTGCTGAAGTAACAAATATAGAAATAGAAACATAAGCATTGTGGGTTACCAATGTGTAGTCAGAACGAAAAAGATAAATTCAATCGCTTAACATACGAAACATTTTCTTTTACGTTTTACTAAAATTTGAATTTACGTTTCAAACTTTTATTATAAAAATGGAACTCTTAAAAACCACAAATATATTTATTGCATTTTCATGCTATAAGATCACGGGGATTTAATTTTTAAAAATAAATTTTTGTATCAAAGACCTTTTTAAATTGTATTCTCTCTTCTCTCTCTCTATATATATAAATTTAATTTCAACCCTGCATTATAGGCAAATAAAGAAGGTTTGTGATACATAATAATGTTAAGCCCTGCATTTTCAGGCCTAAGACTAACAGTTTGCTTTTTAAATACTGTGACTACTCGAACAAGTTCAAGAAATTTAAAAACTCTTTTGCTATTAAGAGAACCAAGACGTCATACACATTAAAAAAATTCAATTTTTCAAATATAGTATTAAAGAATAGTGCATATTTTTCTGAACCTAAAAATGTATAACACTTTTATATGTACCTTGATAAAATAATCTTAAAATATGAAAAAATAATTGACAAAAAATGCAAACAAGCGTTTACAAATGTTTAGTTTTTTCACTTTTTCTACAAAGCATAATTTTTTGCTATAAGGTACACCATATACTTCTATACAAAATCCCAGTGTATATAATGAACTTTTTTTTTTACTCAAAGTAGTATGTAGTTTTTTAAAGGAATAGATTTATGAATGCAAAAGGGGAAAAAACAGAAAATTTCAAAATTACCTAAACACAAGTAACAATACCTAAACATAAGCATGCATTATGAGATCTCAAAAATTATGTCCAATTTAAATTAAACAAAATAATTTTTTTTAATTAAAAAATTATTTTTGTATTTCTACAGAATGATTAAAGTATCTTTTTTTTTTATTAAGATCACAAAAAAAATCTATTGGAAATCTTTAAAGATATTATGTCCCAAAAGCATTTTAAAAAGCCATTGGCATTTTACTCATTCGAGTATGTCCTGGTACACTAAAAGTAGATCAAGTTCTATATAACTCACTCTGTTTTAAAATATGATAAAGAGGATACTTATATCGTCTGCGCGCTGCGATAAATGTAGAACTTAATTACTGTACGAAATACCCTGAATTTCACTTCCGAAATTTCATTCATAATTTAAACGCCATTACATACTTTTCGCTACCACAATCTCTACCCTTGGCTACTTTACCTCACAGTAAAGAGCACTGTTCAAGAGCTATTGGCGATGCTAATATTCCTTGAAAAATTCATCCGTCCGTGTTCAAAGATGCCTTTCAGCAATCCAATCCAAATTACTCGATGTCCGGTCGAAATCACCAAACGAGACGAGTTCTTGAATTCCAATTACAGATTCTTTGACCGAAAAATCGACTACCCTGTCTCTCATCCCCCGGAACTCCAAAATCCATCCAATTACTCAGGTCCCTTGAAAGCCTTAGTTCACAAAGGATGTCTAAACTCCCCCTTAATAATCGACCTCATCCACATGGAAGGGTGGGGAATAAACCCCACAGGGGTATAAGTATTAGGGATCGACTGGATAAAATTGAAACGTCAGGTGCAATTTCTGCCTGCGGTAATTTACCGCGGCGTTAAAGACAGCTTCCTAAGCCAGCAGTCTTTATGCCACCCGATGACCGAATGACAAGGGGTAGTTGTCTTCACTTCCTTTCACCTCCCCTGTGATACCTTCTTTATCCCTTATCTTCCCCTCACTCTCATTCCGGAAAGTATCGTTTGATCCTGAGGTGAGTAATTTTGTTCTGGTGGATGGTGTGAAGAAAGGTGCCGAAACAGGATTGTTAAAATGTTCCCACTCAATGGCTAGTGAGATGGAATGTTTAAAGTTGGGTTTTGAAAGGGTTTACGGGCCTTTTTCGGTTCGGTAGATTTGTAATCCGAATTTCAAATACTTTTTCAGGTTGAAAAAGAAGGTCCAATTATAACATTAGCTAGTGTGGGTATACTCGTATGTTCAGCATTCTTAGAATTTAAAAGCACACGCACACATTCCATAAATATCAAGTTCTTAACTTTAGTACATAAAGTTAAAAATATGTTTAGCATTAAAGTTTATAAATTACGAAATATAGAATGAACTGTAATTAAGAAAAGCAAATTGTGGTGCGCGTAAAAATAAATAATATATTTGAACATGCTGCTGTTTATAAATATATAAGAAAAATCAGAATTTCTGTAAATCTAACTCGAAATGGTTTTTCTTTTTTAAAAAACACTCTGAGTTTTGTTATTATCATTTCTAGCATATATTTGAGAGTTTATTAGAAATTAGTTTGCCGGATATATAGTAATAATTTAACATGCCACACATCAGACGGTGTCAGATCGCAGCCCACGAAATTTTCATCAAGGCTAAGGGCTGGATGTATGCCTGTCGTTAGCTGTAGATTTAAGCACCATACAAAAGATAGAATGATTTGGCTCAGTTCCACCCCAATTTTGAGGGGGGAGAAAACCACGGAGAAGTTGTTGATAGCTAACATTTACTTTTTAATTCTGTTGCGTTATTTTTTGTTCAGTGCCTCAGTCAAAGTAAAGTTAGTTATTAGTTACATAAAAAGATCTATTTATTGATGATATGTCCACTTTGTGTAGCTCATAAAACACTTAACTTCTTGAGCAAACAGTAAAACAGAAATTTTGTTTATTTATTGAGAAAGATAGGTATAAAAACAAATTTAACTATTGCTTAAAAGCATGCTCGTATACGTACTTAAACCATTTTAATATTGCACATTCGTATACATTTAAAGACTATCAATGAAGCACACACATGTATGCTTAGTAAAAAATCCTAAGAAAATCAGTTACCCCTTAACTGGTTTGCCCGAACTCCGTACGGGCTACCGAAAGCTAGCAACAACCAATTTGCCCTAACACTGTACGGGCACTAATATTTTCTTCTTTTTATTTTTGATTTGCATATACTTTTAGTTCTTATTGTGAGATTATCAGTGCTAGTGTTTTTCAGCGATACAGTTTGCCCATGGTGCTGAAACACTTCTCCTCCGGGATTTTCTTTGTGGTGAAGGAGGAAATTTTTTCATTGAAGGCAGGAACTTAGATTCTTGAAAATATTCGATACAGAACAGGGATCGGCCAGGCAATGAACAATTTGTTGCTTGACAAGAATTGAAAATGGAAAGATAATTCAAAAAAGCCGATATATTTCTTTCCCCATTGCAATGTGAGTATTAGTATTACTCCATACTTCAAACTGTGTGTGCACATATATGCACACAAACACACTATCCACAACCGTTTGAAAAAGAGGTGCGAACATGAAATTCTTTTGTAAGTATGAGATAATTTCTTTTAAGGTATATATGAGAAACATTCTTCATAGCATGCAGAGTGTACTTATAAAAAGCAAACATTTAGGGGGATTTGTGTTCCGCAGTTATAAGATAAAAAGTAGTGTGAAAACTTTAAAATTAAAAATTAAAATTAAATTCTTCGTTTTTCACCTTCTCATAAGTATCATGCTTAGTTATTTGCAATTAAAAAATGTGCCTTTTTTTAATCATTTTGGGCAAAAAACTAACCACAAAAGGGGTTTAAAATGTCAAAATGTACGTTTTGACACCCTTCAATTTGGTTTTTTGTAAAAGACTATATATATATTCACACAATTCTGTTTTTACACGAATTTCTTTCACGCGGTTTTAATTTAACACAGAAAAAAAATTTAATTACATGACTTATTTTGATTAAGCACAACCGATCCAAATTCCAAGAAGAAAATTTTACTATACTTTTATTTTTATAACGGCTACATTGAAGATGAGGAATTTATGCGATTTCCATTTGCAAGAAAAGAGAGAATTTATAAAACCTTATCTTGGAATTTTGAGCGTATTTCGAATCTCAAGATACGAACACGACGATTAAGATATATGAAAGAATAAAAATACTAAAAATGATGCACAACGAGGAGATATTAAACTAGTACAGCTGTCTAGCGAATTAGCGGTTTGGACATAGCAGACATCTCAATCTGTATTATTAATTAACATTACTCCCGGAAGAGAAAAAGCACATGCTCAGTTGAGGGAAGACCCTTAATGACGCGATATGTGTTTATTGTTCAGTGACAACGAATAAAATTTTTTTTATGAGTAACTCATTTTATTTTGCCTATTTTTTGTGTTTAAGAATAAGAGACATGTGCTTTTTACCCCTTTCAAATGAGATTTATAAGGTGACCAGATTTTTTACAATGAAAAGGAGAACGAAAAGTTTAAGAAAAAATTACAACGTAAATATATGAAACATTTTATTAGCTCAAACATAAAAACATCAATTACTTTTAGAAAAATTTTAATTATTTACTTAAACGGGTATTTTTCCATAGAATGAATTTTTTCGATAATTTATCATTTTCTAATTTATCAAAAATTTCGAAGCTAGAAATATACTTTATATTGAATTTTACGGTGAATTCTGCAGCTATGAAGTATCAACATTTAACCTGTGACGGATCTTTACGCGATCTTCTCAGTAATTCTCTTGAGGAATCTTTGGACCAGCATTCACGTTTAATTCACAGCTATCCCTCTCAAAAAGAAACCCTGATATGTAGATTAGTTCGACTATATAATGTCAGAGTTTTGTAATTGTAAGAAGAAGGAGCTGAGAAGTTGTTACAGTCGCCACGGAGGTGATTTAAAATAAAGTTGATTTTCGTAGCTTATGGTTAAGGTATCCGACTACGTTCGGAACCGTGATTTTGCAAAAACGCATAAATGGATAGTTTTCATGATATTTAGTGTCACTTAGATTAGAATATATGCATAAAATTGTTTTAAGGACATTTTGACAAAAAAAATTTATTTAAATATAATATTTTGGCAAGAAATTAACTTAGAATAATCCTTTTCCTTTTGTGAAAAATGGTTCTATTATAATAATATTTTGCCTGTATATAGCTCAGACCTCTCTACAGAGTCTCAACTAGAATTTTTGAAAAATTCACAGTATTTTCAGAGTTACCACCAATTGAAATAATTATTGGCGTTTTTTTCTTAAAATTTCTCCTCTCTGTTGTCGTAAAATATGAATAAACTCACTTTTAAGTTATATGTTTCCAAAATTCTAGTTGAGCCTCTGTAGAGAGGTCTGAGCTATATACAGGCAAAATATTATTATAATAGAACAATTTTTCACAAAAGGAGAACATTTGGAAAAAAAGGTTATTCTAAGTTATTTTTTGCCAAAATATTATATTTAAATAAATTTTTTTGTCAAAATATCCTTAAAACAATTTTATGCGTGTATTCTAATCTGAGTGACACTAAACATCATGAAAAGTATTCATTTATGCGTTTTAAAATCATGGTACCGAACGTAGTCGGATACCTTAAGAGTGGTGTTTGCCACGGTATTAAATTAGTGGATTGGGGATTTGTAGTCAACGATAGATTAGATTAAGTTAAATTGGTTACTTGCGCGTGTTCGCTTAAGGTTTATTGCTTTCTCCCTATCATTCCTAGGACTTAAGGGGACTCTCTATCAATTAACGGTTAAACTGTTGTTGATTAGTTGCTAGAGTAAAATAAATATTTGTTATAATGGAAGTTTCTGGTTCTACTTTTACTTCTCCCACACTCTTAGGTAGGCAAGACGGTGAAGGAGCAACTTCAGGGTAAGTCGCTCACAAATCATGATTTCTCACTTATCCGAAAATCATTACCAATTGAAAAAATTCTTTCAACTGCTGCATTACTTCCAGGGCATCGCAACGTAAATTCAACAAGAATAACTAAATTTTCATGCGGAGAGAGAGAAAAAAAATTTGCTCATTTTTTTAAAATAGTCAAATACTTCCAATCATCTTTTATCAATTTCAACATGTTGATTTTCCCATTGTTCAAATTTATTATAATTTAAATATACATTCAGTGTTCTAATTTCTTCAAACAGCTGTTTAAGGTATCCCACTACGTTCGGAACTGTGATTTTGCAAAAACTTGTAAATGGGTAGTATTTATGATATTTAGTGTCAATTACATTAGAAAACGCATATAAAATTGTTTTAAGAATATTATTACAATAAAAAATTATTTAAGTACAATATTTTGACAAAAAATGAACATTTTCAACATGAACCAATTTTCAAAACATTCACCTTTTATGAAAAGTGCTTCTATTATAATAATATTTTGCCTGTATGTATCTCAGACCTCTGTACAGAGGCTGAACTAGAACTTTTGAAATATACGACTTAGAAGTGAGTTTATCCATATTTTACTACAACAGTGGGGAGAAATTAAAAAAAAAACGCTGATAATTATTTCAATTGGTGATAACTTTGAAAATAATTTGAATTTTACAAAAATCCTAGTTCAGACTTTCTGGAGAAATCTTTACTTTATACAAGAAAAATATTATTATTATAGAAACATTTTTTATAAAAGGAGAACGTTTTGAAAAAAGGTCATTCTACGTTAATTTCTTGCCAAAATATTGTATTTAAACAATTTTTTGTCTTATAATGTCCTAAAAAAATTTTATACATGTTTTCTAATCTAAGTGACACTTAATATGAATATCCATTTATGTGCTTTTTTTAAAATCATGGTTTCGAATGTAGTCGAATACCTTAACTGTTCGGCCTGACATATCTAAATAAAGATTAACAGATTTGAAGACAAGTAGGAGGACACTTTTTGAGGAAGGACAGAACCTAAGATTGTCCATCCTAAAGGAGGACGATTGGTCACCTTATAATTTTCATTGCTTGATTTTGTACAATACAGTGGATAGCGGTTATAAGGAGGAAAAAAAAAACGTTTTAATTTGAACTTCCCTGTGCGGAAAAGATGTTCTATGGTATGGAGATTGGAAAAAAAAATAATTTAAAAAAATGATTTCACAAAATTTTAATATTGCCACAAAGGGCATGAATTTTCGAAAAAAAAATGGGAATTTAATTTTGGTTAGATGATTTTAGACTCAAAATAAAATTATTTTATCTACAATATAAATACGATGTTGTCCCGAGTTCGAGCCCAGTACTACTAACCCCCCTGTGTAGGACAGCGATGCACGTTAAATCTGTCGAGAGCTGAAACGTCCTCCCGTTGGTGTGGTGTGGTAGTTAGGAGAGGGGGTGCCAGCTCAGGTGTCGTCCACGTCACTTGACCATGGTTCGAAATTACGTGGTCCGTCGCTAAAAACACCTCGTATAGCTGAACAGGGCGACGTTAATATTAAATCAATCAATCAATCAAACAAGCTTTTTTCCGTCTTTCTTTATAATTCCCACTACAATTTCAACTGTAGTCTTTGCAAAAAAATTAATACCAAAGAAACTGTTCAATGTACCTATGTTTAGTTCTTGTAATTATATAGTAGGTGTCATCTCAATGCAATAAATGTTTTTTTAAAAAGCTCCAAAATACCTGTTATTCTTTAATAAAAATTACTTTAACTTTTACCAAAAGAAAACCGGTACTTTTTCGTTAGTCGGGCTCAAGCGAAAAATCGCCAAACTATGTAGAATTCGGCCAAATTTCTTACAACCATAAGGGGAATGTTCGTTTGGGGTCATGTGCCCTGTTCTCTTAATTCAATCAAAACACACAAAGCACGTTTTTCTTTTTTTTCTTCCATCTTAATTTTTGTTTTAAAAAATGATAAAAATTCCTCGCTGAATTTATGTGAAGACGAGGAGTAAACGATCCCTTTGAGCAAATTCTCAAGGACCATCACCGTATTCTGGAAAAACCAATAATTATAAGCATTCTTTTTTATTTAAACAGTTTTGCTTACAACTTATTAGTATTTGCTTATAGTTGAACTTGTGTGCCGACTGGATGACGTACTTGGTTTGTCTCTGGCCTTTTGTACCCAAGGTTGTGGGTTCGACCTCTGCCCAAGTCTGTGGATTTTCATGATGCAAGATATCGACAGCGGCCACGTTGTATGCGACATGTAAAAAATTCCTTGAAGTGCCCGTTTGGCTTAGGTGCTCTAGGTAAAAAATAAATTACTAAGTTCAATTTCGCATCGTCAGAGCTCATGTGCCTCCCTCTGGGAAGGAAACTAGGTGTCAAAATTACTTGCGCAATCGGTATCGCCTATATGTGGTACCGATATAAAATAGTAATATCAGCTCCTGGGGAATGAACTAGATCTGTAAAGGTAAAAAATATCAATACGCAGCCCCCTTAGAGTAGAGAAAAAAATGGTTGGACTTGTTTTTTTCTAACCATTAATTAATATTTATTTATAGTTGAACGTTTTCAACTTTTATTCTTTTGACTGTTTTGTCATTCGCTTTGCTTGACGACTTGGATCGCGTTTGGTTAACATTTGGCGACATTTACACCCGACTAACGGAAAAGTACTTAACATTCCCCATGTGAAGTACTTAACATAGAAATTTATTTATTTTATTTTCTCTTCGCCTATGTACCAGAGAACATGTCTTCCCCATAGGTAGGTTTTGTAATTTTGAACAATACTTTCACAATCTACATTATGTACAATCTTTATGAAACAAAACGTTTAAGGTCTTAACATGAAAACTGATTGTTTGTTGCATTATTTCTGCTGATTTCTTCAGATTGGAGCCGATCTTCTATTTCTGCATAAATATCGTTGAGTTGGGTGGATGACTTGAGTACCCAGCTCTTTCAAGCAACAACCTCATATCAGTAGGTATTTGAGAGACTGTAATTGATTGACTTTTGCCCTTTGTTAACCTCCATAAATACATTTTTTAGATATATCCTTCCCGAACGTATATATCTTGGAGTAACAGATTTATGTGTACTTTTTTATGTAATTCTGTATAAGTTTCCTTTCAAACATTTTAATTGAGAAATATTCTTACTGCCATAGGCATTTATTATCGCTGCTAATTCATACTTCCATTTCTTCGAGAGATAGTTTGATAGACGGGGAAAAAAGTCATGGTTTCACAGATTTATATTCTCATGTCAGCTGCGTATATAATTCACGAGACAATTACATAATGTTCTTCGAGATCTCTCGCGTCTTGCACTAAATCACGCAAAATTAAATTACATCTGTCTTTCCGCTGAGTTCGAACAAGAACACTATTCATTTTTAACTCCATAAAAGCGTTGCCATTCCGGAATGATAAATTTTCCAACAGTGTTATTAATGGTCAGTCTGCTTAAACTCGTTCTACATGACGCTGATATCAAGTTGAGGTGTCAAGAAAGTTTTTATCGGATCACAAGAAATAGGAAGTGAATGAAAAAAGAAAAAGGCGCCAAAAAGATATTCGAAATTCCATGGTGATCTTCGATGGAGATGAGTTTGAAACGGGAGATCAGGGTTACGCCCAAAATATCATCCAATATTAAAATTGACGCGCCCAAATTTGACAAAATGGTTGGTCTTATACCGCACCTAGTAGTTCGCTGGAAAGTTGTTTTGAAATTACCGAAAAGAATTATTCAGTATTCTAGAAGAATATACGTTACATTTTGATATGCAATCTTAAAAATAATAATCGAAAATTCTGAACTTCAAGTGATTTTCATGAACACTAGCGGAGAAGAATAGTATAGAAGGCAGCGCGCGTGTGTGTGTACTTGAAATTGATCTTTTTCACCAGGTAAAATCAAAATTTCATCTTTGAAATTTGAGTATAAAAGAAAGTTTGATATCTCTGAATAGGGGTGAACTGGAAAATATTTACTCCGTAATTTACGTGATTATTACAGCACTTCAATCAAAATAGATTGGTTTATTACAATTCACAAATGACACTGCAATTATAAATTGTAGTTTAAGGTTATTTCTTTTTAGTTTAATCAATGGAGGATAAACTGTGTTTTCCGAAAATATTTTATCATCATCCCTCTTTTTACTTTCAACTCTCCTAAAGTTATAAAGGAAAGAAGAAATTTTTCATAAAGGTTTCAATAGCTGTTTTTTGTCAAGGTTTCATCAAGAGTTTGATGTAATTTTGGTATTTTAGCCACCAGGTGTGGTGGGAAGTGTAGAGAACAATAACGATTTTAAATTCTGGCTTCGATTACCCGAAAAAGGATTATGGGTTTTTTCCTGTCATTCTTTTTTAAGAGATTTCATCAAAATGAAATTGCAAAATAAACACACACACAAGTAGTATATAAAAAAATTAAGTCAACTCCTATTTAGATTAACAAAGAAAAATTTTATTTTAATGAATTAAATTTCAAATTAATATTTGAAAAAAACTGAATAAACATGAAGTATCATCGATCACAAGTTAAAAAAATATATATATTAAAAGTCAAGAAAAATTTCTTTAGAAAAACAAACTGGCGCCATCTGTTGGTGCTAGTTCTAACTTCGTCTGAAATAAAGCAAAAAAATTTTAAGATTAAGAAATAAAATTAAGTTAATGAGTTAATATTTGAAAAAAATTGTATTTCCGACTAGTGTCACATCCACTACAAGTTTTAAAAATGTATTTTAACTTCAGCGGATGGATAAAAAGTATTTTATCAACGATTAAAAATTTGATCAAGATATATATAGAGAGAGAGAGAAAAAGTGAACTAATATAGTAGGAATTAAAATAATTTTTTTCAAAGTAACATAACATTGTTATTCAAGTTCAATTACTTTTATATTCGAGAATGTTTTTAATGGTAAGAAAATATGAATATCTATATTAAGATTTCTTGAAGTAAAAAAGAGTGTGACGGGTCTATCCACGTTCTTTTAAATACTAATCCTCTTGGGAAATATTGGGTCTTTAAAAATTGTTATATTAAAGATGAAAATTAAGACGTATATAAAGATTAAGCTTTCAGGTTAGGGAGAGAGAGGTTAGACTGCAAACGGCTAGCAGTGATTGATTAAACGTGAAGTGAGGCGTGGATACTTCGGAGCTGATTATTGTAATACTAAAGTTGACGATTTGCCAATTAGTAATCAAATTAGATTAGGTCGCTAAGAATTAGAAGATATTGCCTAGGCGTAAGTGATCAGATTATTTAAATTCTTCTCGTATCTCGTCTACCTCGTTATCGCTTTCCATATTTGGTATTTGGGTGCATCTCTTAACTTGGTTAATAGAATTTGTGTTGTTATTCATAACTGAGAATAAATTTAAGTTTTTTTTTAATCTGGCTAATCTTCCTTCCCACACTAATAGACGTCGCGGGGAGACCATCACAACAGAAATTAAAATAAAGCCAATGAGTATTATATTTTAAATAATTGCATGATTTAGGAAAGAGAGAATTTTCTATTGTTTTAAAAATTAATCTGAGTTTTAATCTGTTAAAAAATATAATTGACTTCGTCTTTCAAACAAAAATTGAAAATAATATCAGGATTGAATTTCCCATGGGGCTAAATTAGGCATGGCTTACGAATGCAAAGACTAGGGGTGCAGTCAGAAGAAAGAATCAAATGCTAACCAAGTTTTTCAATTTTGTATTCCACTATTTCAAAACAATTAAGTACAACAGAAATTTTTTTTTATTTAACATTTCTGGGGGTGGGTGGCTATTTCTGTCGGCCATATAACTATTCATACTCATTGTTTAAATTGAAAAACTGTAATTCACATGTAATATGACGGTTTATTTATTTGTTCTTTTTTTTCGCAAAATTTGTTCTTGGCGCTCCTTTTCACTTAAATTCCTCACTGCAGGTGCATCGTTCAACACTTTATAGATAAAGTAATTAGATTTTGATAAAACTGTAGCTCTTGCAGCTTCCTGGGAAATTGAGTATATAATTCCGTTGATTGTTAAAATCTTCGTATGAGACAAAGCCTTTCTTCTCACGCAAAGATTCCAATCCAAGCAATCGTTGCGTTATTTTTCTGCAAGAGCTTGCAATGATGTACCTTCGCAACCGTATTGGCGACATTATATGAAACGAAGCACATAGTTATCATTTCAGAGCATAGGAAACGTACGAAACAGTGTTGCCAACTTGGCGAGTTATCTTGAACGTTGAGATTGTTGCGATAGTATGTGATACATTAATTACAGCATCACGAATTTTTTGTTATGTATATAGAGGGAAATAAAGAAATTTTCCAAACTTGTAGGAGGGGCACAGAAATCTGGAAATGAGGTCATGTGTAACGTGTAATCTAAAAGAACAGAAAAATTAGGGTTTAATCTAGAGTATTTACTTAATAAATAACACACTATATTGTAAAATGTTTAAGGAGACATAGTACGATTTATAAAAAAATCTTCGATTTAATGATTTTCAAAATTTTTTTGGCTGCCTGTTATGTATATGTACTATGTAAAGCATTTTTTATGCTCATAATGCCACAAAAGGCTAACCAACAAATTTTTCAAAGAAAAAACTAAAAGTGCATTGAGTGATTTTAAAATGCTGCTTCTCCTACAATAATTGACGTGCACACATGAAATTCGATTTACAAGTACTTCAAAATATGTGTAATAATAATTTATATTGATTTTGTGATAATATGAATGGTATTTGTAAAATACTATTTTTATGTATCTTTATTGAAAATTCAATTAAAAAGTATTAATTCTAAATTCAGTTATTTTTTTAAAAAAAAAACTAAGTATTGCGCTTTGATTCAAAAATGCATACCAACATGTAGGCATAATGCACACCAACATTGAACATGTATTAATGCCAGTATTGAAAAAAAATATCAAAGCCTTTGGCCCAATAGGAAAAAAGCATTTTAAATGAAGATAAACGAGGAATTTTTTTTCCTTTCTTAAATAAAACAGTTTAAAATTTTTATTTGTCATTTGAATGTGAAAAAAATGAACATAAAAGTCATCACAACTCTGCTTTTTTTTCACTTGAAGCTTTCAAATTTTTAGAGATTATAAAAAAATATATAAAGAATAATTTTCTCTAAAAAATTTGATTTGATTTTTTGACCAATTTTTGTCGAATTGTATTGTGTCCTCTGAATACACATTAATAAATACAGTAAGACCCCGCGTTAAGCGGGTGTAACGTCGCTTCTCCGAACATCAACATCTAGTCGGCATCTTTTGTTGGACCCGACACCCACACGTGCATCTTGCAAGTGCAACGCAACCCCTTTTTGACCCCCGAGGAATCTAGCCCCGTCGACCGGAAGATGAGGGAGAGATGCTTTGAACTTGCACGGGAACGGTAACCAACGAATCCTCCTCTCACAAAATAGTGGACTCTAACAATCTATAATTAACTTTAATAACTGTAATGTATCATTCTGTAAATAATATTGAATAGTTGTGACGTAAATAAATTCCATATTTAAATTAACCAAGAATACGCTACCGTTATTCTTTCAAACGTTACACGGGGTATACGTTCCATCAAAGTAGAGCGTAATATGAAACAACGTTAAACGAGGTTATCTCATCATGTAAGTAATTGGGTTAGGGGAAGATAGGTAAAAAATTGGACAGGTATTTTCCCATTAAATTTATAAATTATGTTTTTTATAACAATAAAACAAAAATTTATTCCTTATAAATATAGAAATATAATAAACGAATATACATATAAAAATAAATAAAATTATAAGACTTGGTTTAATGGCCTATTGCGTTCAATTGCGTCGTCAGTCCATATAGAAAGTCGTTTTTCCATTTCCTCTATTTTATTATTTCTAGAACGGGTAATTCTAGTTGCAGAGCTTGTCGTAGTTGCAGTTGCCGATGACAGTAATTTTTCTTTATTCTTAAGAATGGTCCTTATTGTTGAAGTTGCCAAATTCAATGCAGTACCAATTTGAGATTGACGTTCACCAGTATCTTATTTTCTATTCATTTGCATTTTAGTTTCAAGTGAAAATGCTTTTTCTAGTTGCTTTATTTTTGAGATTTTTATTATTACCCATGATAAAAACTAAAAACCATGATATTTGGCATTATATCAATCGATATATTACATAAATTTATACTTACAATAAAGTCAACAAATGTTTGAAACGATAAAAATACGTTCGAATAATACCATAGGAAAGAAGAAGCACAGATAAACAAACTGCTTTGGATATCGGGAAGCCTAATGCTCTGCGTGCATTTCGGGAAATCCCACAATTAAAATAAAAGAGCGTTAAATCGAAACAGCGCTAAGCGAAACAGCGTTAAGTGGGGTCTTACTGTACTTGAAAATTAGAAAAAATATTTTAACTACTATTATTACAAGAACATTAATTATTATGAAACATATGAATAACCTTATATATCACATATGAGCATATATAATCAGATCACACCACAAATGCGTTTGCCGAAATACTCTTTTTTAAGATTAATATTTAAAAATTCGTTTCAGAGTTGCTTTCTAAAATAACTCTCAAACAAATGACATTCTTAGGAAATGTTTTCTCAAAATAGAAAACTGTGGAAAATTAATCCCGAGAAAAAGCAAACCCTTTTGAGACATTTTAAAAAGGTAAGATTAAGTAAAATGAAAAATAAGTGCTTGACTATATAATACAAGCAAATAATATAAGTAAACATCTAATATTGATAGATAATAATTTAGAACTCAAAATCATTTTAAAAAGCAATAAAAAATTAAATTGAAAGTGAGTAAAAATTACTTTTTTGTAAGGATTTTCTTTAGATCGACACAAAGCGCATGAAAATAAAATTTCTGAAAATAGAGAATATTAGTTAATATTTCTCTAAATAATTTTTTGTTGAAAGAATTTGTCATTCGCTTAGCAGTCGCAGAATAGATTTTTAAGGCTACACGGTACCCTTTTTCAAAAAGTTTTTGGAGACAGTTGCAGTAAAAATAACTGATGTTTTATATTTAGATTATATTATTAAGCTGATTCTGTAAGCAAAAAGTCAGTTTGACCAGCCATTACTTCACAATTTTAAAAAATTAGGAATTTTTGAAGTTTTTTCTAACTTTTATAAAATACTCAATTTTTAAAATTTATTAGTAATTTTAAGTTATTTATGATTCTTAGATTATTACAAACAATATTTAGTATGGATTTGAAAATCTATTCCCTTGTTGATTTTTAATAATTATTTTTCTAGAAAAACTTCGAAAAAAAACATGAAAATTTTTTAAATATCAACTTTAGCATTTTTTAGAAAAATAACTAGAGTTCTCAGCCCTAAATCCATACTAACTTTTATAGAACATACATTTGGGAGTATATACAAAAAAATTCAAGGCTCTATCTTGAACAAGAAAAAAGCCTTAGGGATTAGAAAACACTTATACCTTCAAAATTAAAAGTCTGAGAAAAACGCATTTTAAGTTTGCAAAGTCATAAAAAAAACTTATAATGCCCGTAAAACTCCAATTTTTCAATGTTATTTTCCAATGTAAGTTCTACATTAAAACACTATTTTTATTAAATATGACTGAAAATTATATTTTTAATTCAAAATAAATTTTTGCATAATATTGATAGCATTTGTTAAAACGTCAGTTCATTCAGCTTTATCTTAACCTAATATTTTACAAAAGTTTTGAAACACGAAGCGTTTATGTACAAAATAATAATGATACAAACTTAAGCTAAAAATAGTCAGGTTTGCTCATAAAATTTAATTTTTTTCAGTTTTAAATTGGGGCAGTTTAGGAAGTTTTAGCTCTTGTCGTACGACTTTAAAATACTAAAATATAGTACTACAATATGTTTAGTATAATGTAGTTTGGTACATCAAGGAAATATTTAGTTATATCTGCAGCATTAGAATTTAGAATACTTGTATTCGGAAGTCAAAGTGCAGAATCAGCTGAGGACTGATTTTTAGATACATCATTTTCAGTAGTATTCCATCTCTTCGAAATATTGCTTTTCACAGAAACCCAGAACGCATTTGCCATGGCATTTTCTCTACAGGAAAAGATTAATGATAAAGCTTTTAAGTTATATAAACTATTTTTAAAACAAAAATTGACCGTGAAATTAATCTTTATTAATTAATTATGAGAACTCAAAAAACTCAAAACCTAATCAAGCAGAAATGATTTTAGTAATGAAAATTGGAATTAATAACCATTTCAAACTAAAAACTCAAAAATATTTTTAATTAATTCAACTTAAGTGTGAAAAAATGCTTTAAAAGGAAACCGAAACCAAAACCATAGCTCATAAAACTTCAAATATCATAAAAACTAATTTGCTAACAGATCTGAAATTTCGTGGCAAGCATCTCAATGATATGGGCCACCAAAACATGCTAAAAAAATTTTCGGTATGAAATTTTTAGGGTACTGTGTAGCCTTAAACAGTAAAAAAATTGTAATAAATTCCACTGTAAGCAATTTACAAATACAAAATTTTTTTTCGAGGAAAATAAAAATGACCCATTAATGTGTTAAAAAATAAAATATCTTAATTTGATTTTTAAAAAAAGAGAATGAAATTTTGAAAAATATTTTTCGGCTACTAATTTTGATTGTTTTTACTTTTGGTATAATTAGTACTTCTTGACTGAGCCAATATAAAATAGAACAATTCTTGCAGGATAAAAAACAAAAACTTCTAACTTCAAAACATTTTGATTATTTGGAAAATACTTAACAGCATATAAATTTTTATTGTTCTCTTTAACAAAATATTCCCGAAAAATAAACAAACAAAAAAATTCCATGTTTAAATAAATAATATTGTTAAGTATTCAAGCGGTTTTTATCAACAGTACGAAAAACTTCCATAAAATTAGATGTTGAAAGAAATCAATGAATGATTTTCGAAAACGCCATATGTTGTTAGATGAAGAAAAATATCAGATGATCGCTTCAAGCGAAGTAATTACAAACAAAGAAGAAAATGGCGAATAGAAAAAAAATAAAGTAGGGAAAAAAAAAAGAAGAAATACTGCCAAACGATATTTTCGCGTCCTGTTGGAAGAAAGTTTGGTTTGTTCCATGAAAAAACGATTACTTTTTTTTTCTGCTGCATTTAAATACACTGAATGGTCGAAATTCAATTTAAGTTCGTTCGGCAGCAGTAAGAAATTTTTGGGTCTCATTACAAAAATAAAAGAAACAAAAATGGAAAAGATAGAATAAGAGGAACAAAAATTCTGGAAGCACTTAAGAAGGACGAGAACAAATTAGTTTTGTTTTTTTTCTTTTCAGTTTTATTGCTTGTGTTCGTTTTTATTTAAATGTTCTCACTAAGTACAAAATTTTTTTTTTCATCATGCATGGAATGAATTTCCGGTTCAGGGCAAAATTGAAAACTTTTTTTCTTTCTGCTGCGTTGTGTTTTATAGATGAATCTCGTGACTTATTAACGAATTTTTTCTCGTTTTCCGTGAAATATGCTCAATTCACGGAATACAACATTAATCAAGTCACTAACACACATTCGAGTAATTTGCGAAAAAAACCTAGATTAAAACTTTTCTTTGCTTAACTATAGATTTCGTGACCATTATTTTATTAATGAATTTGTTCTACAAAGTCATTTTGGATGTATCGTGCTGCGTTTAAATAATCTGTTAACTAACAGCAAATGTACCATTCCATAAGTTAAATATTTGTCAAGTGTCAAATTACAGCATCAAAGAAAATGCATGCCATTTGCGATAATTGAATTTCCTTGCCAAAGTAAGCTAAGATTAATTACTTTTCCCTTGCTACTTCTTTCGCGTCTTTTCAAAATATTTGTACAAGATATTTGGAAGGAAACTACTAGCATATCATATCATCAATATTAAATTTATTCTTCGTTCGAATTTTTCTCAAACCTTTTCATTGAAACTGAAGTAAACAGCAAGAAAAGGAAATAGACTGCATTCGATGCGTTATACTTAAGATATAAATAATAATAGATAATAAAAGAAAATTTCACCCTGCTATACAGTAAAATACGTTTAACGCGAAAACACTTACGATGAAATATCGGTTAACACAAAATAATACAACAATCCCGACAAACTAGTATGTATTTTCATGCATTTTTTTCTCTTAACACAAAACGAAAATCGCTTTCCACGAAAAGATTTCCCTTCAACAAAATCAGAAACCATCAGCCAGATTGAACTGTCCCATTGTATTATCGAAAGAATTCATTGTAGTAGATGATTATAATGTGTGTATAGCCCCAATTTTGACAGACAAAGACATTTAGGAGTTTGTTCAAAGCTAAAAAACATCATTGATGCAGATTTCGATGATACAAACGAAATGAATAATGAAACACCTGTTCCCACATCATCCGAAATAAGGAGCATCATGAAAAATTTGTGCAGTTATTTAGACGCCCTTTCCAAAGGTGAAATAGATAGCAAAATGGTCAACATTAAACAATTTGTTGACTGTTTGATTCTAGAAAAACAATGCAAAGAAAAATACCAAGTTATTTTCCAAAAACTCTATAAATGTTTGGTTTTTCCAAAAATTTGAAAAATTTTGTATTATAAATTTCTTTAAGTTATATATATTGTGAATATTTTAGTTTCATTAATTTTATTAAATGTATGCATATATATATATATATATATATATATATATATATATATATATATATATATATATATATATATATATATATATATATATATATATATATATATATATATATGTATCTATGAAAATAAAATAAACTTTAATAAACTTAATTTTGTTGATATATGTTTTTTTACAATACCTTTAACATGAAATTCTTTTAACACGAAAAAATATTTAAGTCCCTTCAGTTTTGTGTTAATCAATTTTCATTGTGTGTATTAAATGCATTATTATTTTGAAAAGAAACCTTCACTTTTGACCTATACAACTTAAGCCAATGAAAATTTTTAAAAAATAATAATTACAAATAAAGCAAAATAAAATATTTGCGGAAAAAAGTTTCCCGATCTGATGACAAGCATACTTTTGCTTGCACTACATGGAATAGTTTGCACTGTATTTTAATAGTTATATTTATTTAAATGCATCATAGAGTGAATTTGTAGAATTTATTCGTATGTGTTGTAGCAGTTTCTCAAACGTGTTCTCTCTAGGGGTTTCTTTATGATGTAGTTTGATATGAAAACATCATCTTGTATTTAGACTGTGAAATATGCGAATAGATATTTTTATTTGAATAGATCTGAAGGTATAATAAAGGAGGAATTACATGAGTACACTACGAAGTGTCGGTGAATGTTAGCTGATGTAACGTTTTCCCGTCACACAGGTGAAAAGTCGGCTTCTTTTTGTGGATAGGATAACCACGTTCCTATGCACACCTGTACCTTTAAAATATTGCCAGGTATTGTCTTTGGTCCTCGCGCCGGCAACCTTTGACATCTTGAGAAACCCCCTACTCCGCCCACGAGCCGGATGTAACTCGAGGATAAAGATGCCAATTTTTACCATCCCGAGACCCTAGAGAGGGAAGAGAGAAGTCTGTTGGAAAACTTCGAACAAAACAGATGTAATTTTCTTCCTCACAAACAACAGAATTTGGACTCCAATGAATCAACCAGTCTTTTAAAAAACTTCAGTGAAATTAATAGATGTGACGTAAATAAACCAAATATTTAAATTAATAAATATCGTGCTACCATTATTTTTCTGAAACGCCACACAGAGCGATAAGCGAAAGTCGTAAAGTTAGAAACCTAGCAACGATTTAGGCTATTCAGGAAACAGTCCCGAGTAAACCTACTTCTGATGCTAAAGAGTCCGTCAACGTAATTGCATTGAGACTTCATTCAAAGATAAGTAATTTTTCTATTTTCGTTCGGTTCAAGCAAACAATACGCTTCAGGAGTAATTGTATTCTTCATATTTTGATTGAAAAGAATTAAATATATATATTAAAGATTCTAAAATGTGCCGGGCTAGTACTATAATAATCTAGGTCTCTAAAGTGTGGTGCAAGTACCGTAGGAGGTACGCAAAGTAGTACTTGGGAGTACACGAAAGAAGTGGATCATGATTATATGTATGTCGCAGGAAAATGATGAAATTAGGAATTTCATCAAATTCCTAAGGGAGATGATCAATTGATGGGAGATGTTGGAATAACGTCTCTTCAAGGTCATTTCCCTGATAAAAGTAAGGGATTTGGTCAATCCCTGAACTGTTTCAGTGAAATGATGAAATAATATTGTCAAGAGTTTGAAAGTGTTTATTTAACAAATATGGTGCATTATTAAGCGTAGAAGTAAGTAATACATCAATAGTTAATGAAATGGAAATTATTTATCCAAAACTAATTAACAAGTAATTAGAAAAATAGGCTGGTATTTTTTTATGTGTAACATCTTTCCTCTCGGTTACTTGCACACTCAAGTATCAATCCCTATGTTAATCCTATGGTATCATTTTAAAGATACGGGGTTGATATTTAGAGGATCAATAGTTATTATCTGTATGGTTAGTAGTTACGGGGACTCGACCCCTCACCCCATGTGTCTCCCCTCCCCCTGGACAGCATTTTTCCAATGCAAATCCTGACTAGTTCATCATTTCATTGAAACTGTTCAAGGATTTGATAAAATCACTTACTTTCATCAGGAAAATGACCTTGAAGAGACGTTATTTTAACATCTGTCAATTGATCATATCCCTTCAGGATTTGATGAATTTCCTAATTTCGTCATTTCCCTGCGACATATATATGTGTAACGGGATACTCATAATTAGTTTCATTTTAAGGATACGTTATCAAAAAGCTTTCAATCTTTAGAAAATGCGGTTAGAATGGTAAGGATGCCGAGTGTTTCCTCTTCTTTTGTTTTGTTTTGTTTAATTCTTAGTCATTCGTTCATGAGTATTTGCGCTGTGTTCAAACCCTAAGCTACATGTATTGTTAACAAAATATATACATTAAATCAAGCTTTATGAGATGAAAAACGTGGACTTTTAAAATATAGTAAGCAAAAGCTAATTTAAATTAATTATCATGTAGGTACTTAATTAGCATTGTGATTGAAGTTCTAGAGTTTTCAAGAGGCTGCTCACATCAGTTGAATTAAGAACTGGAACATCTCTTTGTTAGTTTTAATAATTCTCAGTACTCTCAGCTTGTGGAAAAGAAAAAGAAAGCAAGTCTCAGCTGTAACAAACATAATAATTTAACTTATTAGTTGATAAAATCCTCCGTTATAGTTTTACGCAGGAATGAATGAATATTAACGTCGAACTATTCAGCTATACGAGGGCTTTTGGCGACGGACCTCGTAATTTTGAACCATGGTTAAGAGAAGTTTTACGCAGGTGTAACTTAGAATACGGTGAGAGAGAGAGAGATTTAGACGAGGGGTGACCAACCTATTTGAAAAGAGGGCCACTATCTGATAAAAAAAAATATTATGCTAGTCCCTTCAAACTTTTTCAACAAACAAAAGAATATGAATAGATGAAAAAAGGTACTTATAGGTTTATTATGGAATTTTGACGCAAATAGCTCATATTTTATGCAAGTCTATGTCGTGGAAATTTAAAAATAATATAATAAATAAAACAAAAGAATTTCGAACTTAAGTTTTATTGTTAATTTTTTTTAATGAGTTAGGTTAAGTATAAAATAAAAATGAGTAACCAGAAAAATTTAATTCTAAATAATTATTAAACAGTCAGTACCTTCTTAATGTGGTTTTTCAATTGGTAGAATTTTTACAAAGTTTTTAATTTGTAAATTTTTTACATTAGGAATAGTTCTCGAAGATGCTAGCAAAATCGGGTTGTCTTAGGTGTGGTTCAGTTTCTCTTTTTTCTCCAAAATCGATTTAATAAAGTAAAAAAGAAAATATATGATCAATCGCAGTAACGCACACAGGAATTTTTCAGAGGAAGGGGGGTTCGGTTTCGAAAGTTCATCATTCTTGTTTCATGCTTCTTTTGATTTTGTCGATTTTCGGGAACAAAACGCAGTAAAAAACTAATTATTGAATAAATAATTAGCATTAATTAATAAATTTAATCATTAATAACAAATACTTAATTAAATTTTACGTACTATAAACTTAGAATTATAATCAATCGGAAAAAAATCAAGGGCTTTGGGGAGAGGGGGTCCGGACCCCCAGGACCCCTCCCCTTGTGTGCGCCACTCATCAATCGGGATTGCTAAAGAATAATCTTTTCCTTGTAATCCTAAATTTAAATTATTTAAATGTCTTATAGTATCGGTAAGAAAAGCTAAATCCCAAAACCTATTTTCATTCTTGAGAAGGGAGCACTCATTGTGCAATTCATTGTTTTCTTCCAAATATTTTAAAACACTCTCCCTCAAATTCCATTGGAAAACCAACGCACACAATAATGAAGCAGTGTTGTCTACATTATAACTTTCTATTGTAATTTAATTAAGGTATCCGACTACCCTAAAATCATGATTTTTTTCAAACATTTACAAACTTTTTTATGACTTTATTTTATAGGCCATCTTATTAGCTTAATAACAATACCAAGTTTTTTATTTTCCCTCCACTAGAACAAAAACTACAAGCGTTTTAGTAAAAGCAGATGCCATAACTTTACACAAGGTGTCAAACTTTAAAATGCGTTTTACTCGAAATGTATTTCTTTCGAAAAACTCAAACGGGGACAGAGATTGCTCAAAATATTTTGAAAATAATTGGCTGAAATTTTTTGCTTATGTCCTGCATAACAGTAGAAATGTTTCGATCTTCAGATTTATCTATCATTGTTTTATTTCAAAATTTGCAGTCCTTTATGTGAATATAGTCAATGTTTTCTTAAGCAATTTCGTATAATCGCTAAGATAAAGTGCTCTAGATTTTGTAAAAATTAAAATATCTCTTATCCTGAAGGTCACTTCAAACAAGAATAACGAAGTAACACATCAAAATTGAAGAGTTGAGAATTTGTTCAAAAACTCTTAGTACAAAGCGGGCCCCGTTTACGTAATTTTGTGTACATTTTTACTAGTTTTTTCCCATTTTAATAATAATAATTCTTTTTTCTTTTATCAATTTTAGAATTTTTTCCTTAAAATATACCAAATAAATATAAAAAACCCCAAAATTCCCATAGCTCCATTTTTTCAAAAAAAAGTTGTCGCAAGAAGTCGGATACCGTAAGTGTATTTAAAATAAAGTTTGATGTTCTGTTTTGCTTTCAATGAAACAGTAAAAAATTTAATAATTTCAAATTTTAAAATTTTTCAATAAGTCTTCGCTTGCCTCTCTTACAACTCACCCGTTCCACACAGTGGCAAGTGTGCCGCGGGATGACCACCCTTAATTTAGACTTTGGTAATATTTAGCTTCTAAGGTATTATCTTAGACTGAATAATCATATCTAAGTTTAATCTACGCAAAACTACAATGGTTACAGTTCCTCTGGGTGAAGGAAAACAATTTACAACATTAATCTTTCACATTGACAACATTCCAAAACGTTTTATACTGAACTGGTAATTAACAGTATAATTTATAAAATCTGCTCTAATTTTTCTTATAATTTTTTTTCTATTTAGTAACAAAACATAATATATGTAGAATTTTCCCTTTGAAACATTTTGTTAAAAGGTTGAGTCATATCCTTTTCAGAGGACCATAAATCTCAATTTTATTTATTACTGCATTCCGAAGCAACGCCATCTAGTAAGCTTTCGTAGCTCCGGCTTGAATAATTTTTCGGCAGAGGCCAACTAACCACTGCTTGTTCAACACGTCGCGTCTTTACCGCATTTCCGCGCCCAGCGCGGCACCACCAGTCCTAACATCCAAGAATGAGAAAGGTTTATTTCCCCGTCTTCTAAAGGTATAACTCAACTTTTAATTAACCTAATTCCTGCATGTCTTTCTCTTTGTAAATGTCCCCTTTTGTAAATATTTCCCTTTAACTTTAAATAAATTGTTTAATAATTTTAAATAAATTTTTGTGTTTAAATGACTTAGATTAAATTAATAATTCATCACACTCACCCTTAAATACTTACCCCTAGACAAGCCACCTCGCCAATCTAAAATCCCGCCTTCTGAAGAGTCTGATTTTTATTCGAAGATTTATTCGGACTCCCACAGAAATAATTGGGGGATCACCTGGGATTTGATTTCGAAAATCTTCTCTAAATAATAAGTTGATAACCTTCTAACTCTCTTCTTCTTTAAAAAAACCCCATTTTTGGCTGCACGCCTAAATTATAAACGGACTGAATCGAAAATGTGGATTGCCTCTCATAACATACTAACATTTAGGTGAATAAAACGAGTCACAACTCAAGATCTTACAAGATCGCTCGCCGAAACCAAGTTATTTTCTGCCGTGTACAACAACTACAAGAGTTTCAAAAGTCCAGTGAACACATCCAGGAGCCTTTTAAGTTTGTTCTCAAGTAATTAATCACACGTCGTCAACTGTATCAGGTGTGTACTGTTTTTTATTTCGTTTTCCTTGCAACAGGGAAAAAAAGGAAAAAATCTAAAAGAATACGTGAGTCACCGTTAATTTGATTATGAAAAAATTGTTGTAGTCGATTTCATGAAGCAATTTATATTTTTAAATATGATGTGTGTTTTTCTGAAATACTATTTTCTATTTGTGTATAGAAATCATATCAATTAAAATTTTCTACAAGTATATCTTTTAAAATATTAATAAAGTCGTACGTAATATTCAAGTTTTATTTGTATCTCATTTATTAACGAATCGCATTGAATTAATTTTATGCGTGTACGAAAAGTTTTCATTTTTTAAAGTTACGTCATCGACCTTGAACTAAGAGATTAATGTCTTACATTCCTAAACATTTTTCCGTTTCGATGCGATCGTAATTTCGATGACTCATATAGTGTAACATTTCTTTTTCCCGCAGCTGTTTAGTAATTAATTATTTTTTACGAGTATTCCAGAAATATATTTTGAAAGAATATGCTATGTTTTTTAGAATTGATGAAGGATCATGAATAATCTTATTTTAATGTTGTGTTTTATCATTCAATATATAAGTATTTTGAGTTCATTTTTGACAGAATTATTATGCTTTCTATTGAAACATGTGTTTATCCTTAAAATTTGCTGATGAGATCCTAAAAAGATTTTATTTTTATTGGTGTAATAAAAAATATATATGAGATTTTTCTTTAAGTGACTAACTTCTAATTGTTTGCTTTTTTCAGTAAAGAACTTTAAATGATTAACTTTTTCATATCACGATAAATTTAATCACTGTTTCTAAACAAGATTTATATTAATTTATATATTTTTTCTTTCAAATCCTTTTTGCATTTAATATAACGAAATGAGATAACTGATATATCAAATGTTTTTTTTTTTAAAAAAAAAAGGTTTTGTTTTTAGTTGAAATTAATGATTTAACTACTTTAAATTAAGCATTACGTATTTTAGCTCGCACTGTTGTCTTTATACGTTACTGGTTTAAAATATTTCTAAATGAATAGAATTTGAGTATTTCAATGTATATTTAGTGTATTTTGATGCAATATCATTTTAACTTGAGAATTTTTGTAAATGCAAACGAGAATTGCCAATAGCAACATCATTGTTTTTGTTTGAACGCGTAACAATTTTGTTTATTCCTTTGTTTACTATCTAAACTTAAATTTAAATTTTAAAATGGCGTATCTTGGCAAAGGTCGACGCGAAGATTTATTTGTCTTAGCCACGGAATTAAATTTAAAATTCGATAATTCTATGACCATCGCCACACTTAAAGATCTAATTATTAGTAGTGAAGATTATGACGAAGAACTGACCAAAAACATACATTCAACTATTGTTGAGGATAGCAAAGCCAGAGAAGAAAATTTACGCATTGAAGAGCAAAAAGAAAAATTACGCATTGAAGAACGAGAAGAAAAATTACGCTTCGAACAATTGAGGTTAGATGAGCAAAAACGCAAATATGAGTTTGAGTTGGAAAAGTTAAGAATCCAAACACAATCCAAGTTAGGCGCTGATACATCCAAAGAAAGTGATACTCTAAATTTCTCGTCAAAGAAATTTCAAAGTTTATACATCGTTTTGATTTGAAAGAAGACATCAGTCTTTATCTAAAATTATTTGAACGTCAAGCGCAGAGATTAAATATTGATCAAGAAAACTGGGTTTCTCATCTGTTAGGCTTGTTACCGACGGTAGTATCTCACATCATAGCGAGAGCCTGACGATAAAGCCAACTCTTACGAACACGTTAAAGATTTACTGCTGAAACGCTTTAAACTAACTCCAGAAAAGTTTCGACAACTATTTGTCACTCACCAAAAAGCACCTGAAAGAACATGGATTGATTTTTACCATGAGTTAAACACTTACTTCAACGGATGGATAGATGGATTGAAGATAGATACTTTCAAAAAGTTATCAGATCTAATCATAACAGATCAACTCAAACAAAAACTCCTTTTGAATTTAAAGAATATTATCTTGATGAATGGGCAAATATGAACTCCCTGTTCAATTAGCAGAAAAACTAGAAGAATTCGAAGATTTTAAAAGGACTCTGAAACAAAAATCTAGCAGTCCATTTGTGAAGAAACAAGAATACAAATTCACAGAAAAGAATCGCAGGTATGAAGCACCAGGAAAATTCGAGTATAACAGGAAAGATAAGAAGTTTCCAGCGTCAACGAATTACAACAAACATTACGAAGCCCCTGTTACCAAGTACGAATCTGTTAAAAGATATCAAGACAGCGCGCAGAAAGGGTATTACAACAAAAATTACGAGAAACACTCAAATCACAATGCTTCCAAGCATGCTCAGACGAACTATTCAAAATCGCAGAAATTCAAAGAACCTCCAAAAGAAACTTGCACACTCATCGTTAAGGAAGGTTTACGTACTAAAGAGATATTTTTTGGAAAGGTGAAAATCACGGCGCTCATAGACAGTGGTAGTACCGTAAGTTTGCTTCGAGAAAACACAAGCAGACGAATAATGGATCCAACAAAATTATCGAAGAACAAGATGCTTCTCACTGGTATTGGTGAAGCACAAGTGACAACTATCGGTTCCTTTGAACATGAGTTCAAAATAGATGACGAAAATTACTCGTTAACTTGGCATGTTGTACCGACTGATAAATTAAAATTCGAAGCAGTTATTGGATCAGATCTTTTGGAACAAGCATCGATAAGTTTTACTAATCGATTTTTTTACACTACAATTTTGTTACAAGAAGCAGAAGATGGAAAGTTACATCCCGTTTACTACATGTCGAAAAAGACAAATACAGCAGAAGAAAAGTATGACAGCTACGAATTAGAGGTACTAGCAATTATCAACGCATTAAAGAAGTTTCGTGTTTATCTTTTAGGACAACACTTTAAAATAGTAACTGACTGTTCAGCATTTCAGAAGACTATGCAAAAAGAGGAGCTAATTACTCGCATAGCCAGATGGGCGCTTCAATTAGAAAAATTCGATTATGAAATAGAGCGCAGAGCTGGAAGTCGTATGAAGCACGTTGATGCTCTTAGCCGATATCCCGTAATGATGGTATGCAATGATACATTAACTTCAAAGCTTAAAAACGCACAAGAGGAAGATGACAACATCCAAACATTGAAATCACTTCTAGAGAAACAAGAATCAGAAGAATTTTTTGAGCGAAATGGTATACTCTATAAGTACTTAAATGGTCGAGAAATAATTGTTACCCCTAAAGCAATGTAAGCTGAACTAATTAAATTGATTCACGAAAATGGTCATTTCTCTCAGTAGGAAAAACAGAAGAAATTGTGAAACAGGAATTTTTTTATCCCAAATTTATCCAACGTCGTTAAAAAAGTAATAGTTAATTGTGTTCCATGTATCTTAGCTAATAAGAAAACTGGCAAAAAGGAAGGGTTTTTTTAATCCTATTTCTAAGGAAAGCATTCCTTTAAGTACGTACCATGTTGACTTCATTGGTCCTTTACCCTCCACAAACAAAAGTTATCAACACATTTTCACCGTAGTAGACGCATTTACCAAATTTACTTGGCTATATCCCGTCAAAACTGTGTCTGCTGAAAGTGCCCTCGAAAAACTAAAACAACAGCAGAAAACCTTTCGTAATCCCATCAGAATAGTTATCTCTGATAGAGGTTCAGTGTTCACTTCAAAATTATTCAACGACTACTGTGATGAAGAAAACATTCAACATCTACAAATAGCAACAGGTGTTCCTCGAGGAAACGGACAAGTTGAACGAATTCATCGAACTTTGATTCCAGTTCTCACCAAACTATCATTAGACGACTCAACGAAATGGTACAAATACGTCGACAGATTACAGAGAATACTAAATAGTACTATAAGTCGCAGTACAAAATGGACACCATTCGAACTATTAGTGGGAATCAAAATGCGTAACAAGGAAGACATCCTAATCAAAGACTTACTTGTAGAAGAAATGGCGAAAGAATTACTAGAACAACGCGAATTTTTAAGAAACGTTGCAAAAAAGAACATCGAAACCCTGCAGTCTGAAAATAGAAAGACGTATAACAGAAGAAGAAAGAAAGCTTCGTTATACAAAGAAGGTGATTTAGTAGCCATCCAAAGAACCCAATTTGGAGCTGGACTGAAACTAAGACCAAAGTTCTTAGGCCCTTACAAAGTAACGAAAGTGAATTCCAAGGATAGGTATGAAGTGGAAAAGGTTGGTCAGCACGATGGACCGAACTCAACCACCACCTCAGCTGATTTAATGAAACATTTTTATGCTTAATTGAATTTTTTTTATTTGTTATTATTTTTAATTTTTCTCATATCCCTCTTGAGAAATTAATAGATGTTCTATGGTAACACTCGTTTCCATAAATCATTTTATATTCACTTGTAATATTTATTATATTTTCTTATTATTCATTATCTTTCTATTGATGCGAAGGATTTTTTTATGGTTTAGTTAATTGTAGATCACAACATAGAATATTTTGTTTTTATATGCTTTATTTTAGGTCTGGAATTGTGAATATTAGGTATACATCTTTTCATCTGTAATATTTTATTTTATTATCTTTAAGAATCGTATTATTTGTCTTTATTGCGTCCACATTCCAATAATCATCAAATTTATAGTTGTAACTAAAAATAGTTTGTATTTAAAGTACTTTAGCTCTCAACATTTTGTAAGAGCTGAGAGACCAGCTCTGTCAGGAGAGGGTGATTTTGTAGGATTTTCCCTTTGAAACATTTTGTTAAAAGGTTGAGTCATATCCTTTTCAGAGGACCATAAATCTCAATTTTATTTATTACTGCATTCCGAAGCAGCGCCATCTAGTGAGCTTTCGTAGCTCCGGCTTGAATAATTTTTTGCAGAGGCCTACTAACCACTGCTTGTTCAACACGTCGCGTCTTTACCACATTTCCGCGCCCAGCGCGGCACCACCAGTCCTAACATCCAAGAATGAGAAAGGTTTATTTCCCCGTCTTCTAAAGGTATAACTCAACTTTTAATTAACCTAATTCCTGCATGTCTTTCTCTTTGTAAATATCCCCTTTTGTAAATATTTCCCTTTAACTTTAAATAAATTGTTTAATAATTTTAAATAAATTTTTGTGTTTAAATGACTTAGATTAAATTAATAATTCATCACACTCACCCTTAAATACTTACCCCTAGACAAACCACCTCGCCAATCTAAAATCCCGCCTTCTGAAGAGTCTGATTTTTATTCGAAGATTTATTCGGACTCCCACATATATGAGGTTAAAAGAAGTATGAAGTCATTAATTAAGATTATCTTTCGATTTTATTTTGCAGTGTATTATATTTCCTTAATAGGCGCTTGTGTGTGTGTGTGAAAGCATTACTTTCTTGACCAGAAAATCACAAAAAAAAAAAATAATGATCTTATAAAATTTTTAAAAAAATTCTTGAGGAGATCACAATTACTTTAATTCTTTCAAGATTCTTATAATAGGCTAACTTCTTGAACGTCACGTGATAAATGCAATCACGTGTTCTCCAATGAATTCAAAACTGACATTAGACCTGTACTGGCTGCTCTAGTTCTAAAGTTTAGATAAAATTTCAAATTGAGAAATGGCTGAAAATTATCAAATATCAAGATACTTCACAAAATTTTCCAAAATTAAATATAAATCTTATACTATACGTTTACTTTAAAATCATGCGCTTTTTTACTTATGAGTGTTATTATTGTTGACGAATATGCACTTTTTAAAAGAAGTTTTCCGCAAAAAGCAAAAGTTGGCAATAGCAAAAAGCATGTAGTTGCAGTTATCATGTGACTATGACACCATATGACAGGGATGGCGAACCAATGGCACGCGTGCCAATGATGGCACGCGACAGAATATTTTGGGCACGCCATCGATCAAAAACGATTTGCATTTTAGCTTAAAATAATTAAGTTTACTTTGAATTATTATGAACAAACGCGAGTGATCCGTCGCGACGCCGACAAATCGGGGAGCAGACTCGTTTGTTATGTCTTACGTAAATACTTCGTATATTATAAATTGCTAATGATGCAAAGTTTATCTACGCATAGTGTGTGTATGTAACTATTTCTAAATATATTCAAGTTGTTAAAAAAACATATTCTAACGTTAACATTAATAGTTCAGCTTGTATACATCTAATTTATTAATATGATCTAATTCTTGTCTTGTAAGTCTAATTGGTAAAATAACTAACTCTCACGGCTTTATTTTTAAAAATTTTAATGACCTGAGACAAAAGCGAAAGAGCAGACACTACAGAAATCTCGCACAAGCACTCAATTTCCTAAAAACAAATAAATCTGCCCATGAGCCCGCAGTCGTGCGCAGTCAGTAAAAAGGTTTTTTTGGCGTGGGGCGTGGGGGGGGGGGAGGAATCAAGCGAGAGCACATAGAATAGTCAATTTCATCGACACAAATGTATATTTAAAGTTTTGCGTTAAATATACGATTTTTAACTGCTATTTAACATGGCTAGTTCAACAAAAAATGCAAGATAGTAAGTGTAGCAGAGAATTTCAAACTTGGTGGGCTGAAAAATATGGCATGATCAATAAAGGCGACAAAGCGGTGTGTGTTTTATATTCTGGAACAGTGGTATGCAGAACATATCGTCTGTAAAACGGCATTTTGAAACAAATCACAGATCCTTTTGTGAAAAAGGCGAACAAGAGCAAAAAGAATTAATTGCAAGTGCAATAAAAGACAGAAATAAACAGTCGACGTCTATGTTTAAATATGTAAGCAAAAATTGTCACACAAGTGCGGCAAGTTACTCGGCTACAAATGCCATTGCTCGGCATGGTAAACCTTTTCAAGCGGGAGAGTTTTTGAAGGAAGCTCGGTTGGCATGCGCACCCTCACTTTTTGATGATTTTGATAATAAAGATAAGATAATTCAGCGCATCAAAGATGTTCCTCTATCTAGAAACACAATGAAAGATAGAATCTTGAAATTGGCAGAAAATGTTACAGACCAACAAAAAAGTGACATTAACTCCGCTCCTTTTATAAGCTATGTCTTGACGAAAGGATTTACATTACTAAATCGGCACGTTTAGCTGTCTTTGCTCGATATTGTGTAGGAAACATCATTAAGGAAGAATTAATTGCGATATATAACATCATTGTTAACAACTACAGCACAGATATTTATTTGTACGGCAGTAAGACATTCGCTTGCTGAGAAAGAAATTGATTTGAAAAAAAAATTGTTTCAGTAACCACTGATGATGCTCCAAATATGGTAGGCAAAAAAAGTGGTTTCATTTCTTTATTTAAAACAGACGTAGGACATTAGATTCTTGAATGCCACTGCATTATTCACCAACAAGCCTTATGTGCAAAGAGTGGTTTAACATCTCTTGATAATGTAATAACTTTAGTCAAAGAAATAGTCAACCTCATATCATCGCAGGCTTTAAATAAACGAAAGTTTGATGCTTTGTTGGATGAAATCAATTCGGTGTATAATGGCTTAATAATGTATAACAATGTTCGCTGGTTGAGTCGCGGGAACGTACTTCAAAGATTTGTTGATTGCTTGGAAGAAATCAGACTGTTTCTACAAAATGAGAGCAAAATTGAACAATACCCACAGTTGATGGATATTATGTGGCTTTTAAAGTTGATGTTTTTTACAGACATATGCCAACATTTCAATGAATTGAACATAAAGCTTCAAGGCCCGAATTGTCAGTTATCGTCATGATGGATCTCATTCGCGCTTTTGAAGCTAAACTATATATTTTCAGAAACGATATTATTACAAAAAACTACAAGTACTTCCCAAACTTGAAAAAAAAGTGGCCGCGGTAGCCGAGTGGTATAGGTATCGGACCGTGGCATGCCTTGTCACGAGTTCGAGCCCAGTACCACTAAAGATCCGCCGTGTAGAGCAGCGATGCACGTTAAATTATTCGAGAGCTGAAACGTCCTCCCGTTGGTGTGGTTGTGGTGTGGTAGTTAGGAGAGGGGGTGCCAGCTCAGGTGTCGTCCACGTCACTTGACCATGGTTCAAAATTACGTGGTCCGTCGCCAAAAAGCCCTCGTGTAGCTAAACAGTGCGACGTTAATTTCAATCAATCAATCAATTGATAAAAAATATCAAAGATTTAGATGCCCAAGAGAAACGAAATGAAGAAAAAGTTATTGATGACTTTATTTCCATAATGGATTCTTTAATCAAAGAATTTTCAGCGAGATTTTTTCACTTCAAGGAATTATCGGAAACCTTCAAATTTGTTATGTACCCTGATGTTATTTCGTTTGATAAACTGAACTTGTCTCAACTCGATTGGTTGGAAGTTGAAGAACTTGAAATGCAACTGATTGATTTCCAGTCTAGTTCAATATGGATTCAAAAGTTTATTGAAATAAGGAAAAAGTTGGAATTGAGATTGAAGCAGAAAGATTGACAAGCAATATAAGTAAAAATACCAGTAACGAAATTTTGGAAACATGGAATTCGATTCCAGGCGCATTTAACTGTTTGAAGAAGTTGGCGTATGCTATTTTAACCATATTTTCATCTACCTATGCCTGCGAGTCATTATTTTCAGAGATAAATAGCATCAAAGACTCGCTTAGAAACCGTTTAACAGACGACTCTTATTCAGCATGCATTCTACTAAAAGTAACCTGATATAAGTTATTTGTCATCTAATCTACAACAGCAGAAATCCCACTAATGTTATTTTAATTTAAATTACAAGTATAACTAAAACATTTACTACTATACAGTGGAAAATGTATTTTTTCGTATTAAATAAAGAATTTTGATTTGTTCGTATTTAGTTTTATTAGTTCTTCAATAATCACAAGTCAAAATTATTTGATGGCACGCCTATAACTCATTAAACGTTTTTTTAGAAAAAATGGCGCGTTGACCCAAAAAGGTTCGCCACCCCTGCCATATGAATTTATTCCAATTACTTAAAATACGCATTCCTAAAAACTAATTCCCGTTGTTTTATCAAACTTTTTGCATGTTTTACAAGCATTTTATTAGTTCCGTTTTTTAATTTTTTTTTTTAAATAAAAGGTATGAAAATATTCACTGAAAAAGAAAAATTTCATTTAACAAAATTAGTTATAGAACATTCTAAAAAAATGTTTGTGCAAAGCGAATTATGAGAAGTGAGAAAAAGATATTATTTGTTCGAAACAGTTTTTTTATTCAAAACAGTTCGATCGATTTATTGATTGATTATTAAAATCGCCCCATGAGGCAAATCACGAAGGCTTATTAAAACAGTTATAGCGAAAACATTGAAAATAATTCAGAAAACAATTATACAAAGTTTGTCAGATTTTTTTTAGAGAACTCTGTGAGATATCGCTTAGAAAACATTCAATAAAATCTCATCCTCGACGAATTTTAAATGGAATAATTCAGAAATAATTCTTAAACTCACCCAAAGAAAATATTTTACTCAAAAAAAGTTGAAAAAAATTCTAGAAAAAAAAGATAGTTTTCATTTTAAAAATTCTTTTACATAAATCATTAAACGCTTAAAATTATTTCGAAGAAATCCACTAATCTTTATAAATTCCATAACAGTTTGAATTAGCAAACGATTTTATAGCCGAAACATACAGCTCTTAAACTAATGAATTTATTTTTCATATGTGGCAACACAAATAAAATTTTTCCTTTATTTAATTTAGAACAGCAGTTTTTTTCCCTTCCTTTTTCACTTTTCTAGAGTGGAAGGGAGGGGAGAGAACCAATTTTAATTTTTATTTTTCCGCCTCTTGTGTAAATCCTAACAGCAAAATAAAGTTTCTTTTTTCACCAAGAAAAAAAAAGTTAACGATAGTTCTTGGTATGAAAAATGAAATCTTCGCTATACCATATCCGAAAATGAAGGCTTTGATTGATGAAAAAACATCCTATGGCTTTATCGTAAATTGAGGGGGGTGCTACCGAAAAAGAGTAATAATTATGATCCTTCCTCCAAAATAAATTCTGATTTTTTTTACGTTCTCTGTGGTATTACTCGATGGAAAAAGGGGGAATAAATGGCGACTGAGAAATATGTGAAAAATGACAGTAACTCTGTGTCTTCTTTTGATGAGTTTAGTAAACTTACATTGATAGATTTTAGTGGTTGAGCAATTGGTAAAGACAGTATATTTTTTCGACAGAAAAAATGCATTTATGTCTTTTTTTTCTTTATAATTTGAAAAATTAGTGACACGTTTTGACGTTAAGCTTCAAAGAATACGCAAAATATATTTGACTTATTTATTTAAATTTATGACTTTTGAATTTTACATTTAAATTGTCTAAAAAAAGAAACAGTAATTTTTAAATTAAAATTTCATTATATCTTAGATTAATACATATAAGAAAAATGTAAAACAGAAATTTATTTTTTCAGTTCCTACTATTAGAGTTCACACTTTCCCTATATATATACATTTATCTTGCTCAAATTTTCAGTCGTTAATAAAATACTTTTTGTTCCTCCACTCAAGTTCAAATACATTTTTTTAAACTTGTAGTGAATGACACTTGATGTTAACAGTTTTTTCAAATATTAATTCATTAATTAAATTTTATTTTTTAAATTTTAAATTTATTCTGCGATATTTCTGACGAAGTCACGATTAACTACAACAGATGGCGCCACGAAAGCTCAAATATATTTTTGAAAACTTGTAGTAGAATACAGTTTTTTCGAATATTAATCCATTAATTAAATTTAATTAACAAAAAAATTTTTTTTGTTGACCTAAGTAGGAATTGATATTTTATATTGCTTGTTAAAGATAAATTGTCAAAATTAAATACGCATTCAGTTATCAAAATTGGGAATATTTTTTTATAACTTATATACATATTATGTACCGTCACCAATTTCGCCAAACGAAAAGACGTCGGCAAATGGAAAAATGTTGCCAAATGCTACCATCATCATTATTATTCTTATATTCGAAAAAGCACGGCAACTGTTTTCACGTTTAGCTGTATATTGTGGCATTTAGTGACGTCTTTTGATTTGACAAATACGATGGTATAATATGCAATTACCAAAAACTGTTATGGAAATATTCGCTTCTCTGCTGAAAGGATATCAAGGCTGGAAATATCGTTTGTACGTTAAGAGATAATGCTCATCATTAATATTGAATAAATATATTTGGCAGAGAGAATGAAACGTTGGCGACAAATTTATACACAAAAATAGTTGCACCTAGAAAATTACAGAAGTACCTAGGATAATTTTTTGAAGAGAAGTTTCTTTTCAGCTTATATAAAGATGATGCAGGGAAGCATTCAAATATTTAGCAACCATTTCAAT
Organism: Trichonephila clavipes; assembly: GCA_019973935.1. Taxonomy (NCBI): domain Eukaryota; kingdom Metazoa; phylum Arthropoda; class Arachnida; order Araneae; family Nephilidae; genus Trichonephila; species Trichonephila clavipes. The sequence goes on along the minus strand of BMAU01021220.1, from coordinate 316,983 downwards.
ATTTGAATGATTTTTGAATCTATGCTATTGTATATTTGTTCGTATATGTACATAAAGCACCGTAACTAAAGAATGACCAGTATTTATATTTAGTTGATTTAAAATAATTAGGAATATTAAATAGGTGATAAGACGCAGTCTGAAAATGATATAAATAGAGATACAAGCTTCAACATGGAGGTTGCAAGAATAGCTTAGAAAGCAGTCACCAAAAAACTGGGATATATAAATACTGTCTCGGGAAGTTTGGACTTTGCACACCTCTCTGCCGAAAAGGTATTGAGGTCTAAAATATCGGTTGTAGCCTAAGAGAGAATATTCTTTTAATAATACTATCTGAATAGAAGTGATCTTGGAGACAAATTTAATAGCCAAATACTGTCAAATTTGGCTACACAAATAGATACCCCTTGAAAAATTCAGAAGATTGTAGGATATTTTTTTGGTGATGGAACTTTAGAAACTCCTGAAGGTCTTCCCAAGCCTATATAACAACGATGGAAGAAATCAGCAATGAAGTCAAACATCGAACAGTAACTGTGCGTTTCACTTGACTTGTGCAAAATTGTTACACTATCTTTGAGTTGCTATTATATAAATTTGTGTGATTTTTTAAGGAGTGTTGGAAAGGTAAAATCTTTTCTTTTTTTGACAATTTGAGATTTTTATATTTTTTAAATTGTACAGATTTTAACCTTTCTAAAAATACCTTACTTTAACCTGTAGGGTAATTAGAGACCCTTAAAATCTATTTTTAAATAATCGTTGAAACTGGGCCACACCCATTTGAATGGCGAAAAATTTAAACAAAGTACTTCGTTTTTGCTTAAAAGTTGAACGTCTGATATAAACCAAAACTTGTATCTTTTATTGTAAATTGAGCCTTTAATTTTTTTTATTTCCTAGCCGATTAAACGTCTTATTGCACATGATTAAAATCAATATATCTCAAAATATAAATTTTGATGTTCGATGTACCTTTTCTGAAAAACTACTGTTCACAGGTATGTAAATTTTTTATGATATATTTATTATGATGGCTAATATATACTGAAATTGGCTTTTTGTAAAAAACTCAAAAATTTATATTTTACAAATTTTTGTATGTGAAAAATGGGTTAAATTTCAGTATGTTTGATAAAATATTTTATAAATTAGGAAAAAATTCAAAATTAGCTAAAAGCTCATTTCAGTATAATGAGAAAGGTGTACTTAAATTTATGAAAAGTTTCAAACATGTACATATAATAGATTTTGGGAAAAGGTACATCGAAAACAGCCAATTTAACATTGCCTATATATATAGAAAGAGAGAGAGGTTTCCTACTCCTCTTAAATATGTTACCTAATAGATTTATTCGTGTACGTTATTTGTTTCCTGTTGGAAGAAAAATAATTATATATATATACAAGAAAGTTTCTAAATAAGTTATAATTTACTCTGAAAGAAACCTATCACTTAATTATGTGAACCTTTTCTGCATTCGATAAATGGTTAATGATATATCAATATAAATATTAAAAGTATTAAAAAACTAGCTGTTGAAATCTCATTTCTAAAGCTGAAATAAGTATATTACATGAAAATATCATTTAAATATAATATGCAAAATTTTTGACCTTTATAATATTTCATTGCATAAATAGAAAGAAATAGTTTATAATAATAAAAATATGTTTTGATTGAACTCTTTTTCACACAGAGAAAATGGTACTTACGTATTATCGCAACAATCGCCAACGTTTAAGATAACTCGCCAAGTTGGCAACCCCAATTTCGCATGTGCCGTATGCGCTGAATTGGCAATCACGTGCTTCGTTTCATATAATGTCGCTAATAGGTTGAGGTAGTACGTAAGTACTGAGAAAATCTTTATTTCTTTCGAAAACACATAATTTATTTCTAATTTTTACAATATAGAGTCACATGATTTATTTATTTTTTCTAAATAATTTGCAACTGAAAAATAAATTTTAATGGGAATAGTTTAAAAATGGAAGTTGAATAACTAAGATGCAGTAAAAAAATTGAAAAATAATATCTTACAAATAATACAATTAAAATGCTCAAACGTATCTTTATAAAATAAATTTTAGAAAACCTAAAAGAATAGATGCAAAAAAAATGCAACTTTTAACACGGTAATTAGTTACATCGAATGGAAATTCTTACTATTTTTAGAAAGCTAAATAAATATTTAAATCATTATAAAAATCCATTTACCTGGAATAACTTTAGAACAAGCATGATTCTGTCTTTCTTTTCCTGTGCAGATGTTAAAAAAAGACTATTTTCTTCCACAGAAGAACTAAATTTACAAGGAAAAAAATGCGCATAGTAATTAATTACAACAAACAAATATATTCCGAAAAAGAAAACTGGAAAGGAATGATGGATAGCTCAATGATTTCCCAAACCGACTCTACACCCCATTAACAAAACCTCCAAATGAAGTATTTATTCAGGAGCCGATTGTTAATTAAGGCTTACTGATACGTTGCCAAATTCTAGAAAAATAAATTTCGGACAGATTTTCGCTTTTATTTATGGTGAAGATGCACGAAAAAACATTAGTGGTGAAAGCCTGGAATTTGTTGTAGTTGTTGATCAAAAGTTTATTTTATGGCTTAGTGGAGAAATTCTATTTCGTCAGACAAGAATTATGTTTAGGGAGAAAATTATCGTAAATAAAAAGGTAATTTTCTGAATTTACAGGGTATAAATGCCTCCCGCGTTGGTACTCGAAAATTCTAATTTCCGTTTCGGAATTTGCAGCATGGAAGAAAGCGAAGATTATTTTCTTATTAAAATGGAATTAGCATGAAATCTAACAATATATATTTTTTGGAAAAATTTTAAATTAAAATATTTAATTGAGGTACTTACGTATTATCGCAACCTATTGGCGACATTATATGAAATTAAGCACATGGTTGCCAATTCGATTCGTACGACACATGGGAAATCGTGATTGCTAACTTGGCGAGTTATTAGTTGTTGTTGTTGTTGTTGTTGCACGCCCCCATTGGTCAGCAGTGCTAGACCAGGTCCATGACATCATACACTTTCAGAAAGTCCAACACCAGCAAGGGAACGTCTGCTAAGTCCTGCTTGGTGAGCCCTAGGCACTCGAGGATGTGAGCAGGCGTGGCCGGCTCAGAAGAAAAGTTCGTGCACATTTCAAAGCTCTTGCGTCCTTCGGAAAATTTCATTGATTTGATATGGCCACTTCAAAAGCGGGCTAGAAGAGTTTGATCCTGTCTTGTAAAACCGTGAGCCAGAGAGCCCCCAGGACGAGAACACTGATACCAATGGTGCTCTGGGGGGCGGGGTAATCTAAGCGGTTTTATTCTGGTGTTTAGTTCTAGGGAAAATCTCCAAAAAGTTGAGGGGTGCTGACGGCTCTGGTAACTCGCGATCGCCGGCCTTGGCCAAAGTTTCCGCAATCTCATTTCCCTCTAGATCTATGTAAGAGGGAATCCACTGCAGATGAATTTGATGCCATGTGGAAAGTCGTTTTAACTTGGTGAGTATTGACACTCCAACGTTATCTCTCACACTTTTTAGTTATTAGTAGAATTGGTAATTGTAGCAAAAATACGTACGCATCTTGACTGCTTATCAGCTTACAACTATTCACACAATTTCACTCCACAACTACTCGAAGATTATTGGCAACGGATCTTATACTTTTTAATAATGATCAAGAGATCAAAACCTCCTTATCGATGGTAATAGCCTTTGTTGCTCCATATCCCACAAAACCTGTAACTGTAAACCTCCAAATCCAAATATTACATAAATGCTCTAAGGTCCAATCGTATTTAATAACAAAGAATTTACAGTACTTACGCATAATATCTCGACCGAATAATATATCGTCGTTGTTTTTACCTGAGATTTCCTTTCTTTACCAGGCAAATAAAGTCAATCCTTTTTTAGAGGGTAATTGTTTTATTGTTCCTTATACAGCCACACATCACACACAATTAACATAACATTGAAAAACAACTATCAATAAACATTAATTTTAGTTAAACACCATTTTTATTTCTATCCTAACGATCGTAACCGTCCTATCGCGTCTCCTTCAATTGTAAAGTTTCTCCTTTTTAGATTCCGATGGCAGCGCCATCTATATATTTTTTGAAGTCAGATGAACCTTGCATACCGTCAACCAATTTCACCACAGCAAAGCAGGTATTTACGTATTATTGCAACCTATTAGCGACATAATATGAAAAGAAGCACATGATTGTCAATTCAGCGCTACAACGCATGCGCAACTGGGATGGCCAACTTGGTGAATTATCTTGAATGTAGCGATTGTTACGATAATACCGCAAAGAACATCGCCAAATCAAAATAATCACCGAGTGCTGTCACCGACTGCCAGAACAAAATTATTCTGTTTTTAAATTCATTGGAACAGTTTTCCATTATTGGCTGCATATCGAGTCTTTTGGCGACGCCTTTTCATTTGACGAATCGGTTGACGGTATAACACGTAAGAACCGAGTTTCGATTATAATGCGTCTGTACTTTTATTTTTTTATTGGGACGGATCCTATTTTATGTATTCATATTGGATAGAAGTACAATACGGAGAAAGAAACTGTTATTGCAATTTGACACAATTTTTTCCCCCTTGCTAAAGGTGTGAACTAGGATTTAACGATTTTTTGCATATTCCAATTTCCGTATCCTGTTATTTACTTTATTGCTTTTATAGCAGTTTTAACAGTGTTGTAACAATCAAAACACACACATACATCTGCAGTTTTATGTAAAACGTAAATTTTTAAAAGAATTTATTAAAACTTTTTTGATTTAAATTTAAGAAAATAGGGTACTTACGTACTATCGCAACAATGCCAATGTTTAAGATAAATCTCCAAGTTGACAACTGTGATTTTGCATGTGCCGTACGCACTGAATTGGCAACCATGTGCTTCATTTCATATAATGTCGTCAATACGGTAGCGATAAAACGTAAGTACCAAAAATAATTTTTAAAGTTAAAAAATGTCATGAATAAATGTTCAAAAATATATATAATAGCTGGTATACCCGTTCTTCGCACGGGTGAGCTGAAAAATTAAACAACACAGATTGAAGTATAAAGAAGTTTTTAATGAGTTAATTTTACGTGAATTGCAAATTAAACAAAATATATTGTATATATTTTGCATATCTCAGCTAAACAAAAAAAAAGAAAGAAAGAAAAACACCTTTGTTAAATTTTAAGTATGTAGATCTAATAGCTGATAAAAAGGATTTTTTTTATTTATAATTCCCCGTAACACTCTTGAGGGTCGATTTTTGAAAATACCTCCCTAAACTGATCTCTGCTCAGCAAAAGTAACACATTGTTAAAAGTTTTGCATAATGAACGCTTAAAATATTGTAAAAAATTTATATATGAAAGTGAAATACATTAATATTACTTTCTGTTGTATTTATTTTATGTTAAAATTGTAATATTCGCAAGCAACGCCGTTTCTTAAATTTTAATGGCTATAATAGAGATTCAATGAAAAACACAGCGAAATGATAACGATAGTCAAATTGGCAAATGTCTAGCTACTTTCATAGCTCGAGCTTTATTAGAGCTTTGTAAGACCCGCCGTGCAGGGGAGCAATGCACGTTAATGCTTTAATTACCGCATTATGATTTACTGCAGTTTTTTTCATGCAATATTTTTTTTTGGATCACTACATTGAAAAATAAGAGATATACATAAACAAAATACTCCACTTTGGGAAATTTAATCCGTTAGAGATAATAAACTAATTAAAGATATTCCACTGTAAAATTAATTATATACACCGTTCACTTAAAATAAATAGTCAAATCATTTTCTAAAGTCTTCATTAAATACAAAAATATAAGACACAGAAGTTTTTTAATGAGTTAATTTTCGTGAATTTCAAATTAAACAAAAAAAGCTTTTTGCATATCTCAGCTGGAAAAAAAATAAAGAAAAAAAAATCTTTGTTAAATTTTAAGTCTGTAGATCTAATAGCTTATAAAAAGGATTTTTTTTATTTATAACTCCCCGTAACACTCTTGAGGGTCGATTTTTGAAAATACCTCCGTAAGCTGATCTCTGCTCTGCAAAAGTAACACATTGTTAAAAGTTTTGTGTAATGAATGCTTAAAATAGTGTAAATAATTTATATCTGAAAAAATAATAGATTAATATTACTTTCTGTTGTATTTATTCTATGTTAAAATTGTAATATTCGCAAGCAACGCCGTTTCTTAAAATAAAATGGTGATTCATGAAAAACGTTCCGAAGTGTTAACGATAAAGTCAAGTTGGCAAATGCCTAGCTACTTTCATAGCTCGAGCTTTATTAGAGCTTTGTAAGACCCGCTGTGTAGGGGCGCGATGCACATTAATTCTTTATCCAACCGCATTATGATTTACTGCAGTTTTTTTCATACAATATTTTTTTTTGATCACTACATTTAAAATTAAGGGATATACATAAACAAAATTACTACACTTTGGAAAATTTAATCCATTAAATATATAATAAATTAATTAAAGATATTCCACTGTAAAATTAATTATATACACCGTTCACTTAAAATAATTAGTCAAAAGCTCAGGTGTCATCCACGTCTCTTGACCATGGTTCAAAATTACGTGATCCGTTGCCAAAAGCCCTCGTGTAGCTGAACAGTGCGACGTTAATATTCACTCACTCCAAAAAATACAGTACAGTAGTTATAATTATTTTTATACTTAAAAATGTAATATCCGCCTATTAAATTAAAATTATAGTGTTATAATTAACTACTAACCACAAACAAACTATGGAAATATGTCCAAATGATGTAGTGTGAAAGACAAAGTTTATTTAGTGTAAGTACCAGAAGCAATAAAAGTATTTATTTTGAAGAAAGATCAATTTCTTACTTCCAAATGTGCATAATAGAATCATAAAAAAACATTAAAATAAAGAGATTTATAACAACATCTCCCTTCAAAACTTAATTTTATTTTGAAATAAAAAAAAATTAGGGATTATGCTGATCACTGGAATTAATTAGAAGCGAGCACCTTGCCAAAACAAAAAGGGTTCTTTCACAAACAAAAGATAGAGATATGCTGTGGTGGGCTTTTTTGCAGCGCACGCCAGAATTGCTTGAAGATGGCAGGTTTTTTTCCTACTTACTTAACAAATATCGTTTTATTTTGGACACTTCATACAATGTCTTTGTAAATTATAGCCTATGCTATAAATAATAGCCTATGTGTTATTCTGATGTATAAGCTATATTACTGTAAAGTTTCATTAAAATCCATTCAGTTGTTTTTGCGTGAAAGACCCCCAAACATCCTCATAAACTTTCGCATTTATAATATATATTAGATTATTAAATTATTAATATAGAACATCAAATTATTAACAGTTTTTTATTTTAATTAACAGTACATATTAATATTAATATTATAATGATATTCTAAGAACGTATTACTTAGATTCAGCAAAAAAAGAATTTTTAATGGAAAATAATAGATTTTTATTAAAAATGGAATATCTATGAAAAATAATGGATATAATAAATTTTGGGCCAAAAAAGCTTCTTTATAGCACTTTTTTATTAAAAAAAATTAGAGGTAAATAGATATAGGAAACTTTAATATAAGTAGACTCAACTACTTTTTTTTTTTTTGTTCGTTACAGTCTGGTTTTTTCCTCCCCTATAAAGTAGGACACATTTAACACTGATATGTTTTTTTATCCTAATATTGAATTACGGATAACTAACACAAAGAAAAAATTCGCTTTCCTGGAAAAGTTTCAGAAACAGATGAGTACAACTTTTGTGTGACTTTTATATTTGAAATCGATTCGGTAATCTGTGATTAGTATGAGAGCATTTTCTGAGATTCCCCCATGAGTCAGTTTAATGATTTATTGAAGATTATATCAGAAAGAGGAGTCATTTAACTATATTCGTGATTTTGCTCTTATTAGAAGTAGGTTATATATAAAATATTTAATTTATATATTTTAAGTTAAATTTCGCAATTCAAATCCATTTGAGAGCAGTTTGTAATATGTTAATAAAATTTAAATTTTATTCACTAAAATATTTGGAATATATGAGTAAATATATTTCTCAAAAAAATTCTTGAATTAAAAAAGCTATTTTAATCCTGACGAAATTTAAATTTATTCACTAAAAATATTACTATTAACGTTATTCACTAAAAAAATATAAATTTGTAGATATATTTTTGCAAAACTCCTTGCACTTAAAAAACTACTTTAATGCAAAAATTAAACAGAAACAACAAATACTAGTGCAAAAGTTCTAACAAAATCTTTATAAGTTTCCTAACCCTATTTAAGTAAAACTGCTTATATTTTTTAAATCATTGATTGGATATCGTTACTAATTTTGTGCAAAGAATACTTAAAATTGCGAAACTAATTTACAGTGGTGGCTTAAATTGTAAACTACTCAGAAAAATCTTACTTTTTTAAAATTTATATGCTCATAGAAAATGTTACCTTGCACAAAATGCAAAGTCTTTTATATCAGTTTAAAGAGAATTTAATACTTTAGCCACTAAAAATAACATAATTGAAATATTTGCAATGCAAAAAAGTCATTATGCAATAACTATCGAGAGAGATGTACATTAGATACTTGTGATAGCAGTAAGTTATCAGTACTTAGTGGGGTAGCCTTTATTTTTTATTACAGCTTCACGTCGATGTTCCATTGAGCTGAAAATAGTTCTAAGATCTTCCTTCGTCATTACATGATGTCAGGAAATATTGATAGCTTCAATTAGTTCCCTTTTATTTCCTGGGTACCTCATTCCGACAAGAGTTTTCAAACGGAGCAACAAATTTTCGATTGGATTGAGATTATGTTTGTGTCCTGTCCAGGGCAACAATTCAATGATCTCAGGACAGAACGATACCAGTCTTTCGATTACTTTACCGCATGGCAAGGAGCCTGTTTGAGTCCTGTCCCCAGGATAACAATTCAATGATCTCAATACAGAACAATACCAGTCTTTCGATTACTTTACTACGTGGCAAGGAGCATCCTTGTGTCCTGCGCAGGGCAACAATTCAATGATCTCAGGGCAGAACGATACCAGTCTTTCGATTACTTTACCGCGTGGCAAGGAGCATGCTTGTGTCCTGTCCAGGGCAACAATTCAATGATCTCAGGGCAGAACGATACCAGTCTTTCGATTACTTTACTGCGTGGCAAGGAGCATGCTTGTGTCCTGTCCAACACAACAATTCAATGATCTCAGGACAGAACGATACCAGTCTTTCGATTACTTTACTGCGTGGCAAGGAGCTTTTTATGTCCTGTCCAGGGCAACAATTCAATGATCTCAGGGCAGAACGATATCAGTCTTTCGATTACTTTACCGCATGGCAAGGGGCATGCTTGTGTCCTATCCAGGGCAACAATTCAGTGATCTCAGGGCAGAACGATACAAGTCTTTCGATTACTTTACTACGTGGCAAGGAGCATCCTTGTGTCCTGCCCAGGGCAACAATTCAATGATCTCAGGGCAGAACGATACCAGTCTTTCGATTACTTTACCGCGTGGCAAGGAGCATGCTTGTGTCCTGCTCAGGGCAACAATTCAATGATCTCAGGGCAGAACGATACCAGTCTTTCGATTACTTTACTGCGTGGCAAGGAGCATGCTTGTGTCCTGTCCAGGGCAACAATTCAATGATCTCAGGGCAGAACGATACCAGTCTATCGATTTCTTTACTGCGTGGCAAGGAGCATGCTTGTGTCCTGCCCAGGGGAACAATTCAATGATCTCAGGTTAGAACGATACCAGTCTTTCGATTACTTTACTGCGTGGCAAGGAGCGTGCTTGTGTCCTGTCAGGGCAACAATTCAATGATCTCAGGGCAGAACGATAGCAGTCTTTCGATTACTTTACTGCGTGGCAAGGAGCATGCTTGTGTCCTGTCCCCAGGATAACAATTCAATGATCTCAGGGCAGAACGATACCAGTCTTTCGATTACTTTACTGCGTGGCAAGGAGCATGCTTGTGTCCTGTCCAGGGCAACAATTCAATGATTTCATGAGAGAACGATACCAGTATTTCGATTACTTTACTGCGTGGCAAGGAGCCTGTTTGTGTCCTGTGCAGGGCAACAATTCAATGATCTCAGGGCAGAACGATAACAGTCTTTCGATTACTTTACTGCGTGGCAAGGAGCATCCTTGTGTCCTGCCCAGGGCAACAATTCAATTATCTCAGGGCAGAACGATACCAGTCTTTCGATTACTTTACCGCGTGGTAAGGAGCCTGTTTGTGTCCTGTCCAGGGCAAAAATTCAATGATCTCAGGGCAGAACGATACCAGTCTTTCGATTACTTTATCGCGTAGCAAGGAGCCTGTTTGTGTCCTGTCCAGAGCAACACAATTCAATGATCTCAGGGCAGAACGATACCAGTCTTTCGATTACTTTACTACGTGGCAAGGAGCAAACTTTTTGTTGAAAAATAAATGAAGCATTGTTGGTAAACAGATTCCCGATGGAAGTTTGAAGTTTTTGTTCTAGACTGTTTCATATATTTTCTGGCATTCAGTGTGTCCAATCAATGATATGAAGGCGACTAATGTCATCTGCTGACATGCATCTTGAAATCCTAAAACTAAGTGGGTTCTTCATAGTTGTCTGAATGTTCTATAGCTCTTCTCCTGTTTTGCGTCTGACACATTTTCGCAAGTTACTGTTCAATGAAGATATCTGAGTTTCATTGCCTCATACAACCTGTGACCACTGATCATCCATCTATAATTAAGGCTTTCCTTTCTATAGCAATTATTGTCTTTTTTATGTTGCTGTAGATTGAGACGAGGCTTTTTTTCTGCGGAATTATACCTCTTAGTCTAATATCTGTCAATTTTCCCTTAATTGTTCTATAGCTGACAAAAATATCAGAATCATTCAGATATCATGGACGTTGATGACATTATTCCATCTTGAAGACATAACCATCTTTTTATTCTTCGATCATCAACAGATGTGGTATACTTTTATCGGACATTTTGTTCTTTGCTTTTATTGAATTTGTCTCCTGATATCGTGAGCAAAACTTTCGGACATCAGATGTAGGCAATTAACCACCCACTTGTCTAGTAATTTCAGCATAGAAAAGACTACTTTCCGTAACACAATAATCTTATATCTTTTTCTAGGAGTCCAGCCTATATTCTTTTATTTGATGTCATTGCTTCTTAACTAAATATTATTGTTCACCTGGTCATGGAACAGTATTGGCCTCAATCATGTTGAAAACTTGCGGCACCATTTGAAACCTCTTATCTGAATGTGGTGCCTATCAAATACACTATTGACCGCCGTAAATGCAACACCAAGAAAGACAAAAGATAGCATAACAAAATTTATTTTGCAGATAAGATATTGACCATTCATCAAATGATTAAATTTATACACTTCTGTGAAGTGTGGTTCCTGCCAGAATCAGTAGCCAGAGTAGCCGTGATTGTTGGAGATCACCGCTGCCACACGTGTCGACATTGATTCAAAGAGACTTTGGATGTGTTCTTGGGATACAGCAGACCAAGCAGCTTCCACACGTCACCAAAATTGATCTGGTGTGGCAGCTGGGGGTGTAATTTGGATCAATCGCTAAGCAACCATGGACTACATGTTTTCTATCGGTGAAAGATCCGGAGAGCGAGCCGGCCAGGAAAGCAATTTAATCTGGTGATTGACAAAGAACCTTTGGATAATGCGTGCCACGTGTGGTCGCGCATTATCCTGTTGAAATATGGCTGTGGCCAAGCCCTGAAGGTAAGGAAGGACAACTGACTCCAACACCTCGGAGATGTAGCGATGGTTGTTTAAAGTACCGACAATGCGTACTAGAAGAATGAGAGAGTGATATCCAATACCACCCCATGCTATAATACCCGTTGCAGGACTAGTGTGGCGGTGCATAACGCAGCTGTTCAGCATCCTATCTCCACGGTGTCTCCAGACTCGAATCCGACCATCGTGGAGTTACAGCCAGATGCTTGACTCGTCACTAAGGACAACTTCAATCCATTCTGCTGCCCACATCCTTCTTTCATCGCACCATTGGCGGCGGAGACGACTATTGGTTCTGCGTCAAGGGTACACCAAGCAATGGACGTCTTGCGGACAGACCACTCAGCTGTAAACGGCGTCGAATGATACGCGCATACACTGAATGATGCGTTACAGACTAAATGTGCTGTGCTATGGTTCGTGATGTGACTGAGTGATTCGTCACTGCCAAGCGCACAATTTGCCTGTCCTCACGTGAAGTGGGGATCTGAGGTGGATGCGATCGACCACGTCGGTCCGTCATACCCTCCCGCATCCAAAGGTCACATATCTGCATTGCAGTTGTTTGGTTTCGGCCAACACGACTACCGATTTCTCTGAAAGATAATCCACAATCGGTAGGCCACTATCCTTCCTCTGTCGAACTCGGATACTTGATCAAAAGCTGATCGTTGTTTTCTACGAGACATAACTGATCGTTTTTTGAAAAAACCACAAGAAAAACACAATTGCCGAACTTGAAATCGTCGAAATCTCCAAGCCTTAAATAGCACATTGCGGTGGCGCCACAGTGTGTCTGCGCTGAAATTCTAATCATTTGCATATCTCAATGCATGTTGTAAATTCTAATGCATGTTCTAATGCATGTTGTAAATTTCATGTTATTTGCATGCTTCCTTCAGGGTGTTGCATTTAGGGTGAACAGCAGTGTAAAATGAAGCTAACTGTGGTTGAAATTGTTTCTTGGAATCATGTAGTAATAAAGGAAGAGCTTAAAACTGTCGCCAGATCAATGAAACATCAATGTGAAGCGATAATAAAAAATTAAAAAGGCTACCCTACTAGATACTAATAATTCACTGCAAACATCAGTTTCTAACGAATATGAATAACTATTACAACTTAACTTTTTTTTGTATCGCAGATACTTGAGTGTCTCAATGCTTAATAATGCAAATGAGCCTGCACTCAATGCATTTGCGTTATTAAGCATTGGGGCACAATTAGTCAAGAAGTTATGTATGAGGATGTCAGTAATACTTTCGCATGGATGAAACAAATATAATTTATGATTAATTAGATATACATGATTTATTTCTTAATTAATTCAATATCTAAATTTAATTCGAATCCATTATTACTATTCGTATTATTATAATACTGTACAAGGTGTTCATAATTAAACTGCAAGTGTTTAAGAGGTGCTGGAGGGAGAAATACCGGAAATATATATATATATATAAATATGTAATAGCAATTTAATACTTCTTGAGATTCGTAAAAATAATTGTAAGACGTGGCGAGTGGATGTTCTACTGTAGCGAACCAAAGATAGGGCGTGGCCGGTGGTGTGATGATTGTGTTACGTGGAACATGGTCGAGTACGGTATTATCGAAGAGGCATTCAAGTAAATCGTTATTCCTTTTTATTCACATCCGGAAACACATAAAGATCCAGTAGAGACGGCATTACACATACAAGAAGCAAACATCATAGCACAAGCACAAACACACACAAAGATAAAAACATAGAAAGCGTTGCAGCAGGCTGATTACATGATGAAGGCCGGTAGACAAAAGAGAGAGCGATTACACAAGATTTTTGGCTTTTATACCAGCAGTGGTTACAACGTAATATTAGTTCTGATTGGATAGAATAGGCGGGACAGGGATTTTGGACTAGCCGATTACGATTAAGATTACAGTGTTATTTTTAAATCAAACAATTAAAGTTTATTTAAATATTAATACAATGAGTTAACAAAAAGGATACTGGAGGGAATTATTACATATATATATTCCAGTGAAATTTGGTATCTACACCCTTCAGAACAAGTGCAAGTCAAATATGCAACCCCCTCCCCCCAAAATGCCATTTTTACCCGATAGTTGGAGCTATGCCGTGTATCAATGCTTATCGACGGCATATCTGCAAATTTTAAGCCCATTAAACAGTATAAATACAAGACCACATTGAGTGTTGATGTTTAGAGAACAATTGATTCCAGCATTGCAAGACAGACATTGTTTAAAAACACGGTATTTATACAAAACGGAAAATCCCCTCACATCGCTAAACCTGTTAAAAATTTGCTACACTTTTGATGTGAACCAAGTCATAAGCAGAGATTTCGAAAATGCCTGGCCCCCACGTTCACCGGCCCTAATTTCTAAGGACATCTGAAAGATATGGTTTATAGATAAAAAAAACATGCTTCTGTTGCTGAATTGAAATCTAGCATATCGAGAAACGTAAGATGTGTTAAAACAGAGATTTTAATTGCGACGGTGGACCATGCTGTTTTACGTTTTCAGCATGTGGTTACATCTGGTGGTTCGCATATTGAGAACACAATGTGATAATTTCATTGAATAAATAATGTTTTAGCTGTTTTCCAAAGCATCTTCATGGATTGTTTAATTTGTGATCTTAATTTACGTTAATTTTTGATAACATCTTTATATATATAAATCTTCTGTGCGTGTGTATGTGACTGAACTCCTCCTAAGCGGCTGGACCGATTTTGATGAAATTTTTTGTGTCTGTTCCAGTGGATTCGAGAATGGTTTAGATTCACAATTCGGTTCAATGGACCCCGAGGGGCATAATGGGGATTAAAGGGGCGTTATAGATAATTAATTCCATTATTAAACTAATAGATGTGCAGTTTTGAAACGTGGTACGCAGATTCATTCCTGTCCGTGGTAGAGATCCCTTGCAAACTGAGTTTTTGAGAAAATGGACTCCCAAGGGGCGCTGCAGGGGCCTAAGGGGCGTTATAGATAATTATTTCCATTTTTAGACTATCAGACTTGCAGTATTGAAATTTGGTACGCAGATACGTTTCATAGAGTAGAGATCCGCTACAAAATGGGTTTTGTGAAAATCGACTCCCAAGGGGCACTGCGGGGGCCTAAGGGTTGTTATACATAATTATTTCCATTTTCAAACTATTAGACTTACAGTCTTGAAATTCGGAACGCAGATATCTTTCATAGAGTAGAGATCCGCTACAAAATGATTCTTAATGCTAGGACTTAGATATCAATAATTTATCTATATATATAAAGGAGAAAAGCGACTCACTCACTCACTCATCACGATATCTCCGGAACTATTGAACCTACAGACCTGAAATATGGTAAGCATATTCCTTTTATGCAGTAGAGATCCGCTAAGAAAGGGTCTTACGAAAATCGAACCCCAGGAGGCGTTACGGTTGTTTAAGTGGCGTTATAGATGATTATATCCTTATTTAAACTAATAGACGGACAGTCTTGAAATTTGGTATGCAAGTTCCTTTCATGGAGTAGAGGTTTGTTGCAAAATGGATTTTACGAAAATTGAAACCCAAAGGGCGTTGCGGGGGCTTAAGAGACGTTATAGATAATTATTTCCATTTTTAAACTATTAGACGTACGGACTTGAAATTTGATAAGCAGATTGCTTTCATGGAGTAGATAGCCACTACAAAATAGATTTTTGGAAAATTGATCCCCAAGGGGCACTGAGAGGTATTGAGGAACGTGATAGATAAAAATTTCCGTTTTTAAACTATTAGACCCACCTGCTTGAAAATTAGAAGGTATGTTCCTTTCATGGAATAGAGTTTCTCAAACAAAGAGTTTTGCAAAACCAACCTTCAAGGGAGGGAGTTATGAGGGGTCAAGGAGAGTTACAAAAAAATTCCTGTTTTTGAATTGTTTAACCCATTTACTTGAAATTTGCTGAGCACATTTCTTTAATTGAAGAGTTCCACTAAGAATGGATTACGGAAATCAACTCCAGGGGAAAGCGAGAGGAGCTATTTGGGCGTATTGATAGACAAAATTCCCGTTTTCGAACTGCTAGGACTATAACAATAAAATTTGGTTTGCATGTTTCTTTTGTTGAATTGGAATCCACTAAGAATGCTCTCTACGGGGTATTGATGATAAAAATTCCGTTTTTGCTCTGTTAGATTTAGACTTGAAATTTAGCATGTTTGTTTATTTTAGGGAGTAGAAACCTACTGAAAGTTGCTTTGGCGGAAATCCACTTGATTATTGGGTTAAGTGAGCGCAAAAAAATCTTTCTACTTCTATATATTTCAGATATTAATAGAAATTATAAATTATAAGTTCTGTCCTTTTTATATCAAGAAGTGAGATTAACAGCTAAAAATACATGTTTTCAATAGAATTGAATCCTTAATGCTAGATATCAATAATTTATATATATGTTAACAGTATATATGTATACAGCATCGTGAAATACCCAGTGAAGCGGGTGCGTAACGGCTAGTGATAATGTAAAAATTTAATTACTGAAGCGAATTGTATGGAATTTTGATAAACTGTAAGTGATTTTTTATATTGTTTATATACCTCTTAGAATGTCATTATGCTCTGTTTATCGGTTTTGGAAGTTGTATGTGCCACCAGTGAGCGTTGAAATATGATACAGCGTCATCTATCGGGTGAATATGACGATTTTCCCTTTTTTTTTGCATATTGGACTTGCGCATGTTCTGAAACGTATAGATACCAAATTTCACTGGGATATTCCCAATGGTTTTCCCTCCAGCACCCCTTTGAACACTTGTAGTTTAATTATGGCCACCCTGTATATAAATAAGGGAGTAAAATTAATTTGGGCCTAGGGTGCCATCGTATCTAAATCCGTCACTGTACACACCACACACACACATATATATATATATAAAGAGAGAGAGAGAGAGAGAGAGAGTTAGAATGTATATAAAACGCTAGTTTTATTAAAATCTCCTTCTCCCTTCTATATTTATAAACATTTATAAAATTTTGCAGTTAATGAATATACATTCCAGTTTCATTATTATATAACTGGTCTTGATCCTTTACACGATACATAAACTGCGGAAACTTTGTACTACTCGTCCAATACAGAGCACAAATCTTTGAAAGAAACCAAAAAGATATCTTCTGGTCTCTTTGAAATGCCCACATCATGCTCTTTCACGAAGAAAGTGCTATGTAAAGGAGCCATTATTTCAAGCGAAAAATTCTTTCTCTCTGGTAGATGTAGCAGACTGGAATAATCCTCAATAACCACGGAGTTCTGAAGTTCAGCTCTTCTTACTTCTTTGTCGAAGTAAGTCTATGCGGTTACAGGAAACTATGTGTAACCAATTGAAAGTTTGCGAACAAACTCCTAAGTTTTGAACTTTTGTATTCAAGTATTTCATTTAAGATATAAGTGGTTTAAAATTTATTTCTAAAATTGCTGTCGAGAAAACTTCCCGAAACGAAAATTATCCGAAGACATTAATTTTTACTGGATTTAGAGAAATGAAGACTTTTTGCTGAATTTGGCAAGTAAAAATTATATAACATATTAATGTATTAATTATTTTGTTTTTCATTCAAATTTTAAATATTTGCGGGATGTCACCATTTTTATTTCGAGTTATTCGTTTGTACACATCTTGCATGTAAGCAATTAGAACAAATTTTTAAAGAATGAAAATAAAATAAACATCATGAATCATGTAAATAAATAGTATCTTTATTCAAATAAACCATTAAAACTATCCACACTTCTTAAATTTCAGAAACAAAGATTCATTTCATCTAAATTTTTTGTTTTAAATTCAGCTACATGAATGGCTTCATATTTTTAAATTTAGTTTATAATTAATATTCTTAATTTTCAAATATATCATGTTTATTAAAATATTTTTTGGCGTATTAATTATATATATATTTTATAAATCGTTTGATTGTTAAAATTATTTATTCATATTAGATTTTTTTACATTTAAAAATCGTCTGCAGTAATGTTTGATTGATAACTGTTCCTGTGACTGATTAAAAAAACAGTTCTTATAAACAATCTAGTTCGAGTTTTGTCTTGAAATTTGCAGTATAATTGTGTGAATCACATTATAGTTTTGCGTAATGTTAAAATAAATTATATTTATCATAAAGATGTTGTAAAGACGTTATTTGTTAAGAAGAAATTCATGAAGTATTGATAATAACATTATAATAAAAGTATCGATAACCTAAATAATAAAAACGAATTAATCGTAATTATAATAACAATTGTTCTTTTCTTCAAAGTGTAATGACCAGGCATGATTTTAAATTTACTAAATTATTGGAAAATAAACTTATATCTTCAATTTTATATAAAATAGGAATATATAAATTGAAATAGGAACTTATTTTTTTTAAAATTCCTCATACTATGATTTTCTTTCACTTTACATTAATTGTACGCACAAATTCAGATATATTTATTGATAGTTCTTTAGAAGTGTGTGTCAGTTGTAATAATATATCAATCAATCTCAATTTTTAATCGAATTTCGAATTCAGTTTCACAAAATCATGCATTAATTTTTCTCTTTAGGGTCTTTTAGCCAGACACACACAAGACCGGATTCAATTAATTATGCAACATATTCCTAATTCTAATTATTATTCGTAAAAAGATGATAAATCGGGTTTTAATTTTTGATTGATGAAATTTGAAAATTATTCCTATATTATCAATAATTATTTACATTAATCTGAACAAAACATTAATTAATCACATGATATTTTTCTGCCTTCGCCGACAAAAATTCCAAACTTGAAAAAGAGTATGATTTTTTTAAAAAAATTCTCTCAATTGGAACTGTAATGGGAAACACCTAATAAAAAATTTTAGAATTCGACATGGTCTTGAAAAAGAAAGTAGTATTGTGATTCATTGATTATTGGTTTTTATTTCTCTTACAAAAAATTATTTTTTCTGAATCAAGAGAAAACTACTATTAGTCGTAATGGATTTCCTACACGAATCTGATTTTTGTTGCAAGAATAAATACATTTAAGTCTCTTAAATTTTTATGAAATGAATTTTTAAAATTGTTTGAAGGTAGAATACATTTTTATTTCAAAAAATATTTTTATCAAGCAGAAAATAAAATTCATTCTTTATAAGCAGGCAAATAAAAAAATTTCAAAATACTTATTGTTATTCGCAAACGATTATTATATTTCAACAGAATAACTTTTCCAAGCAAAGTAATGTTAAGATTTGTTCCAATGTCATTATTTTTATTATAAGAACATAAATAACATTGCTTCTCCTCTCTTCAAAATATTAAATAGAAACGATAATATTTCGAACAGCAAAAGGAGTTCAAAACAAAGACCGAACTCATATTTTACATTGTAATTTATTCTAATAAATATCTCTTACGTATTACTAGAACTTGTATTATTGCATTACTTTATACCAAAATATTATTGATTTTACTTAATTGTGTCTTATTCTTATAAGAATTTGTAATGCATTATGAAATTTGTTTATTAAGCAACTGATTTTACATGAAAGTCATACTTCTGGTTTATTCAAATTATAATGTAACATTCTGCTACGAATTGGAACATTTTGTTGTTAATATTCCAAGCAAAAATTTGATAATCTTTTTGTTTTTATTTATTTAAATAAATCCATGCTGTTAATGATTTTAAAGTTTGCTGTTTATGTTAGAACAAAATATAAAATATACCAAACGATTAAGGCATTTGAAAAAGTACAAAATACAGAAATGGCTTTGTAATCTAATATTTGAACTGAGGAATTACATAAATAACTCAAACTCCTTTTTAAGTACGATAATTGAAGATGTCGTAAGGAATTATTTTAGATCAATTGGCAATCGTGTTGTTGTTACTGATGCCACCTGATCAGCAAAGACCGGATCGAGGCCCACGAAACTCATCATGGCAAAGGGCTAAGTGATGCCTGTCGTTATCCGCAGCTTTGAGCACCATACAGATGACAGTACGATTTAACTCATTGACAATCGTTTGGTATGATTAAGATGAGCTTAAACCCCTTGTGTACCAGACTGAGCCTTCTAGTATCTATTAATAAGGTGACCAACCGTCCTCCTTTTAAGGATTCAGTCCTTCCTCGAAAAGTGTCCTCCTTTCCAATATTTTAACACTGATCTGTTAATCTCTATATTCAGAGATGAACCAAACATGTTTCCAAAATGTCCAGGAATGATCTGAAACAATTATCACAGAAAATAACAGTTTTCATTGGTATTTTTTGACTTTGTCGCAAGTAAATTGGGCAGATATAGAAAATTACGTTGTGTTTTTATCAATAAGAATGTCTGATATTAAAATAGATGACCATTGTCTACTTGATGTAGAAAGAAGACTGAATGTATATTTAAATTCTAATAAATTAGAACAATTGGAAAATCAACATGATGAGGAATTGATAAAAGATGTGTGAAATTATTTAAACCATTTCAAAAATGAACACATTCCATATGAAAATGTAATTATTCTTGTTGAATTTATGTTGTGCTACCCTGGTACTGATGCAACAGTTGAAAGAGTTTTTTTCAGTTAGTAATGATTTTTGTGAAGTGACTAATGAGAAATGAAAATTGAATGTTAATATTTTAGCTGCAGTGCTTACCGTAAAATTCAGTATGAAGGATATTTTTTGCCCGAACTTTCCGATGTATTAAAAAATGAAATGTTGACAAAAAATTCATTCAATGGAAAAATACTCGTTTAACATAATAATTAAAAAGAATATAAGCGTAACTAGAGTATTTTTACTTGAATTAATAAAACGTTTCATATATTTGAGTTGTAATATTTTCTTAAATTTTTCGTCCTCCTTTTCATTGTAAAAAAATGGTCACCTTAGTATTAATCTAGTATCTTCTAGTACGTCCCAAATTTCTAGGGATACTGACTTTGTCGTTACGACGCACACTTCATTTTTCCTTTTGACGCTAAGGCGCACGTTCGTTCATGTGTTTCGTTTCGCTTTCTTAAGTTTGTATAACTATTTATGTTGTTTATTTTTACTTTTTCTAGTCAATATAGCATCATCTCTCAATTTCATCGTTTAATTTCAATGAGAATATTTGCTGGAAACCGATGAAGTCGATCGTGAGTCTAATACGGAAATATATATTTGTGATGAAGATGAAGAAATTGAACAAAAATGGCAATACATTTCGTGAAAAAGCTTTTTGTTCGAAGGAACACTTCGAACAATTTCACAGAGATTTGTAATTTTAATTCTAAATTTCCTATTTTTTTCAAATTTGTGTATCCCAGACATTTCGTAACTTTTGTAATTTTATACAATCCAAATAAAAGAAAATCTACCTTATAATATTTCCTATGCTGCTTACACTGGTTTTATACTTAAATAAGCCAAGTATCCGTATGAGTTTGCGATAGGATTTTGCTCTCTTCATGGCATGTATCCTCTACTGGTTACATAGTACGCAGGGGGTTATATATGATGACTAATAATTATGATTATGTTCTTATATTGGAGTCATGGGGAACTCAGAGAATGAAGTACCAGCTATTACATTAATAAATAATCAATCAATCAAAATATACAATTACTTTTCCCACAAAGAGAAATTTAATATATAGAATTTTTATAAAAATTTTACTAGAAAAAATACTTTGGATTCAATAAATGAATTGGTAACCGCAAAATAAATTCATTCTCAAAACTTGTTTAAAAGTTTATTTCGCATAGTGTGAAAGGAAAATATATACAATATTTTCAATTAAAAAAACTTTTTGATAAAATTTCCCTTATGTAGAAGGTAAAAAGCTTACGCTTGCATTTTTTTTTCATATCTCCTGCCTGATTTTACCATTATAAGTTTAGTTTTCGACAATGAAATGTAATGGGGGAAGGCATTTAAGTTTTTTTTATAGGATTGAAGAAAAATTTGATGCATTACCTTATTTATGTTATTAGACATTTAAAATATATGACTAAAAATCGAGTCAAGATATTCAGAACTTTAACGATAATTGTTGACAAGGCAGCCATTTTTGTCTTCAGATCGTAAACTTTTTCTTTCTTTTGTGGCTTTTTTCTTCGCATATTTTTAGGCAAAACGATTTTGCTACTGCGGTAAATTGTTATGATTTTTCAATTTCTTTAACTATTCTTCATATTTCCGGGGGAAATTCGATAACTATGAATCATCGAAAAAACTAAGACATTATTTTCTGTGCACAATCTAACGTCTATGATTCTTGAATAAATGATCTTCTTAATATAATATATATCCATGAACGAATTGTCTTATCAACGAAGGTGTGAGTATTTATTTACCGATTAAAAGTCAAGCGATGCGCTCCCCAGTGCCGCCATTTTTCACATAGGTGAGAATACGCGATACGCTCCCCAGTGCCACCATTTTTCACATAGGTGAGAATACGCGATACGCTCCCCAGTGCCTCCATTTTTCACATAGGTGAGAATACGCGATACGCTCCCCAGTGCCACAATTTTTCACATAGGTGAGAGTACGTGATGTATTACGGGAAAAAGAAAATGCAGATACGCAAATTTTTCTCTAAAATACGTAAATTCTTCGCAAACACTGTTAAGGTCATTTTATTGCATTCCAAAGCCTTTGAAACAGTTTTGCTGATACTATCGCAAATGAAAGGATCATGTTTCGGAAAGAAGGATGTAGCCATCCGGGTTACTTTACGTGCTGGTTAAGTGAGACGGAAATGTACGCCAGTGGCAGTAAACATCGCACTACAAAGAAACACGGGAGTTATTTGTGACGGACCTCGAAATTTCGAACCGTCAAATAGTCAATGGCCACATCTGAGTCACCTTGACCATGTGGCACTCTTCTTTTCGAACTTCAACACTACACCAAAGGGAGGGCTTTGAACCTCGACAGATTTACCATGTATCAGCCAGGGACATCAGGAATAAAACTCACCACTCAGCCACGAACCCACGAGAATGACCCCAAGGCTACCAAGGTCACTTAAGGTATCCGACTACGTTAGGAACCGTGATTTTCAAAAGCGCATAAATGGATAATTTTAATGATATTTAGTGACACTTGGATTAGAATATATGCATAAAATTGTTTTAAGGACATTTTGACAAAAAGTTTTCATTTAAATACAATATTTTGGCAAAATATTAACTTACAATAATCTTTTGTCTAAATGTTCTCCTTTTGTGAAAAATGGTTCTATTATAACAATATCTTGCCTGTATATAGCTCAGACCTCTGTTCAGAGGCTCAACTAGAATTTTTGAAATATATAACTTAGAAGTGGGTTTATTCATATTTTACGTCTAAAGAGGGGAGAAATTTTAAGAAAAAAACGCGAATAATTTCAATTGGTGGTAACTCTGAAAATAATGTGAATTTTTCAAAAAATCTAATTGAGCCTCTGTAGAGAGGTCTGAGCTATATACAGACCAAATTATATTGTAATAGAAGCATTTTTCACAAAAGGAGAACATTTGGAAAAAAGATTATTCTAAGTTAATTTTTTTACCAAAATATTATATTTAAATACATTTTTTTTGTCAAAATGTCCTTAAAACGATTTTATGCATGTATTCTAATCTGAGTGACACTAAATATCATGAAAATTATCCATTTATGCTCTTTTTTAAAATCACAGTCCCGAACGTAGTCGGATACCTTAATGAGCGTGGGATTTGTAGATGAAAAGATTGGTTTGATTCTTTTACAAGGTATCATGAGAAATTATTTTACTTTGATGTAGTTATTCCTCCGTTTGGCAGAATAGAGAGAAATTTCACAAAAACTTTAACATTTGTTATTTATACTTTTATCACAGATCAAAGTTTTACTTAACAACAAGAAGACAAAAATTAAACGTCAACGCTAAGGCTGGTTAATTTGAGTCGATGTCAAACCTCCCTTCACCTCCTTCGTAATCTCTTTCCAGAACATTCCAGATAATGATTCAGTTCTTCCTAACCTGCCATGTCAATCGTCTGCTAAAACTGTGGATCAAAACATAAACTTCCCTGCATCAGGGAGTAGATATCATTAGTTACCTCGAGACATATAAAAAGAGAGAAAAAAGACTAATAAGATATCAATCAGTACGGCTTAAAGCTCTGTGGACAACCCAACGGGGGTGGGGGAAGGGGTCTACGTAACTCGGTGACTCAAGGATATACGAAACAAAAGCGATTCCATTGGATCGATCCTTCTAGCGAAAGCGAGTCTCTTGTGTCAACCGCAATGAGATCTTCATCAAACAAAAGATCGGTTTTCCCGCCAGCTCTCATCCTTTGTTCTCGTCCCGCCAGCGAATATCGTCTGCGACATTTTCATTCGCCGAAAACGCTCATGATGAAATTACACTGTTCCAATTTTTGCATTCTATGATTTTTTTCCCCTCTAGTCTTCTTTCTACTTTTCCGTCTTTCATCCTTTTTGTTTTCGAATGTCTTCGGGCAATATCAGAAAAGAATCGAATGTATCGGTCTGTTTACGCATCGGTATATTTTCCAGAAGCTTTTTTTCGGAATGATGTTCGAAATTAGGAAGAAAAATAATATCGAATAAAATATACTGGAATGGTTTGAAGTGAAGTGGCTTGTGTAACAATAAGTCTTCGGATGTTTATTATTTTTTACCCGCTTTATGCAAATTGACTTTTGTTATTTAAAGTGGGTTTTTGTAAACTGGATATCCAGTTTGAGTTTAGATTTTGTAAGACAATGTTTTGCTTTGCTACAGTCTTGCCCGGTTAACTGAATTTTTCACGAAATTACAGCCGGGTGTAAATTTTGTTAAGCTTTACATAATCATAGCAAAGGGAAACAATCGTCTGGTGATTCAAGAGTTTTTATGTATGATTTAGATAATGTTCTTAGACAATCTGACAACAAGTACAGTCGAATCTCTATATAATGAAACTGTATATTGCGAACATCTTACTGGAACCAAGAACATTTCCCTTTCTTCGTAAAATAATCTCTCTATAGAGATGGGCATTTTCTATATTACGAATTTTTCTGTTATAATTCAATTTTTTGTCTCTATTTTTGAATTATTTCTGGACATTTCAAATTATTCTCGCTTTTAACATGTTTTATGGTGGTCATAAATTTTGAGCTGGTTTTATAAGTAATTAAATTTAAGGACATATATGGTAATGTACGCTTAGAATTTATAGTTATAAAATAATGTATATTTAAAATAACTTGTGTACTCTAAAGTAGAAAATATCCTTAAAATTCGTAAATTTTAATATAAAATTATTTTCTTAATGTTGAAAATAAAGTTTATTCCTCGACATTCTTTTTATTGCTTTCCTTGCAGTTTTTCTTTTTCTTTTTTTGATGGGTAAGATATACATGAAATAAATAGAAATTGGTTTTCAGAAAGGTGTGAATAATGAATTTTTTTCAATAAAGAGATTTAATGAATTTAATATTTGTTTTATGTGTTTTATTTGTTTCATGAAGTATATTAAAAGGTGAACCTCTATATAACGAATTTTCCATACAACGAACTTTTTTTCGGGATTTAGCTACTTCGTTATATGGAGGTCCGACTGTATTTGTTTTGTGTTAATCCCTTAAATGGTAAACCCGTACACCGTGCGGGCTATCGAAAGCTGGTCACACCCGGTTTGCCCGTACCCTGTACTACCATTGATGTTTTCTTCTTTCTATCGTTGATTTGCGCATATTCTCTACCCTTATAGTGGGATAATTAGTGCTAGTGTTTTTAAGAGATGTAGTTTGTTCATGGTGCTGAAATGCTTCTCATCCCGGATTTTATTTGTAGTGAAGGCGGAAATTTTCCATTGAAGGAAGTTAGATTTTTGAAAATATTGGATGAAGAACAGGGATTGGCAAGGGAATGTGCGAATTGTTACATGTGAAGAGACGAAAATGAAGGATAATCCCAAAATGCCGATACTATCTGTCCCCATTGCAATGTAAGGCTTAATATTACACCATACTTCAAATCGTGTGTGCATATATACACACAAAATCTTCGAACGTTTGAAAAAGAGGTAAGAACATGAAATTTTTTGCAAGTATGAGAGAAATTCTTTTATGGTATATGAAGCATTTTTCACAGCATGTACAGTGTACTAAAAAAAGTAAACATTTATGGGTTTTTGTGTTTTACAATTATAAAATAAAATAAAGATGTGAAAGCTCTTAAATTCAAATTTAAAATAAAACACTTCCATTATTGTATTCTATTAAGTATTATGCGTAGTTTTATGTAATTAAAAAAATGTGCATTTTCTTGGAGCATTTTGGGCAAAAAAAACTGATCTTTTCAGCGGTAAATATAGCATTTTGAGAAAACTTATTTTCCATAATATTTTGTATTGCAAGACATTAAAAAAGTGCTTCTCAAACTTTCAATATTTGCCCCCGATATTCAATCATAAATTTCATCGCCCCCCTTCATGCAATAACAATGCATTGAATTCCGAAATACTGTACATGGACGCTAAAGCTACAATACGACATTAACCTCTTAAGAGCCAATGGCGTATATAAACATCTTGTTCTTAAACCCTCCAAAGTGTTAATTGTCCAGACGTACATATACGTTTTTTCGAAGAACGATCTTTTCAATCGGTTATATTCATAAATTTATTCCAGAAACCTTTTTCCCACGGTCTATATAGTATATATTCCAAGTTTCGTGAAAATCCGATAACCAGAACAGGTTCTACAGGCCTCTGAATAGTGTAACTTAAATTACAACCACCTGGTACAGTGGGTGATCGGTTAACGAACACTTTCACGAAAGATTTTTGTGTTCGGATATATAACGAACACATATTCGGATAACGAACACTTTCAAGAAAGATTTTGGACAACGAACACATATGCGGAGGTGATCAGGATACACCCCTGAAATTATGGATGAAATTTTGACAACTGCTAGAGATTTGGAATTGGAGGTGAACGAGGATGACATAGAAGAGCTCATAATGGGGCATGAAGATGAACTGACGACAGAAGAACTCCAAGAAATTTTGAATGAAGAACACCAAGAAGCACAGCGAAATGTGTTTCCTTCTGAACAAGAGGAAGATGTAAGAGGACCAATACCGATATCTGCCATTAAAAATCTTTTGAAAAAGTAGGCGGATGTCAGAGCAATGGTCTTAGAATGGCACCCAAACCAAGCTGATGTCAGTAGGGTTGGGGATCTTTACAACAACAATGCTATTAGTTACTTCCGGAAAAAGAGAGAAAAGCAATCGACTTTGGACATGTTCTTAAACTCCCCATAAGCAAAAAACGAAAAGAACTGTTTAATATGTGCAAGACTATACATATATGTATGTATGTGTTATTTTTTAAAAAACTTACTAAGAAATTATACATTTTTTAAAATTTAATTTTTAGGGTCTCCAGAACGAATTAATAGATTTCACATAGAAGTCTATGGTGAATCGATGATCGTTTAACGAACAATTCGGATAGCGAACACAGTCTTGGAACGGATTATATTCCTTAACCGATCACCCACTGTACTTACATATGTAAAGGACAGGAAAATGATTTGCTAAAAGGCATTTAATTTTTTGGTTAAAAATTGCGTTAGAGTTAACCGAAGGAGAGATTTCGAAATGATTAGGATTTAAATTTTTCCAGAAAGCAGTTTGAAATTGTGGTTCTTATTTTTCAATTCGTGTACTATTATAAAGGGTGTTTTTTTAGAGGTATAGAAGTTTAAATTGCAATAAAACGACGATGTATTATTCGATTGACATGAATTTTTTTATTCGAAAGATAATCTTGTGGCATTACATTTTAAATTTGATTTCTGGCATATGACTGCCACGGCTGGCTCGGATATAGTCCAATCTGGACGTCCAATTTTCGATGACTTTTTCCAACATTTGTGGCCGTATATCGGCAATAACACGGCGAATGTTTTCTTCCAAATGGTCAAGCGTTTGTGGCTTATCCGCATAGACCAATGACTTTACATAGCCCCACAGAAAATAGTCTAGCGGTGTTAAATCACAAGATCTTGGAGGCCAATTCACAGGTCCAAAACGTGAAATTAGGCGGTCACCAAACGTGTCTTTCAATAAATCGATTGTAGCACGAGCTGTGTGACATGTTGCGCCATCTTGTTGGAACCACAGCTCCTGGACATCATGATTGTTCAATTCAGGAATGAAAAAGTTAGTAATCATGGCTCTATACCGATCACCATTGACTGTAACGTTGTAGCCTTCATCGTTTTTGAAGAAGGATTCCACCAGCCCATAAAGCGCACCAAACAGTCAGTTTTTCTGGATGTAACGGTGTTTCGACATACACTTGTGGATTAGCTTCACTCTAAATGCGGCAGTTTTGTTTGTTTACGTAGCCATTCAACCAGAAGTGCGCTTCATCGCTAAACAAAATTCGCTTATGAAAATCGGGAACAACGGCAATCTCGTTTTGGACCCATTCGACGAATCTACGCCTTGCTTGATGATCGTTTTGATGATTTGCCAAACCAAACTGAGAATAAATCACTTGACAGCTGTTAAATCGGTCGCCATCTTGGAAAGTAATGCCAACTTAAACTTTTATACCTGAAAAAAACACTCTTTATAGTTCGCCCTCTCTCTATATTTTTTTATTTATCTTCGTTGAATTTTCAACCGTTAGTGAAACACATTTTAAAGCGCTCATTGGAGCTGAAATTTTTTATACACTATTGTTTTGGGTAAAAATACGACAATTTATTTATAATTAATTAAAATTAATTGGTTGGAACTTATTATTTAAAGAATTAGAGATGCACCTAGAGAAGAACTAAAGGCTGTCGAAGCTGCTTTCTAGTATTTTAAACTAGAATGTGAGTCTGTGATGGATTTATTGTTTCATCGTCGTCTTCGTGATGAAGCAGCAAAACGCAAAGTACTCTACTTAATTTTCATTATAAATAACTTTAGGCCTTCATTAAGTATTTTTCTGAGGAGTGTTTGATCAGGTAAATTACTGTATACTATGTATTCATTAATTTTCATTTTCATGTAGGAAATGCTCTATGTAATCATAAAGAACGTTCCTTTTCTTTGTTAAAGGTAGGGTTCTTCCACCCGTGACACATGGGCTCCGAATGGCCCGCTGAAGGCATTTTTGTGACCCGTAATTTGAATTCGTGGCAATTTTAAAAAAAATTGCTAACTCTGCTTCTTGTTGTAAGAAACGTCATTTTTTGTATTCTTGATAATTATTGTCACTGACATGTTTTATATTCATTTGAGGTAATATTTTCTGAAAATGCCGAATTTTTCAAAAATTTCACTGTGTCTTAAATATTTTGAAATATAAAAAACCTGACACTATGCATATAATCTTAGAAACTTTCAGAAAAAAAGGTGGACTCTTATCTTTTAACAGATTTGCAAAGTATAATTCAACTTCCATCTAACTTTTTTGAAACCGATGTATTCAAAAATGTATGCAAGTATGCAAACACCGCCTCATCCTTTAGAATCAGTTGTATTCTTGTAAAACAAACTTTTCTTTTTTATATTAATTTCCAGACTATAATATTTTTTAAAGTTGTGTGGCCTACGGGATCACTGTGACTTTATCGATGTGGCCCGCGGACCATTTGAAATTTATTAATTTGACCCTCGAGCGTGAAAGGCTGAAGACCCCTAGTTTAAGGTTATTAAGGCATTCTATTTTCAGTTGTATTCTCAAGCAAACAATACATGCACATATACAAATAACAATACATTATCTCAAGCAAACAATGCATTGTTTTCTGAAGAAACACTCGTATTTGTTCCTTTTTAATCTTATTCTCGTTAACTCGGCCACCCTTTTATCCACATTAAGATTGAGTTTTCAAGACTCGTTTACTGTTAAACATTCCTCTTTCTCTAAAAAACGGCAAATAAATTTGTTAGGGCCCTGTTTATCTCTAAAAATAATTTCATTATCTGGTAAATCTCCTTTCAGATACACAACAATAAACCAATTCTGCCTTGGAGACTTTAGATCCAGAACCCCCCTATCCACTCATAAGATGAGATATCGAGTTGGATGTTGAATCCAGATTCCCAGTACCAGAGTGAGCCATAAAAAATGAACCCAGTTCCTGTATGTCGCATATCTAACATCTCCCCTAGGGCCAGTAGGTCTGTACACTCAGATAGGGGACCTCGCACTGAAGTCCCCCCCCTACACGTGGATATATATTTGATTATCATAGTTAAAATAACTCATGAAGATCAATTGTGACGGGCTCACGCGTCTTTTCTTTAACATGTCCTTTGGGTTCTTTGGGCCAGAATTAATGGCAACTCTTTTCCAACCAAATTCAAGAAGTGAAGTGTGAATGAAAGATGCAAATGAACAAGCTTTTAAATATTGGAACTTAGAGTAAACGAAATGGCAATGTAGGGTAATGTATGACAATTGATGTTAGTTTGTGACAGTTGATGGCAAATAGAGAAAAATTAATATAGTTCGTGGTTTAAGTCTGAATGAGCTTTAGGTGACGGTGATTAGAAGTTATAAGTGATCGACTATATAGAAATTCAAGTTGCACACACACACACACCAGTACATGCAATTAAAGACAAGATTGAGCATAAGTCAATACCGACTGATTCTCCAAGCTGTAATAAGGTAGTATTGACTACTTAATATTAGAATCAGTGATTAGGCGGTTCAGTTATTGGTAGTGGTCTGAATTAGATTAAGTCTTATTATCTAAATATATATATTGTGTGTTGCGTATTTTGCCATCGTAGATTCTCAACACATTAATTGTTTAATTTGTGAAAGATTTAAGTTGAATATCTTAATAAAGTCATATTAAGATAATGTTTGATTCTAGTTCTTTCGTTAATCCTACGCCTCTAGCTCACGCTGACACTCCGAGAGATATTCTCCCAAGGGGGTAACATCACACACTTCTTTTAAATAGGAATCAATTCTTTTGATTATTTAATTGGGAAAGGTTTTAATTAAAAGAAAAATTGTGAGAGATTATAATTTATATTCATATTTAAGTTAACAAACAGTTTAAGCTTATTTTTGTCTATCTTTAAGTGAAACTTGACCCTCAAGTGAACTTGTATTGATAAGCTGAGATTGACTCTTTATCATTATCATGTGTTCATCACCTCTATGTATGAGCAACGGTAGACATTTATTTTAAAATAAGTTAATTATATAAAGAATATTTATAATTATTATGATCTAAATCATACACTCACATACATTTAAATTACAATATCGGGGTTGAATGGTTTTCAAACGGGAAAAAAGTCCACGCATTGAACAAGCAGATTCTTTTGGAGTTAACCCTTCAGCGGGTACAAAGCTAAAATACAATTTTCTGTGATAAAGTACGTGATAAATGTAATGTTCTTCTCCCCTATAAACATTATTTAGTCACAAAAAGAATATCTGATCAATGGTTTTTTTTCCTGAGTGGTGGTTAGACGTTATAGCCACTGCGCACTTAGGACATTTAGTTTACCTTTAAGGACAGAAATAATGAAATAACTATTTCAATAACAATTAAATACAAAGTATAAGTGTAATTAAATAATAATAGAATAATTGTACAACATAGAATATACTTACTAAGAATATATATAGAATACCTTATAGTATAATAAAATAAAAGTGAAAAAGTTCTAGAACCTACAGTGATAAAGAAGGAAGAAATTGGAGTTCACAAGACACAACAGATGTGTAGATACAAAAAAGTCTTTGGACTAAACTGGAGACCTATTATGATTTCTAAGGCTGTCACTGAAATAGGCCAGCGATTTAGGGTTAGCAATGCTTTATGTATCCAACCTTCTCCGTACTGCAGAAATTTTCGACATAATAGAAAAAAGAAAGAATAGAGCCACGTTGAAAAGTTAAGCCTGTTTCTTCCATGTGGATGATACACCTGACAATATAGTAAAATGAAATTAAGAAAAGAGAACAATAAAAGGAGTCTCTCAAGGAGAGGAATAAAAAAAATTCTCTATAGAAAAAAATAGAACAAAAGCTTACATGTAAAATAAAAATTTTGTTAACTAAAGAAATGACCTTCTACGTTCAGATCCCACGCGAAATGACGTAAAGAATTGGAACATCAACACAAGGAGGGAAAAACCATGATGCCACCAGGATAGTTATTTTGCAATTAAACTAACCACTAAGATATTTTATAACAAACGAATACTTAAAATATACACTGAAATTGGTATATATCCACATTTTATATTTTATTTAATTTTAGTATAAAAGGTTAAAAATAAAGTAATATTTTGGAAAATTTAAATTAGTTATTTCACAAATTTGATGAACTATTTTCTGTGGAACTTTATATATGCAAACGTTTTTTTCCGAGAAGAAAAGCTGCAATGAAAGATTTTCGAACCCGAGAATCTTGTACCACATATTGTAAACAAGGTTTGTTTATATTTCCGATCCCGCTCACATGATTCTAAGAGCGAAGAAAAGCGAAAATTTCTAGGTCATTTTTCTGTTCAATGTGGGTAGTGGATAGAGCCTCTAGCCACTTATAAAAGCTTTCCAAAATCCTAAATAATCTTTTTTTTAATTGCAAATTTGCTTAATTCATTCAAAAGAGAGAAAAGTTTACTTAAGACGTGGAAATTTTTTTCAAAGATCAGAAATTTTATTTATAGTAATCAAAACACAATTTGTAGATTTACACCGAGAAACACTGTTTTTAACTACCCGTCAGGGGACATGAAATCAAAAAAGGTATCGTGCTGCCCTCTGTATTAATTTTTATGCATTTTAGCTTCAATTAACTCATGTGGATGGACTAAATATCCATCACCTGCTTGGAATTTTTTTTTAATATGTGACTAGACGTATTAGCCACTGCCTGCTAACGGGTTAATAGCTTCATCATTTGACCATGGTTCAAAATTTCGAGGTTCGTCGCCAATAATCCTTGTGTTGCTTTGGAGAGCGACGGTAATAAAAAATCAGATCAAATGAAATCAGAGAAAAAGATTTTATTCGGAAATTTTGGAAAGGAACCGTGCAAAAATAAATCCACAACAGCACAAATTTAAAGTTTACACAAACACAGAACGCAGCAATACAAATATGTAGTCAGAATATCGTGTAGGTGCAACCACTGTCTAACACTGAACTTCACTGTATTGAAATGGTCTTTGTTTTGGTAGTGAAATATATTTTAGAGGCTTTTAGAGATATATTTTCAAAATAATCACCCTACACCTTTCCAGATTTGTCTAGAGGCATCTATTCAGGTATCCGACTACTTGCGACAACTGTTTTTTTTTTTTGAAAAAATGGAGATATGGGGATTTTTTTTGTGATTTTTAGATTTATTTAGTATATTTTAAGGAAAAAATCATAAAAATGAAAACAGAAAAAGAACTTATTATTAAAAGGGGAAAATCTGGTGAAAATGTACAAAAAATCATATAAACGGGGCCCGCGCTCTGTACAAAAATGATTTGAACAAATTCTCAATTTTTCTGTTTTAATGTGTTACTTTGTTATTCATGTTTGAAATGACCTTCAGGATAGTAGATAGTTTAATTTTTACAAAAACTAGAACACTCTATCTTAGTGACTATATGAAATTGCTTAAAAAAACAGTGATTATATTCACATAAAGGACTGTAAATTTTGAAATAAAACAGTGATTGATAAATCTGAAGGTCAAAACATACTTTTATACAATACACTCACAAAAAATTTCAGCAAATTATTTTCAAAACTTTTTGAGCAATCACTGTCCCCGTTTAAGTTTTTCGAAAAACCCACATTTCGAGTAAAACGCATTTTAAAGTTTGACATCTTGTGTAAAAAGTTAGGGCATCTTCTTTTATTAAAACACTTGTAGTTTTTGTTCTAGTGAATGGAAAATAAAAAACTTGGTATTTTTATTAAGCAAATAAGATGATCTATAAAATAAAATCATAACAAAATATTTGTCAATTTTTGAAAAAATCATGATTTTAGGGGAGTCGGATACCTTAATGTCCCCAAATGTGTGGGCCCTAAGTCATTCCTATCTATCTGGCTGCAATATCGATTTGGCAGGCAATCAATACGGAATATACGATACGATATATACGGTACAATATTAATACGGTATATTCAACACACAAGCATTGAAGAAATTTTCAATAGCTGCAAATATATATTTAGAGCTATTAAATGTACTATAAAAATTTCACACACACAAAGTGTGTGTGGTCGTCTACAACATTAAATATTCTTACAAAAATTAATTTAGTATTATTTTGATTTTTTAACTAGTTTAATTATTTAATACACGAAATTAATTTTTGATAATCTGTATCATATGTACACATCAGAAGCTGTTTACTAATAAATATTTATTTTCTAAGCAATAAGGAAAAATACATGATACCACTATTTGCTCAAAATTAATTTCACAATCTACAGAAATCTTCTAAGCTTCTAAAGTACCTTGACATATTTACAACTCACATCAAAACACATTCTACACATTTCAACACGCACGCGGTGGCAAAAGTTTTCCCCCAAAAATTCATGAATCAGTTCTCAAATATTATCATTAATTATCCTTCTCCTCCAAGATACGCTACTAGATGGATCACCCGGGGAATTGCTTCCAAAATATGACACGAAACTTTCAGGAATGGTTGTTCTTCTGGTTCAAGGTATTAGTTTTGACTCAATATGCCCCTTAATTAACGTAATTCTTAATTGAGTTGTCGACCCAATCGGAGGATGTGAAAATATTTGTGATGGTGATAAGGAACCCATGTGTGAAAATTTGTTGTGAGGGAAGTTGTGGTTGTGATTTTAACGTTTGTTGAACGTGGAAAGTTGTCGTAACGGTTTAAATATTCGAAATGGTGAAAGAAAAAAAAAGGTTTGTTGATAGAGACGGATTTAAGTTCGATGGCGCTCTAGGCCCAAGTTAATTTGACACCCTTGTATATAATAACAATATGAATAGTAATAATGCTTTCGAGTTAAATTTAGATATTGAATTTTAAGCATGAGAATTACGCTTCACATTACGTAAAACAATAAAATTTGTATGCGAGATTAGGAAAAATAATAAAATTTTTAAGAAACTGGATAGAGGTATAATTAAATATGGTGAATTAATATTTTGTGTTATAATGCTGAGCAAACAAAGACTACATTTAGATTTTTTAATGAAAATTTATGAAAAATCTAACATCAACAAATAAATGTTATACTTATAACGAAAAAATTTTTTCATTATCTATTTGTTAGATATTTTAAATTTTACTGCTTATACGATTAATTATTTAAAAAAATAATTCTACCCTTTCAATACTGACATCTTGATGTTGTCAAAATAAGAAAAGATGCATTAAAATTATGTCTAACAGTTGATAAAAAACAAAATAGATTTCAAATTTTTGGCGCCCGGAAAATTTTGGCGCCTTTGACCCAAGCCTCACGGGCCTAAGATTAAATCCATTACTGTTTGTGGAATAAAATGTTAAATCGCTGGGATTTGGTCTGCTGTTGATTGTGTATTTATGATTTATCCCAAAAAATTATATGCTTTCGTTTTAAAATTAATTAAGTTATTAAATAGATAGTTAAGTTACGTAATTCATTAATACCGTTCTTCATTATGTGGGAATTTTATATACATCTAATTCACACAAAAATTGTACAAATTAAATTCGTTGATTTTCAATTCGAACATCGATTGCAGCCATTTTTTTCTAATTATATTCATGGAATTAATGTCCATGAGAGTTTTTGACTTTAATTAATTTCTTGATATAACCGTTTAAATATAAAACATAAAGCTACCTTAAAATTATTTTGCTTTGATGTCTTAGAGAACAAGTGTGTTTTGGAATTGTTGTGATATCTAACATTTAAAAAAAGAACGATTTCAGTAGGAACTAATTTTTTGGAACAACAAATTTATGGTGAAAGAATAAATGCGGTCAATCACACGAAATTGGAAAGAGTTTAAGTGTGAAGAAAATTATTTTGATTTTCTCAGCTGAGTTTTCAATTATTGTTTTTGAAAAAGTTACAAATTAAAATTGAGAGAATATTCCTATTATTTTCCTGCATGGTTTTTTTTTTCAGAAATTCCTAGATAATAATTTGAAAGAATAATATGAAAAATTTTATTCATAAAAGTATTAAGTATTTAAATTACTTAATTTTGTATTCAAAATGTGCTAAGTTATAGATTTTCACAAGATTCGAAGATAAATTTCAATATAATGACTTTGATGAAGTTTTTTTGTTATTGTTTGTCTCTTAGTTTTGGATATTACTTAATTTTATTGTACATTTCAAAAGAACCAAGCTCCTGCAACGAAAATTAAACTTCTTTTTTGCTTGCTAAATAAAAAAGATCATTGATATATAAAAGATAATGATTTTTTTTCTGTATGAATAGTAACTGTATTTGAATAACACATGGCGATGTCATTAATTCAAAATGTTTTAAGGTCATTTCTTACCATTTGAAAAGCTTTTTTTAGCACAATCTCATAACGTTTTATTGTTATTTTTTTAATTATATTACTTATACTTAAAATACTTAACACAATAATTTGATTATTTATTTTTGATAAAACGTCAAAATTAATTTCTGTTATTTTTGAAAAATAAATCTAGCTTTTAATCTCTTTTTCTTCAGTCAAAAGTTATTAAGCAGAATATTCTAAATTATATTTATTCTACCTTGATTCTTAAATTGTATTTTGAAAAACTATTCTAATCCTCCAATCATCCATTAAATACATATTTTATTCAATTATTTTCCTATAATTCTACAAATAAATGACAAACATAAAGTATTTATTTTTTATTAATAAAACAGATTCTTTTGAAAAAATAAAAAGAATAAAAAAAGGAAGAATGAAAAATTCATTCGAATTTGTTTTATATGATTTCCCATCTCACACACGACGTTCCAATAACATTTATCGCTTGTTTTTTTTTCTCCTTCTCTATTTTTATTCTCTTAGAATCGTAGATAAACAATAACATTTTTCATAAATTCATAATAATGTTCCACAAAAAAAATAAATAAATAAAAAATAAACATTCTCTTCACTTAAGAAAATTTGCCAAATGGCGGCAAATGTTGTGTTTTGCTCTTTTGGTTCTCTTCTTCTTTCATCAAATTTGATTAAATTACTTCGTGTACTCGTAGTTTTACTGTCAGGAAAATAAAATTGGATTATGTTCTCAGCGAATGGCAACGGCAGAAAAAAAGTGCTTAGATTTCTTCGCTGTTATTTATTGGACTACGTAAAGCTGGCGACGTTTTATCTAAGCGTTTTGGACGTAAATATTTTAACGAGGTCGCATGTAAAAAATGCTGCTTCATTAAAGATATTCCACTTAAAACTTTATTGATTCATAAAGGACTCCAAGATGTTTGAGATAAGGTTACAACTTAAGCTACCTGGACAATTTGGAAAATCGTATTTTAAGAGACAGGCGCTTCGTAAAAGTAATCCAGAAAGAAAAATGTGGGATGTTTGAGGATTTTCTGCTGTTTATTAAATTTGAGCTCAGGAGCTTAAGTTCTGAATAAAGCGTTTCAGAGAACAAATTTAAAAATAATTACATTTCCTTAGAAAAAAAGAAATAGCTCTTTACAAATAGTATATTTATAAGTATGATACACCACTGAGAGGTTCTCTCTCTCTCTCTATTGTATATATACCTAAAAGATATTCTAAAATATACAGCACTTATTGAAACAGAAAAATATACAAAATTTATATTACAACCTTTATTTATTTAATGTATTAGCGTATGGTTTAAAATGATAGAAATTCTAAATATCCAATTAATCGTCCGTTTTAAAATAGAAAAAGTTTTGGAAATACTTTTATAAGTCGGCATACGATTTTTAAATTTGTACAACATTACAATAATTCTGTTTAAATTCGACAGAAAAATTTTAAGCATATTTAAAATTCGAATTCAGTAAAAATATAAAAAATAAGTTGAAATATTAATATACTTAGAATGGCATTTTAATTTTAGGATGACTGACACTGATTTAAAAATTATATAAATGAATAAATTTTTGATATTTAGGGACAATTGAATTAAAATATACACATGAATTGTTTTAAGAATATATATGCAATAAGATGCTATTTAAATGCAGTTTTTTGACAAAAAAAAACTTAAGAAAAAATACATATTTTTCGAAACATTCTTCTTTTATGAAAAATAATTCTATAATAATATTTTTCCTATGTATAGCTATAAGAATTCTGCAGAATTGAACTTGGATTTTTTAAATATACAGTGCGCCACAAAAGTGTTCGTACACTTGCAATTTCCTATAAAATTTAATGTTTCTACTCATAATAATTAATATTTTGAAATTGTAATTTTTTATGATATCTGCAAATTGTTCTTAATAGAACGACATAATTAATTTTTTAAAAATAGTATAACTATTATTTTTAAAAATTAAAATAATCAAAAAGCTACTAAAAAATTACGCCACAAAAGTCTTCGTACACCTTACACACACCTTACATCATCAGCTTTAAATATTGTATTTTTTCTTAATTTAGTTCTATATAGGACATCTTTTAGTATCCACAACAAGTTTTAAACGTCTTGGTATAGATTTAATCAGTTTTTAGTAATTTCTGCATCGATTTTCCTCCATGCTTCTGTGACTGCTGTTTTTACTTCCCATTATGTGTTTATATGTCATGTTTTCTTTTTTAAAAATCAAATTCTCACCAGATATATTCTACAGTACTAAATAAAGTGATTGAGGAGGTGTTTTCAGAATTTGGGACAGTTATAGAGACACCAGCGGCGAATAATGAGAGCAGTGCGCTTGGCGTCATTATTCTGTTAAAAAATGAAGTTATTCTCCAATATCTAAATTTTAGGCGGATAATTTAAAATTTCTCTTTAAAACATTTAAATGAAGCTCATACTTCATAATACCATAAAAAATAACAAATTATCTAATTCTGAAGCCGATTTACACCCTCATGCAGGAACACTTCCACCCCCATGGTTCATTAATACAATTAGATTCTTCGGATTAAGATTCAAAAAATTCAAAATTGACAATAAATTGAGTGGAAGAACAGAAAATTCATCATTTTTGGTTTCGATGGGCACATAATAGTTTGTAAATGATAAAATAAGGAATTTTATCCCATGAATTAATGTGGAACAACAACTCATCCATCTCCATGCTAAAGCATGGAGGTGGATGTGTTCTTGCGTGGGGGTGTAAATCGGCCTCAGAATAAGGTAATTTAATATTTTTTTACGTTATTGAGAATCATAAGCTCTATTTAAATATTTTAAAATGAAAGTTTAAATTATACGTTATATATAAATATCCAAAATTTGGATAATGGAGATGACTTCATTTTTTAACAGGATAATGACGCCAAGCGCACGGCTCTCAATGTACGCCGCTGGTGCTTCTATAACTGTCCCGAATTCTGAAAACACCTCCTCAATCACTTTATTTAGCACTGTAGAATATATTTGGTGAGAATTTGATTTGTAACGAAAGAAAACATGCCATATAGACACATAATGGAAAGTAAAAGCAGTAGTCACAGAAGCATGGAGGAAAATCGATGCAGAAATTACAAAGAAACTTATTTTAAATCTATACCAAGACGTTTAAAACTTATTGTGGATACTAAAATATGTCCTATTAAGAATTAAAGTAAGGAAAAATACAATATTTAAAGCTATGTTGAGATTTGTGTATAAGATGTACGAAGACTTTTGTGATGTAATTTTTTAGTAGCTTTTTGATTATTAATTTTTAAAAATAATAGTTATACTATTTTTTAAAAAATTAATTATGTCGTTCCATTAAGAACAAGTTGCAGATATCATAAAAAAATTACAATTTCGAAATATTAATTTTTATTAGTAGAAAACATTAAATTTTATAGGAATTTGTCAGTGTATGAACACTTTTGTGGCCCACTGTATGATTGTAAAATGAACCCATTCATGTCAATGTTTCAGGGTAAAGAAATTTTAACAAAAAACACCGGTTATAATTTTGAGAGGGATTCGTCCCTCTCTCTTGCCCGCCTAGATATGTGAGAGAAAGGGAAGGAATACCCGACACATTCGAAATCAACTTATTTATTGATCTCACAAAAATAGCACCACTGATTCAATTAATTTCAACAAGAAGAGAATGCTTTAATGTAAGCAATATACGTGGAACAACAACGAGACGCACGAACTATAAGAAGACTACAAATATTGACCTCCTTATTTTAAGATCATTTCTATTATCCTAATTAACTTAAGGTTGATTTAACTTTAGTGACCACAATCGTCACTTTAAGAGTACTTGGTACCCTAAAAATCACAATTTTATTTTCATTTAATCTGTGACATCGTCTATTGTCGTGAATCCCCATCTTTCGATAGGTTTTATGGTTTCACCAGCTGGTCAAGGACAAGTTCGACGTCATCGATTGTCCCTGCATTTTTATGATCCACCAGCTGTGGAATGACCAGTGCACGTGGCCATGGGGCCATTGTTTATTGTCTGAACTCAGGGAGTGAAGAGAGACAGACCGGTCGCCATAATAGTAAAGTAGAGCCGGCGCCCCATTGACAATAGGCGAAGCCTATCTTAAAATAATCATGTCATATTTTCTAGGGTTTTGTGAAGGGGATACTAGAAACAGGTGGTGTGATGCACAAGTGTGTCCAGATGTGGACAAGGAACTATGGTGCCTTGGGCCAGATGGCTCGGGTGTGTTTTGGCGTGTTATGCGCCAATAGGACGAGGGAGGTCAAGAGAGACTTTGGTGACCTGCCTATAAGAAGGAGCGAGGGGCGTGTTGTGAACACACCCCTGGTGTTTAAAAGGGGTTTTTTTGGAGGAAAAAAGAAGAGAAAGAGCAGAAAAAAGGAAAAGAGATTCCGGGAGAGAGAACGGACGGAAGGAGGAGGAGAGACGAAAAAAGAGAAAGAGGAGGAAAGAGAAAGAGAGAACGGAAAAAGGACCAGAAGAAAAAAGGACAAGAGAGTCCGGGAGAGAGAATGGACGGAAGGAGGAGGAGAGACGGAAAAGAGAGAGAGGAGACGGAAA
This sequence comes from Trichonephila clavipes, assembly GCA_019973935.1. NCBI lineage: Eukaryota > Metazoa > Arthropoda > Arachnida > Araneae > Nephilidae > Trichonephila > Trichonephila clavipes. Next base: position 275,969 of record BMAU01021220.1, on the reverse strand, counting down.
GAGAGTCGGGGAGAGAGAGTGAAGCCCGCCTTGAATGGAGAAAAGGGCTGAGTCCGGAAATTGGAGTGAAAAAGACGATGAACGCCGGTGGCGTTGAGAATGGGACTATGAACTGACTACACCGGCTTGGCAATATTACTTCATTAAGAATTGTTTATCAAATAAACAATATTTTTATATTATATTAGCCTGTAATCCTTAATTATTGATGGATAGCTACACACGACGTTACAGCTTGCTTAATATATATATATGAAATTGGTGGCAGCGGTGGGATCCGGCATTTAAGTAAATAGATGCCCGAATCCTTAGTTTTAAGTGAAGAGAAAAAAAAATGTCAGCCGTGTGCGATTGTGATGAAGCGAGTTTAATGACGCCTAATTCCTGGAGTCCCCAGCTGTGAGAAGTGCTGGATGCAAGTGTCTCCCGTTCCTGCTAGTGATGAAGTGTACCCGCCAGATTTTTGGAATTGCCAGTTATGAGATGTGTTCCTGTGTGTCTTCTATAAATTTGAAGGTGAGTCTTTTCATTGAGATTATTTTCGGGGCAGCAACTGAGTTTTGATTTTGTATGTAAAATGTTTTAAATAAGGAACATAAAGACTAGGTAAAGTTTTAGTAAACAATAAGAGACTAGAAAGATTTTAAGTTTTGTATGAAGTGTATAAATGTGCAATATTAGTGTTGTGGTTTTAGATTTCTAAAATTTAGTATACAGTAGTTATACTTGTTTTGTTGGCACAGTATGGTGTAGAGTATTGTTGTGGTTTTAGATGTGAAACTTAGTATACAGTAGTTATACTTGTTTTGTTGGCACAGTATTGTGTAGAGTATTGTAGTGGTTTTAGATTTGTGAAATTTAGTATACAGTATTTATACTTGTTTTGTTGGCACAGTATTGTGAAGGGTATTGTTGTGGTTATAGATTTGGGAAACTCTTAGTATACAGTAGTTATACTTGTTTTGTTGGAACAGTATTGTGTAGAGTATTGTAGTGGTTTTAGAATTGTAAAATTTAGTATACAGTAGTTACACTGGTTTTGTTGGCCCAGTATTGTGAAGGGTATTGTTGTGGTTATAGATTTGTAAAATTTAGTATACAGTAGTTATACTTGTTTTGTTGGCACAGTATTGTGAAGGGTATTGTTGTGGTTATAGATTTGTGAAATTTAGTATACGGTAGTTATACTTGTTGAATTGGAGAACACTGATGTGTAGCTTATCTGTGTTTAGATTTGCGCATATGGGTAAAATATAGTTAAGTCTAGGTCTAGTGTATTGTTAGGTTACCTTGAGTCTTTGTATAATTTTTGTAAGGATTAAGTTTAGATTTGATTTTGTGTGTATTAGTGCATCATGACGCTTCTGTTAAGAGAAAGAAAAGACGTATTGTTAGAAGTTGCGAAGGAATTAAGGGTAGAAATTGATATTACTTTACCCAAGATAGAATTCAAGAAAAGAATCTGTTAAAGTAAATACTATGACGAAGAGTCAGTTAAATGTTTGTTTGAGAGTATTTTGGAGGAAAAACGGGAAGAACGTGAAGAACGTAAATTAATTAGGGAATTTGAGTTAGAACGATTGAGAGCTCAACTCAGAAATAAGTTAAATGGAAATAAATTGAAGGCAGGGAATAGGATTAACGATCTCGCAAATGTTTGTATTTTGTCAGAAAATCGTACCACAGAAGTTAGTGAACCGGTTAATAAGTGCAGGCCTTTAATTAACCCGGTAGTTAATAAAAGCGTGGAGAACGCTACGTCTTGTGATTTTGAAAAGAAGAATTGTGACCCCCCCAGTGAGATGTACGAACGTTTCCCACCCGTCTGAAGTAGGAGGGAAAGAATTCAACGTGAATAGGAGTAGTGATTGTGACGTGAAAATGAAAGTAGGGGTATGTGAAGGAAGGGTCAAAACTGTGGCGATGGGTGCACAGCGGGTAATAAATCCGGATAACATTGTAGATGGCTCTTTTGAATTGAAAAGAGATAATGGAGTGGCGAACCCAGAAGGATTGATTTGTGAGAATATTTGTGAGGAAAAATATACCATTGGGACGTTAATGGGTTGTGAAAAGCAGATAACAGTGAATCGGGAAAGTTTTCGAAATCATACAATGGCTAAGATAGCGGGGCAGTCAAACCGTACTCTGCCTGTTGTTTCGTTAGGAAGATTGAACCGATACCCGTACCCGCGTATCAAATGTATGAAGTATAGGAATTTGAACCAGGTGACGCGAGCCGAGATTTATTTTTTTAAAAAAAATTGAAAGTTTGGTAGAAAAGATCAACGCGGCATCGTGGGTGACTGTACTGGATTTGTGGAAGTGGTATTTTCGTCGTTCCCTACTGATGAATTATCCGAAGCACACCACATGCGTTATGACAGTTGGCATGTACATTATTAAAAAATCGAGGTTTAAGTTTCTTTGTGCTTATGATGGATGTAATTTAACGACTCTGATTTTGAGGTTGTTAGAGCAGATTGATGTATCGTGAAGGGTCGACATAGACATTCTGATACAAATTTGGAAAAACCGTGTAAAAAAATAGACTTTGTGTTAAAATGGTTGAGTAGGGTTAGGTCGGAAGTCGGAGCGACCAAAGGTAAATTAGAGCCATGGGCAAGTTTGTTCCGTGTAGATATAATGTAGATATAGTGAAATCAATTCATGAGCTAGCGAGGTATATTAATTATATCCCCAATTAAAGTGTTTTCTCAATAACTAACGTAATGGAAGACAATGCCATGAATTGTGAATAACCTGTTATGATGGTTGTGATAATGCTTGCTGATAGCCATAATTTAATTAAATTTAAAAAGTCTTAGTTTAAACTTCTTAATTTAAAAATTTGGTTTTTAATATTTTTTTTGCAAAGCTTGGAATTTATAAATGTTTATTTTGTTTATTTAATATCGTTGGAAACACCGTTGGAATAAGTAGATGGGAATGAGTAATTCGTAGGGTTGGTGCTAGGTGTGAATTAATATTTGTATGGGTATGTGTTGGTGGTGTAAGGTGGAAGGAAATTATGTGTTATGGTAAATATTTTGTGTCTCTTAGGACTGTGTACGCTCACAGATGTTTAACACAATTGAATGAGCAATTGATGTGTTAGAATTATAGAAATATTATATAATTTGAGTTAATTCCTTTAAAACCCTAAATTTTGACGTGTGATGTAACTGTATGAAATGGAAAAAATGGTCCAAGTTTCGGAATTTAAGTTTTTTTTTGTTAAGTGTAAGTTTTATAGACTTTTGGATATATTTGTTTAATTTACTTGTGATTGTATGTGTTTCTTGGATTGCTATCCTGATCGGTCTCATTGATAAGACAACCCTTTGGTGTGAAATGTTACGAACTGAACCAAACTGAGGCCAGAGCAGTCCGGTGAAATGGACCTTATTCAGGGGGAAGTAGTTGTGACATCGTCTATTGTCGTGAATCCCCATCTTTCGATAGGTTTTATTGTTTCACCAGCTGGTCAAGGACAAGTTCGACGTCATCGATTGTCCCTGCATTTTTATGATCCACCAGCTGTGGAATGACCAGTGCACGTGGCCATGGGGCCATTGTTTATTGTCTGAACTCAGGGAGTGAAGAGAGACAGACGGGTCGCCATAATAGTAAAGTAGAGCTGGCGCCCCATTGACAATAGGCGAAGCCTATCTTAAAATAATCATGTCATCTTTTCTAGGGTTTTGTGAAGGGGATACTAGAAACAGGTGGCGTGATGGACAAGTGTGTCCAGATGTGGACAAGGAACTATGGTGCCTTGGGCCAGATGGCTCGGGTGTGTTTTGGCGTGTTATGCGCCAATAGGACGAGGGAGGTCAAGAGAGACTTTGGTGACCTGCCAATAAGAAGGAGCAAGGGGCGTGTTGTGAACACACTCCTGGTGTTTAAAAGGGTTCTTTTTGGAGGAAAAAAGAAGAGAAAGAGCAGAAAAAAAGGACAAGAGAGTCTGAGAGAGAGAACGGACGGAAGGAGGAGGAGAGACGAAAAAAGAGAAAGAGGAGGAAAGAGAAAGAGAGAACGGAAAAAGGACCAAAAGAAAAAAGGACAAGAGAGTCCGGGAGAGAGAACGGACGGAAGGAGGAGGAGAGACGGAAAGAGACGGAAAGAGAGTCGGGAAGAGAGAGAGTGAAGCCCGCCTTGAATGGAGAAAAGGGCTGAGTCCGGAAATTGGAGTGAAAAAGACGATGAACGCCGGTGGCGTTGAGAATGGGACTATGAACTGACTACACCGGCTTGGCAATATTACTTCATTAAGAATTGTTTATCAAATAAACAATATTTTTATATTATATTAGCCTGTAATCCTTAATTATTGATGGATAGCTACACACGACGTTACAAATCTTATTTTTTGCATTATTATCTTTCGATTGATATATCACTTGTGCATGTCGGAAAGTTAGAAGTTGAATAAAACTTCATTTGAAAACAAATTAGGCAATTCAGCCACACCCCCTTTTTAGAAAAAAAAAGCTAAAAAATGCGTTATGATAAAAAAAAATCTATTTTATAAATAGAAATAATAACTATAAAAAAGAATGTGTGTAGTATTAAAAGCAGAATATTTCCGAGGAAATACAATAATGTACTTTTTCTTCCTTGTGAAATGTGTGCATGTAAAATTTTTAAATTAAGGCATTTTATATTAATAATTTTATAATTTCAGTTCTTATTCCTGATATATTTTTCATACAAATGTAATACTTTAATATTATAAGAAGAAAAACAGCTAAAATTTCTGTCGTGACAGAAAAAAAAAATTTTAAAGTTTTTCTTGAGTTTTCTTGTGCAATTAGTACTCTCTAAAAGTTGATCATTTATAAAAATGTGTGGGTTGAAAACATATGTAAATGCAATTATTTTAAAGAAAAACGTATAAGTAATATCTTAAAGTGGTATTTTAAGTTTAATTAAGCTAATAATAATTATTTTTTCAGAATTATAAACTTTAAAGTGGTTTTTCTCAGTTTGTGTTTTTCGAAACCTTAGTGCATTCAAAATGCTACTCCTTCGACAATTATTTACCAATCACTTCAATTTTTTTCCTGCGTGTCAAAAATAAAGCATGTAATAAAATTAGGGATCCGTTTTGCTATAAACTGAATACTTTAAAAAAAATGTAAGACATGTTGGCTTTTTCGTTGATTTTTAGCCTGTATATCAACATTTTATTTTTTTTTCTCAAAAACGAATGAAGTTATTCTAAAATCGATCCCTAAAGTTGTTAAGAACATCCATAAGAATATTATAAAAAAATTTCAGGTCAAAAAATTAATTTTTACAAAAGGAGTAGAATTTTAAAATTTTCCCAATTTTCTTCAAAAAATTTAAATTTTTAAAATTGTGTGAATAATATACGAAAATTTTCATCTGGTAACATTTTCTTGAATAGAGACATTGTATAAAATTTTAAAATATAATTTTTAAATACGTAAATAAAGAAGTTTGCTCAAAGGGTGCCAAGTCCCCTTAATTCTTTCGTCTATTTTATTTGATATTCGAAATATTCTATACATTTGAGTGATACCTGGTCAGTAGCAATCTTACCTGACTTCTGGCTTTTTCTCTCTCCTTCTCCTCATTGCTAGCTAGAAAATCTTGGCTATGTATAGTAGTCATAATTTAAATACAGTGGGTGATCGGTTAACGAACATAATCCGTTCCAAGACTATGTTCGCTATCCGAATTGTTCGTAAGCCGATCATCGATTCACCATAGACTTCTATGTGAAATCGATTAATTCGTTCTGCAGACCCAAAAAATTAAATTTTAAAAAATGTATAATTTCTTAGTAAGTTTTTAAAAAATAATACATACATATAGTCTTGCATATTAATCAGTCCTTTTTATTTTTTGCTTTTGCGGCGTTGAAGAACATGTCCAATATCGATTGCTTTTCTCTCTTTTTCCGGATTTTCCGGGAGTAATTAATAGCATTGTCGTTGTAAAGATCCCCAACCCTACTGACATCAGCTTGGTTTGGATGCCATTCTAAGACCATTGCTCTGACAACATCCCACTTTTTCAAAAGATCTTTAATGGCAGATGTCGGCATTGGTCCTCTTTCGTCTTCTTCTTGTTCAGAAGGAGACACATTTCGTTGTGTTTCTTGGTGTTCTTCATTCAAAATTTCTGGAGTTCTTTTATCGTCAGTTTATCTTCATGTCCCATAATGAGCTCTTCTATCTCATCCTCGTTCACCTCCAATTACAGATCTATAGCAGTTGTCAAAATTTCATTTATGATTTAAGGGGTGTCTCCCTGATTATCTCCGAATATGTGTTCGTTATCTAAACACAAAAAATCTTTCTTGAAAGTGTTTGTTATCCGAACACAAAAATCTTTCGGGAAAGTGTTCATTAACCGATTTGTTTGTTAACCGATCTGTTCGTTAACCGATCACCCACTGTATCACGGTTTCTTCTTCAAAAGAGTTGGTTGTGAATAAACGCGAATGATAGCCCAAAGATTTCCCAATAGGAATAGAGGAAGGTACGCGAATAGATCCATCACAATTTTAATATATTAAAATTCTAAAACTAATGTGAATTTTTTAAAAAAAATTGTTGTTCAAGCTCTATATAGAAGTCCTTGCGATATATGGCCGGGATATTATTACGATAGAGGAAAATATTTTGAAACTATGTCTTTATTTCTTTACTCATTTTCATCTTTCGTTTCCAAAGCCAAAATTGCTTTGAAATATTTTTTTCTTGTAATTATATTCTTAAGGCAATTTCATATGTACATTATCATTTATAACTCACACTAAATATCAAAAAAATATTCATTTATACACTTTTTCCAAATCACAGTTCCAAATGTAGTCAGTCATTTTAAATTGTTGAACTAAGTATTAGCAAAGGACCCCGAATATTACACAATAAAATACCAGAACAAAATAATTAATTCAGTTAATTTAAATAATTCAATTCCTTCAATTCAAAAATGGCTATTGTCACTTTTCCCTTCCGCCGCCCAAATCTCGCCAAGTTGGTGTTATCAGCGACAATATGCACACAAAAGTATTAATATACATTAATTATCATTGGTCTCTCATTCATTTTTGATGAAGTATGAGAAAGACATTACTGTGGTAAGAAAAGACCACGACTTGCTTTAAAAATGTGGTGGTAAAAGGTTACCAGAGGGAATATTCGGTTTTTCGCCAGTTGTATTATGTTTGGCGACTTCATCGCCTGCGTCGGCAAAACGGAAAAGTACCTAATTATTTTAATTACAATTCTAGAAAATATCAAAGCGTTTCCACCTCCAATATTGATTGAGAACGACCCATCTCTCGTCCCCTTCTACCAAGCTCTCTCATGCCGCAAAAGCACTATACATTTATAAACCTCCATGCTTTCTAGGGGATTCGAACTTAGTCCTGACGGCACACCATGCAGCTTCATTAACTACTATACCGGATGGGGGGCCCATTTTTTTTCTATTTTACCAATAAAATTTTCTTACATTAAATTCAAAAGTTTTTAAATCTGTTAAGCTTGACTCAGTAATAAATGAAATATAAACCACAGAGGCATTCTTTAAAAAATTCTGCAGAAACAGAAACACCACCAAATGCCAGATTCAATAATTCATCTCCCAACGTCGTGTGTAAAATCCCTAAAAAGAGCAGAAATCTTCTATAGCCGCAACTCGGAATTGTTTTCAGAATTGTTTTTTTTTGTAACAATGAAAATAATTCTCGGTGTGACACCGACAGTTAGCTACTTTTATCTTGAAAATTCCAAGAAAAAATTAAACAAAATAAAAAGTTAGTATAAAAAAATTGAATCTTTAGTTTAAAGGAAACAAAAATCGATATAAAAAGAAACAAGAGAAAATATAAGAATGTATATTCCAGATCATTTCAACCCTAAAATCGGGAGACACCAAAAGGTTTTGTCATTTTATACCCTCCATACCACCCTCTACCATTGTCACGTACTTCCAATTCATTGTATTACAACCACGCCTTGCCAAGAAAGCCAAAAAGGGGGAGGGGGAGGGGGGGGGAAGTAACCAAACTATAAAAAAGAAAAGAACTGAAACTGGAAAATAAAAATTCTTTATTGAAAAAAACTACTGTTTCATAAAATCCGGAGAGATTACTTTTTGGGATCAAAATTCCCCCCGAAGTGGCTGCAACGATAACGTTCCACCCTGACATTAAGATTGGATCTGTTATGAACGATACTGCACAGATTCTTTGAACAATCTTAACCCTAACCGGAACTGCAAAGGCACAAAGTAAACAGTATAAATGAAGACGTTTTTATCGTAAATTTTATTTTAGTATGTCTGAAATGTGTCGGGGTGCGTTACTTTCATATACTGTTTCCTTTTCTATTTCTGTACGGGTTTTTTTCTGTGTGTTCTTTCTAATACAGATATATTTGTTACAAAAGTTTGTTTGATCAAATCTTTTGGTCAGGAGGATTATGTTCTGTATTTCTTTATTTATAGTTGGGCTGTCTGGATATTATTCGCTTTGTTTTGTTGCACTAAAAATAAATCTTTTTTTTTTCCTTTTCGCTGTCGAATGGGGAGCTAGATTAGTTTTCCCATCCCTTGGGGTGTAACATTTAGAAAATTGGCTTAAAGTTGGATCGAAACAGATTTATAGGAAATAGAAATTCAATTTCTTCAAATTAGCGGAAATTTAGTTTGACGTACATTGTCTAAAATATAAAGTTTAAGAATAATAGAAACCACACACATGCGTGCAACAACGTGGCACTGTCGAATTGCAGCAGTACCATGCGAAAACTTACTGAAAAATTTTAAAAATTTAAAGAAGATATTTATGAATAACCATTTTTTATAACTTTATTGAAATGGAATTGTCTCAGACAACACAATAATAAAAAAAAATTGTGCGTGGAACGTCAAGCGATAAAAGTGAAACTTCTTTGCCGTCGTTGGAACATTGATTATTTGCCCTAAAAATCCAAACTGACCGCGTACTTGTCTCAAACACCTAATTTACATGAAAGGTATTCATAGCAAAATGAGTCTTTCTGATACCAAATTCAAAGTAGAAAGATGTGCTGGAATTTCTGGGTATATAAACCATTATATTTTGATAAATTTGGTATACTTTTCCTATTTAAACTTTGTCGGCAATTGTAGCATGCTTTAATGTGTCTTCTAAATTAATTCCCGGTAAAATATGTTGTAAAATATTTTTGTGCTCAGCAACAGGCGTTCTCAAATCATCTCTAAACCATAATTTATCATAAATTGAACGCCCGTATCAATTGAACGTTTATCAATGAATCGCTTTTGAAAATCTTTGTGACCATTTTTAGGGGAATCATAGTCTTTTTAACGTAAGATAGAATTTATTATTGTTTTACATGCATCAGTCCCAACACGCACTAGATTTGATGAGGGCTCTGTAGTTAATGGCACAGGGTGGTTCACTAAGTCCGTATTAATCTGAGCAGTCATTAAAAGAGTATTAATAGCATTCCCATCCCTGTTCGACTGTTACGCAAAACTGGGCATTTTTCTCATTCACTGCCGAGCGCAAAAAAGTTTCACTTCAAAAAAAACCCCTCAAAATTTGGATCAATATATGTTCGTGAACAAATGTTTACTGCAATGAACACAATAAAATAATTATCACTCAAAACTAGTTGATATACATCCAGAATAACCTAATTTTGTTAGCATCTGCAAGAGCTAATCCTAATAAAACTTGGTGAAAGAAGTTGTAGCTTAAAAGTCACATTAAGTAAGTACTGAGCTTTTAATAATTATTTTGAATTAAATTATTCAAATTACTTGATTTTATATTTTGTACCTAAACTAACTTATTGAACTTATAAAAAGTTTATTAGCAATAAAATAAAAAAAATGTTCGACTTATATACTTACCCTAAATATACCCTCTATACTCACCCTATATATATTAGGTTCTATAACTATCTGTGTATTTTTATATTTTGGATTATATATATATATATATATATATATATATATATATATATATATATATATATATATATATATATATATATATATATATATATATATATATATATATATATATATATTTATATATATATATTTATATTTATATATTTATATTTATATATATATATTATATATATATATATATATATATATATATATATATATATAATAAGATTGGATATATATATATATCCAATCTTTTTAGTAAAATACTTTCTATTCATCCATTCAAGTTCAAATACATTTTTTTAAAACTTGTAGTGGATGACACTTGATGTTAACACAGTTTTTTCAAATATGAATTCATAAAAAAAATTAAAAATGAATAAATAGTTACAAACAAAAATAATAGTCCAACAGCATATATAGAAAGGAAAATCGTTCGCTGTGTCCCTGTAGCGCAATGGACAGCGCGTTAAACTTCCAATCCAAAGGTCTCCCACCTATGAGGCCCTAATTTCTGAGAATGTGATTTCTTTTTTACTTTTTTATTTTATTGGAATAATTAAATTTAACTAATGAATAAATAAAGAGTGTTTTTTTTCGAGGTATAGAAGTTTAAGTTGGCATTACTTTCCAAGATGGCGACCGATTTAACAGCTGTCAAGTGATTTATTCTCAGTTTGGTTTGGCAATTCATCAAAACGATCATCAAGCAAGGCGTAGATTCGTCGAATGGGCCCAAAACGAGATTGCCGTTGTTCCCGATTTACATAAGCGAATTTTGTTTAGCGATGAAGCGCACTTCTGGTTGAATGGTTACGTCAACAAACAAAACTGCCGCATTTGGAGTGAAGCTAATCCACAAGTGTATGTCGAAACACCGTTACATCCAGAAAAACTGACTGTTTGGTGCGCTTTATGGGCTGGTGGAATCCTTCTTCAAAAACGATGAAGGCCACAACGTTATAGTCAATGGTGATCGGTAGAGAGCCATGATTACTAACTTTTTCATTCCTGAATTGAACAATCATGATGTCCAGGAGCTGTGGTTCCAACAAGACGGCGCAAAATGTCACACAGCTCGTGCCACAATCGATTTATTGAAAGACACGTTTGGTGACCGCCTAATTTCACGTTTTGGACCTGTGAATTGGCCTCCAAGATCTTGTGATTTAACACCGCTAGACTATTTTCTGTGGAGCTATGTAAAGTCATTGGTCTATGCGGATAAGCCACAAACGCTTGACCATTTGGAAGACAACATTCGCCGTGTTATTGCCGATATACGGCCACAAATGTTGGAAAAAGTCATCGAAAATTGGACGTCCAGATTGGACTATATACGAGCCAGCCGTGGCAGTCCTATGCCAGAAATCATATTTAAAATGTAATGCCACAAGATTATCTCTCGAATAAAAAAAATTCATGTCAATCGAATAATACATCGTTGTTTTATTGCAATTTAAACTTCTATACCTCTAAAAAACCACCCTTTAGTAAACAAAAAAAATGTCCAACACTCTATATAGAAAGGAAAGTGGAAAATTGCAAGGAAAATCGCTTCCAATTTTGCCACTTAATATTGTGATTCTGTCATGCGTATATACATATTTATATTGATTGTAGCTATTTAATAAAAAGTAACTAAAATGAATTTTTTTTTTGTTGACTTAAGTAGGAGGAATTACTGATTTTTTATACATAAATTACTTGTTTATCAAACAGTGGCACTCCTCGTAAAAAGGTTGGCCACTCTTGATCTAGTCCTTACGGTTTTAAGCATGCATTTAAAGCTCAATTTCACGGGTAATATTCCACATAAAAATGTCCTTTCATTTTCACCGTATATTTCCGTATATGAGCCGAGTATTTTTGGAACGTTTTTAAAGTCGAAGTGAGGAGGTCGGCTTTTATATGGATCCACTGATCTCAGAGAAAACGTAGTTCAGGAAAAACGAGTTATTTTAACATATTCCGTTAAATATGTGCAAGTGATTTTAATCTTTGGATGTATTGGAAAAAACTTTCACTCTGAAAAAAAAACAATAGCATAAATCTTTGTAAGTAAGCGTCTGAAACCAAGTTTTTAAATAGTCCATAAAATTTACACTCAGTCTCTGGGATGTCTGAATGCATATAACCCTCATGCACCGAGTTTTTAGGTGCCAAGGCATGACCAAGGCATGAAACATAGGTCGATGATCCCGTGCTATGTACAAATTACTCTTCTCGCTCATTTTCAATAAAAAGGAACAGAAAGTATGACTAACACCGACAGTGTTCAAGATAAATTGATAGAACAATGTGTGTTAGCTTCAGACAGGGCTACTAGAAATAAAACTGTCGCTGTCAGAGGCTGGCGTTTTATTTTACAGAAATTTGATTGAAAATATCCACCCGTTTGATAATATTTTCGCCCTCGTGGCGACATGTTTAAAATTCATAACTTTTTGTATTTTTTTTTCCGTTTGGCTTAAATACGGGTTTTTCATTTTGGGTAAATTTTTTTTTGAAGAAAAGGCACACTCTCTGCTTATATTTGGAAAATTATACAGTATTCCAAATTTTAGAAACTTTTTGAATTCCTACTGTTAGTTCACACTCTCCATATTTATTGTTCAAATTTTCAATCGTTAATAAAATACATTTTAAGGCACTCAATTGACCAGAAATTTTATATACACGATTATTTTGAATGACAATACGGTAATTTAATTATAATTAATAAAAAATAATTGATTAAAATTAATTATTCAAAGAATTACAGATGCAGCCACATTCGTCTCATTTTTGGTGACTTGGCGACCCTTTTGGCGATTTGTGTCAAAACATTAAAGGGTTTTTTCCTCACATTTTAAAGCTCTCATTTGAGCTGAAATTTGTTATACACTATTGTTTTGGGGGACAATACGATAATTGAACAATAACTAATTAAAATTAATTGACTGAAGCTAATTATTTAAATAATATCAGAAACAGCCACGTTTGCATCATTTTTAGCGACTTGGATCAAAACTTTAAAAAAAAAATTCCCGTTTTAAAGCATTCAATTGAACTGAAATTTTATATACACGATTGTTTTGGATTGACTATAAGATACTTTAATGATAATTAATAAAAATTAATTGCCACTTAATATTGTGATTCTGTCATATATATATATATATACATATTTATGTTAATTGTAATTACTTGATAACAAGTAACTAAAAAAATTTTTTTTCTTTGTTGGCCTAAGTAGGAATTGACTTAAAAATTTTTTTATATTACTTGTTATTAAGAAGAAGAATTGTTATTAAGAATTTTTTAACTGTTTAAAAAATCTTAATAATTAAAGGCAACAATGAGAAATACGACCATGTTTCAATGAAAATCATTATTGACAAGAATTTAGTGTTTTTAGTTTCTCTTAAATTTAGTTCATACGACTCAAACTCAGAAAATATTTTAAGATAGAAAAGGTTTTCAACAGTAATTTTTTCCAGCAAAATAAAAATGTTACTCACTTACTTTTTTTTTCTGACATAAAATGCGATTCGTATTTCGTCACCTGAAATGTAATACTAAATTAAATATACTTTTTACTTTATATGCTAAGAAGAAAAGTTACTCGTATGAGTGAAATTTCGATAAATTTAAAAAATACGATGCTGTAGATAGATGTGTTAATTACAGAGCACTGTGAATTTTCATGAAAATTTAGACATTTTTTCTGTCCGAAAATGTATTCCGAGTTTAGTTTAAAAGTTTTCAATTTGATTTCTTCCAAAAACTAAAATATAAGACAGAGAAAATAAAACAAAATGAAATAAACAAAAAATAAAATAAAATAAAATAAATAAATAAATAAAACAAAATGAAATAAATAAAAGTAAAATAAAATAAATAAATAAATAAAACACGCACAAAATAAAATAAATAAATAAAATTAAATAAAATAAATAAAAATTAAATTAAATTAAATAAAACAAAACAAATTAAAATAAAACAAAGTAAAATAAAATAAAACTAACAAAATAAAATAAAGTAAAATAAAATAAACCCTATTATATGATCTTTATATATACGTATTTCAATATTTCTACACTATAATTATGAGCCATTTTTGTGTGCTTTGTACCGAACTTGCAAACCTTTTTATTTTCTAATAGAAAAATATGCAATTATTAATATAAATCAGTTATATGTTAAAATTTATACATCTATTATAATAATATACTTTTAAAATTTAAAATCTTTCAACAAATATGCATATCGCTCATGTAACAATGCATACACACAATATAGTAGACGAGAAATATGAAATATATTTTAAACCACAAAAAAAAGATCAATTGGGACAGAAATGTGTAAAATAACAAAATATTTGCAACTTTCCCTATATATTGAAGAGTAAAATAAAAAATATATCAGTGTTGGAATATTTTTTTGAAACATAGTCTCAAGGTTGAGTTTTATTCTTTAACATACCTGAGAGCAACCTTAAATAAACATCGTGTTAAAGTTACGTGAGATTATTGACGTCAAACATTTTGAATTATAATAAGCACACAAGTGACCCAAACTGAAACAATACTAACAAGGCTTATAATTGAAATATGAACTATATTCAGGTTATACTTTCGTTTTATTGCTATTTTCTTACGATAATTTCATTACAAAACTGTTCAAATATGTTACATTAACCTAAAAGCCCTTTCCTTTTGAAGTGATTTTGCATTTTCAGCTCATTTCAACTACTTATAATATTAAGTAACTCTAAGAAAAATTATTTGTTATCATTTTTATTATTTGTTATTGCTTTTAATATCTTCAACGCATGTCTAATTCTCTATATTTTTTCAAATTCTTTTACTATGATGTTATGCTGCTTATTATAAGTACTGTTAGAGCTTTTAAGTAAATGTTTCATGAGCTATAAGTGTTCTGGAGCGCAAGCATGTATTACGAAATGAATAAAAATGTGAATCTTGAGGGAAAAAATATTCTTACCTTATTCTTGCCTTACATATCTTACCTTTTTCCTGTATTTTATTTCTAGCAAAATTTTAAATATTATTCTATTTGTGAAAAGCAATAACAATGATATGTTTATTTTAATTTTAACGATATATTCCAAAGTAATAAACAAGTAATATAAAAAATAATTTTTTAAGTCAATTCCTACTTAAGTCAGCAAATAAAATTTTTATTTTAGTTACTTTTTAACACCCTTTTATAAGCTTCTCTTGTAGGTAACGGAATCTTTGAACTCGATTTTTACTTAATTTAAAAGGTCAGATTAATACAAAAGTTTGATCACTTGTCCAAGACCGATGACAATACAATAATTTAATAATTTTGTTCCATTGTTCTGAACAGGATAATCAGGATTAACAATTCCCTATATTCAGATCCCATCCCGCATCTGGCGACAAATTTCAGGTCCCATTTTCAGATTTGACGACTTAAAGATTAAGTTGTAACTTAGTTCGATTAACAATAAAAGGTGTTTTTAGTTTTTTTTAAACTATAATTTATTATTAAATAGTTACAATTAAGATAAATATGAATATACATATGACAGAATCACAATATTAAGTGACAAAATAGAAAGCGATTTTCCATTTCTATATATGGTGTTGGGCTATTTTTTTTGTTTGTTACAATTTATTCACAAATTACATTTAATTATTCGAATAAAAGTACAGTATAGCAAGCAAGAAATTACATTCTCAGAAATTAGGCCAACCCAGGTGGGATTCGAACCCACGACCTTTGGATTAGAAGTCCAACACGCGCGCGCTATCATTTGCGTTACAGGGACACAAATTACTAGTTTCCTTTATATATATGTTATTGGACTATTATTTTTGTTTGTTACTATTTATTAATTTTTGAATTTTATTAATGAATTAATGTTTGAAAAACTGTATTAACATTAAGTGTCGTCCACAACAAGTTTAAAAAAATATATTTAAACTTTAATGGATGAATAGAAAGTATTTTATTAACGATTGAAAATTTGAATATATATATATATGTAAGGATAATTAAATTAGATTAAAAATTAAATTCCCTATCTAGCACTTGACTCATCTTTCTCAGTCCCATCTTCATGTATCAAACTAATCACCCATTTATTTCTTCCGAACATATGGCCTAACCAATAAACATGTCTAATTCCAGATCGTTAGATTTAATAGTCAACATATGTCAGCATTAACTTGCAAGCACCCTCTTCAAAGCAGCGTAACTTACCATATGTTTTTCAAGTGTTATCCACTTGAAACCACCACCATGGCGTGCTTTTTCCTCCCTGCTCTCGGTGTCAGAACAGATGTACAAATGAAAGAATAAAGGTCGTCTTTTCACTTTTCTAACTTTAATCTGATTCTGTCTTAAAAATCATGACAGAATTAAAGCCGGCAGGATCTTTGTCTGCGATCTTAATGTAAAAAACTAATCTTTTTATAAAATATTTTAATATAAAAACGAAAGCCAACTGCAGTAATAACTGATATGAAGAATTTTATGGAAGACTGACGGCACTCTACATTTGTTAGCTGAGGACGTTGGGTTACCAGAATTAATCTATGGTATGGAAAAGGAAACGCGCTAGTAATCCCCGGAAGAACATCGCTCTTAACACCGAGAAGAATGCAGTGTTTACCGCCGAACGTTATTTCTACCGTTGCTAAAGAGACCAGCAAGTTTGCCATGAAAGAACCAACTTTCGAATGGCGAAAAAAGAAACAAAACAAAAAGAGAAGCTTGAATTCCCCAACTCAGTGATGAAAGACGTCAATCCCTTCCACCAGAATAATAATAAAAAAATGTTCTTCTCCGAATAGTATTATGATTTAGTTCCAGTGATACAATGATGGAAGGACCAATATTGAAAGAAAAATAAAAGGAAAAAATCTTCTTCGCCGGAAAGTCTGCACGGTAATATTGTGAATTTGACCACTATATAATAATAGTGAAATACCAACATTGAAAGAAAAATAAATAAATTAAATTTTACTAGTGAAATAACGTGACAACAGCATCTGGATTAATGTTCACCAAGGAGTTCTGCCGTTGCAAAGTGGAGGTCAGTTAAATTGTATATTTCCAATTTTAGTAACATTGAAGAACTGAGTTTTGCTGAACAGAACTTTACGAAAAAGAATAATATATGATATTTAATTTTTATAATATAGTTGTGTTAAATGAGATATTTTCTTTATATTTTAATTGAGAAAACAAAGTATATAGGTTTTCTCATACAAAATTTTGAGAAATTTTAATATATACTTCTCATAATTTTATCTTAAGATGTCGAATGAGTTAAGAGTTATGATAGAAATTGGTGTTTTAAAGTGAAAGATATAAATTAAGTTTTTAGAAAAATGACTAATGAGAGAACTAATACTAGATATATTGATTTTTATAAGAAACAAAAGTAAAGTCAAGTTGTATTCTTTTTTCTCCATTGCATTCAATTGTTTTGTTAATTATTTTATTCAGCAGTAATCTTATTGCATGTCATTTAATTTTTTTTTATTTTGAAATTGTGTGTTTTGATATACCGGCCATATATCAGGATTCACTATTTCTCGAAATTTTCCTTATCTAAAATTAAAATTAATTTAATAACTTGAAGTCTAATTTTGGATATTATACAGTGGATAAGCGAGAATACAATCATTATAATTTTGTATATGTCTTGAAACATTAAGATGACAAACTTGTTTAGTTTGATATGTACACCTCTCATTGTTTCTTATCAGCATCCCTGAACATCTGTGAGTTGATGACGCAGATTTCTCAGAGAGATGTGTTCAAAATTAAGTAAGGTGATACAGTTTTATTAGTGAATGTGTGATGCAAGAGAAACTCAAGAATTTTTGTCTATGAAACGTATTTTTAGAAGGTTACGGAAAGATTCAAAATATTGCATGCGATATTAAGTTACAATGAATATTGTGAAAAATTTTCAGAAATACTAAAAGTTATTATTGAAGCGAGTCCACTTTTCTGACTCAAAATAATAAAAAAGAGCTCTTATATTCTTATATTCTTATAATTTTTATATTTTATAACGCATATGAAATAAAACATTGTTTATTGTGTTGGATAGTGCATAGAAGTTGTGTGTTATACACCGTTTTCCATATTATTAATAATTTCATTTTATTAGTGTCTATATTTTTTTTATCTTTTTAAAAAATGTATTTCATATATGCAAAATGTGTGTAACAATATAAGGTATTACTACGATGGCGCCAGAGTAGATTTTTATACAAAATTATTATTTTAACATTTGTATGATTTCATGTATTTTTATATTTACTATCTTATTGTTTGATATATTATTTTCCAACATAATTTTTTTGAAAATATCTACCAGCTATAATACGAATCTATTATTATGAAGGAATAGGAGGAAACGCGAGCTCTTATTCTAGATGTCGAATATATTTGAACAAGCTAATCTTCATTTATATGTATGGAAATTCATTTTTATCAATTAATATGTTGGAAGTGTCCTTACTGTGTTTGTTGTTATAGTTTCGTTTATTGTATTGCTTTTTGATTTTAGTATTACTATTGCTTAAATATTTCTACTGTGTTTAATATGTCTTTCTAAATAATGTTATGTAATGTTTTGTGTTTATTGAAAATTGATTAAGCTTGTAAAGAGAGAAAAAAAACCACGCCATGACTCCCTTTTAAAATTGGGGGGGGGCAAATGTAAGGATAATTAAATTAGATTAAAAATTAAATTCCCTATCTTGCACTTGACTCATCTTTCTCAGTTCCCATCTTCAAGTATCAAACTAATCACCCATTTATTTCTTCCGAACATATGGCCTAACCAATAAACATGTCTAATTCCAGATCGTTAGATTTAATAGTCAACATATGTCAGCATTAACTTGCAAGCACCCTCTTCAAAGCAGCGATACTTACCATATGTTTTTCAAGTGTTATCCACTTGAAACCACCACCATGGCGTGCTTTTTCCTCCCTGCTCTCGGTGTCAGAACAGATGTACAAATGAAAGAATAAAGGTCGTCTTTTCACTTTTCTAACTTTAATCTGATTCTGTCTTAAAAATCATGACATATATATAGGGAGAGAGTGAACTAATGGTAGGAATTGAACAATGACATTATTCAATAATATGTGTGTGTGAGAGAGAATACTTTTTGTAGTTAAATGATAAAATTATTTGTGCAAGCACTTATCCAAACCTCTTTTAAATTAAAAACAAGACTGAAAACACATATCAAGAAATAAAACAAAAAATCCGAAGTATTTGTTACGTAAAACTCTACCACAAGCAAAACGAATATTCTTTTCAACGCACCATCTTCTCTTCCATCATGCTTCTAATTTCAAATACACCTTCATGAATACTTAGCCTTCCAAAAAAAAAATCGACGAAACATAATACCACCCCTTTACCTCATTCCACAATTATTAAATTTCTCTCTAATGAAATCGACCATTATCCTGATTACTTAAACATAACAATATTACTTCCACACCCTCATCCACACTTTTTCATTACCACTTCGCCATCGTCTTAATCGAACAGGAAAAAAAAGAGATCCCCCCTTCTCAGTTACCTCTGAGGGACTTCGTCTGATAGATGCATCCCCGTGCCAAAACCCTCACGTCATTTAGAATCACTTAGTACGCTTAATTTCGTAATCTAAACCCCCCTTGCTTTCTTAAGGAACGTTAACGATCTCTATGAACCTTTCTCTTCCTTCTTCTACCCTTATTGCATCATTACCCCCGTAAGGATCAAAGGGTGGTCGTTGGGGGTGGTTCTAAAATGGAAGGTTAATGAGCTGGCTAATATGGGACGATGCTTCCCTAAAGACCCCCTTCCACGGTTACGAGCAAACTTTGGATGCGTAGATTAGGCTCCAAACTGATAACACTTGTTACATGGATTGCTGGTTAAAAATTCCTTTTTTTTTTAAGGTAAAGGGATGAAATGTACAAGGCAAAGCTTTCAGATGGGTTTTCTTGAGGGACCTATAACATTGGGTTGGGGAGGAAAAAATAAGGTTGAGGAGCAAACACACTTAGGGTCTGGCTTTCATCCTGGGCCTTGTTTATTGTTGTTGTTTACTCTGTCGTATAAAGGTTGCAACATGATTCGTTTAAACTAAATTAGAGTTAGCCGTGAGGTTATTCCCCTGTGTTCATGAGATGTAGTGCCTCAGATTCACGTGTAGTTTTTGGTAATTTTAAAGTTGAAAAACTATTTCGGCACATGCCGTCAGTTTGCTTTATTTCGGTTCTTGCAGTTAAGTTTCTTTCGTCTCTGTCATTTATTTTCGGCTTAAAATAAAGTTGGAGTCTCTCATTCTTTGTAATGGCCATTATCTAAAAATGTTACAAGGGTTTTAGGGGTCATGAAGCCAATACGTGAAAACTGCGCCAAATTCTTTTCCGCCATTGCGTTTATACGGTGAATGTATCTTATCAGATAATGTCGCCACTGTTCATTTAGGCGACAACTCGAAGAACCTGTAGTCGAAATGTACTGTTACAAGAATATCAATATATTTTGTAACAAATGATGATCATTTGGTGTACCTTTTGCTAATCAGTCTGTACCAGGAAGTAATTGAGCCATAAAAGATCCTATATGGTGGGTTATACGGTTGATAACCCTATGGTGAATTTTATAAGCTAGTAAGTTATAATATAGTATTTCCTTTTTTAAGTAACAGAGTTTCTTAAAAAAAACTACATAGCCCCTTTAACCCTTTATCTACCACATTATGATTTACTGCAGTTCTTTTCATGATATATATATTTTTTAATCACTACATTGAAAATTAAAGGATATACATAAAAAATACTCAAATTTTGGAACTTTAAGCCGTTTGAGCTAATTAATTAATAAAAGATAATCAGCTGTAAAGTTAATTATGTACACTGTTCACTTAAAATAAATAGTCAGATCGTTTTCTAAGGTCTTCATTTACATACAAAAAAAGTAAGACACTTACATTTTGACACTAACTATTTTTTCGGAACAAAAATGACAATCTTCCCAATGCGCTAAAAACGCCGTCAGATGAAAACGCAATTTCTGTTATAAAACTGTTCGCCTTCCCCGCTAAAATACTCATTATAGAACCCGCGTTCTGCCATATATCTTGGAAGAGTGTATTTAAAAAAATATTCCTGCTAAGTATCCTCAGAGTATTCGTAAAAGTGATTATTCTATGCTATTTTAAAATGAGTGGTACTTATAAGTACCGTCAGTAGATAAAGGGTTAAACCAGGGATCTCCAGTTAATTTTTACTCAATATCATCTCCCTCTATAAAGTTTACATATTACGCATTACTTCACTGTCGATATGCAATATTTCCATTTCTTGCATACTCATTGGATATCTTTCCTTCCAAAATGCATATGTTTTTATTTATGGATTTTATTTTTTAATGTTCTTTTTAATAACATAATTCAGTGTTTCAAAAATAATTCTGTTTAAGTACAAACTAAAAAAATTTTTTAAGATTCCGGAAGGATTTTTGTTTCCGTATTCTAACGAGATAATTTTATATTTTCGAGATTTTATATATATATATATATATATATATATATATATATATATATATAGTATCCAATGGTTATCGACAACTCCACGCAGTCTTCGCGCGCAGGCGCAGCTAAGTGAAAGTAGAACTGAAACTGTAAAAACTTTAAGACTTAAAAGAGAGAAGAGAGAAAGCGGAGAGAGAACGAGAGAGGTGCGCGAGCAGGCGTTACCTTCTGGATATCATCGTCAAACTTATCTGTTAAAATAGCTACCTTTTTAATTAATTTTTGTTTAAGTTTTAAAATAAAATAGAAGAAAGACAAACGTCTTGGACCCCTTGTTGTCTCCCACAAATTATGGGGGGCTCGGCCGCGATCGATAAAATTTCGATTTTGAACCAAAGTCTGGACAATGAACAAAAGCGTCCGTGAAGGAGACGCTCCGCCATTTTTCGGAAACTTCGTTCAACCTGTGTAGAGGTTTGAACTCAGCATGAATACTCCGCCTGTGTAGAGGCCGGGATCGAAAAAATTTCGATTTTGATCAAAGTTTGGACAGTGAAAAAAAAAAGCCGTCCGTGGAGGAGACGCGCCGCCATTTTTCGGAAACTTCGTTCCGCCTGTGTAGAGGTTGGAACCCATCGACGAAAATCCGCCTGTGTAGAGGTTGGATCCACTCACATATAACCTGCGAAGAGGTGTCAATTCGAACAATTTCAAATATATTACCTGCGAAGAGGTGAAATCAGTGGAATCGAAATTTTTCTTCAATTATTGGATACATCGTACGTGCGAGCAACAAGGGAGCTAGAAAAAAAAGGTAGGATCTTTCCATATTTTTCTAAAATGTATAAAAACGCTCTTAAAGAGGATCTCATAAGAGTTGTTGAGGATCTAGACGGTACTGTGGAGAGTACGGACACTATTACTAAACTAAAGACTAAAATTGAGAACAGTAGTACATTTGAAAGTGATCCAGATTTCGTTAAAACTTTAATTCAAAACTGTATAGATGAGAGAGTATCGCAAAACGAAAGAGAGGTAACTTTAGAAAAACAGAAAATTGAGCTCGCGAAACTTCAGTTAACAAAATTAGAAAAAGAAGTCGAACTTCAAACGGCTAAAAATAAAACATTAAGCTTAAATCCTGCAGCTAAAGTCGAAGATAAACCGTTCGAAACTAACATAGAAAATATGATAAAAAGTATTAGGACTTTATCTCTTCCTGTTCCCACCAGATCTGAAAATTTTAATCTGTTCTTCCAATCATTAGAACGCGCATTTTTAACCAAGAAAATAAATGACGAATATAAATCTGAAATTTTAATAAATCTTCTGGGCGAAAGAGCTCATAACGTCTTATTGTATATTAAAGAAGAGGAATTAAATGACTATGAAAAACTAAAATCTATAGTACTCAGAGAATTCCAATTAACCCCTCGCGAGTGTTTAAACTCATTTAAAAATGCTGTAAAATCATCAGGCGAGACATACATCCAATTTGCTGCAAGATTGATGGCAAACTTCCAATATTATTGTTCGTTAAGAAAAGTTAATTCCTTTTGAATCTCTATGTGATCTTATAATTTCTGATAAATTATTTGAAACTTTAAATAAGGAAACGGCAACTCACATTGGCATTCGAGAAGCAGAAGATTGGTTCAGGCCTATTGATTTAGCTAAAGAGTGCGATATTTATATTTCATCTAGAAGCGGATCACATAAAGAAATTCCTATTACTTATGGATATACCCAAGACCCCTTTAAAAATAGATCACAAAACTTTAAACCAAAGATTAAAGAGAACTATCCCCAATATCTTGAAAGAGAAAATAAAAATTGCTTTATATGCGGTGATTCATCTCATTGCGCAAGAGACTGTGAGAAGCGTTTTAAACCTAAAGAATCTAACGACCACATCCATAATAGAATAAATGTGAATACTTTGAAAGTCGAGAGCGAAAAACAAAATAGCGAAGGATTCGAACAATTTCAATATGTAAACATTTTTGTGGAAAATCAGCCCGTAACAGCCTTGATCGATTCAGGTTGCCAGATCCCAGTTTTAAATTCCTCACTAATTAGAGTGCAAACACCTTCCGAAGAAATAATAACATTAAGTTCATGTTTTGGCGAACAGCGAATGGTAGAAGTTAAACCCATAAATATTTCTCTTAATCAACTCTCTCCCGGTCTAAGCGTTCGAACGGCAGTATCACCGACCTTGACCGAAGAAATTATTATACATCCCAGTATATATTCTGAAATAAAGAAACTAGGCCACGCAAAGAGCGATGTTTTATTGAATGAAAGTGAATCCTCTTTGAGTGCAGATTCTGGTGTTTCTTTTCCAAATGTTTCTGTTTCACATGTGATAAAAAACTCTAGTTATGATTTGCCACATGTTAAAAACTTTAATACTAGAAATGATTCGAGTTCTCTAATTAAGGATTATAAATGTAATAAAATTAAGAGTACTAAGTTAAAATTGAGTATTATAAGAGAAAAATGTTCTGATATAGTATTGTGTAAGAAAGTAAATGGTGCCATGAAAACGAGTTCCGTGGAATTTATCTCCCGCTCACCTAACCCTTCACCTATGGAGAGTAAATATCGTCGGTTTGCGTTGCTCCGGAAAATCTTTGAGCCCTGGCAGTGGAAACGAAGGAAAAAGAGAAATCGTTTTGAACAGACGTCCAGAACTCTAGAGAGGAAAATATCGATGCGTTCAACCAAAGATCAACTTGTTAAAAAATACGTTCTTATGCCTGTGAAACACAATGTTTTCCTGTGGAACCTTCCGGATGTCGAAGAGATGCCTTCACATGATGGAGAAACTGTCTAGTTCAGAAGAATTATGATATGTTAAATCTTTGTATATTTGTCGTATAGTCCTTGTCTGTTCCGTCTTGTTTGTATATTTCAGATTCTCCTCTGGTCTCGATGAAAAGGGAGGAAGTACCGCTGCGGACAGCGTACAGTCAGGCTGGCCGGATATAGTATCCAATGGTTATCGACAACTCCACGCAGTCTTCGCGCGCAGGCGCAGCTAAGTGAAAGTAGAACTGAAACTGTAAAAACTTTAAGACTTAAAAGAGAGAAGAGAGAAAGCGGAGAGAGAACGAGAGAGGTGCGCGAGCAGGCGTTACCTTCTGGATATCATCGTCAAACTTATCTGTTAAAATAGCTACCTTTTTAATTAATTTTTGTTTAAGTTTTAAAATAAAATAGAAGAAAGACAAACGTCTTGGACCCCTTGTTGTCTCCCACATATATATACGGTAATGGTTACCCTAATGAGAGATTTCGACAGATATGTCATTATAATTCAAACGATTTAAATTTTCCAATTAAACTCTCTTTGTAATAACGATAAACATATCATAAGGTCCATCATTGCAAATACATTGATTGAATTTGGAGAAAACTATATTTTTGCCATGGTCATTATAAGTTATAAGTTCCAACTTGAGAAATTCAAGCAATTTTATTATGAATGCTTCAAGTGTAATAGGTAAAAGTACTTTATACCTAAGAGCAGTAGTCCCAACCCCCAGTCCGCGGACTGGTAGCGGTCCGTGGATCAAATGGTTCCGGGGAGCCAAAGGAACATTAAATTATTTCTATTTTATTTAATGTGGTGTATTTCTATGATGCTTGTGCGACTTTTCATGGAAATCTCTTTATTTTCCATGTTAATCCCTTGCTTTTCGCTTCCGCCAATATCACGGAGTGAAGTTTCCCTCTCTATTTCTCGTGCCTGTGATATTTCCGGGCTAAGTGTTCAAAAGTAACGCGCAAAAAGGATTTAAATTATCTACTTCTTATGCCCAGATTCATGTTTATTTCTCACCATATAGCAGTACCAGAGTATTAGTAACGTATTTAGAGATAGTTATTTCACTTTGAACTAGATATTAGCACAATTAAACATATGTATTAGCGATATGTTTTTGTAACCTTGGCTCAGTTACCTAGTTCCGCTTTTCGTGAATGCACGTGGGTTGCGTTCTGTGATAATATATATATATATATATATATATATATATATATATATATATATATATATATTTAATATTGTATTCATTATGGTGTTAGTCAGGAAGTGAATCGGATTCTACTTTAACTATAAATGGATCCTAGAGTGATTATGAAGTAACTGATTGTTTTGAAAGTTCGCTTAGTGAATCTGAGAGCAGTTATGATGGATCAGTACTATTGCGTGTGATGTTGTTTTTTTTTAATCTCATGTTTTAAAATTTATCTCACAAGAAAAATTACTAATGTGATTTTACATTGTACATCTGTGTAATAAAATTCTCCTTTAATGCTTAAAACACATGTTTTTTGAATTTTTTTCCCTTTGTTGGAAAACCAACATTCAGTAATAATACCCCTAAATGTTGGCTTTTCTTAAATATTAATTTTTGTATTCCAAACTAAAAATTTACCCAAAATTTAAAAATAAACACATACATTTAACATACATTTAATTTTATATAATTTTATTAAATAAAAAAATAGGCACTTTTTTATCGTTTTCTTCAAAATTACGTGACCATTAAGGGGCAAAATTTTTTACGTTCATTTTATTGATGTGTTTGTATTTTATTCGAAAGGAATATTTAAATACAATTAAATTAAAATTATTAAATCAAAACAATCTAAAATATAAACAATCAATGCCCCTCCCTCAGCTGACCGCGGTAAAAGTATCAAACGTTGAATGGTCAGCGACGATAGAAAAGTTAGGAAGTACTGCCTAAGAATATTGATCATAAAGGTAAATAATTTATTTTTGAAGTTTATTTAATCTATATAAAACTAATATTTAATAGATATTTTAGTTTTATTGTTGTTGTAAAATATCCAGGGGGCTCTAAATTCACCTAATCATTTAGTATTTTTAAAAAAATATTTCACCCTTAACTAAAAACTTGTTAAATATGATGACTTATACCAGTGTATCTGAAACTGTGGGGCGTGCTTCCAAGGGGATTGTGATAACCCTACGAGGAGGGCAGGAGCATATTGATAAGTCAAAAAGAAAGGATTATTAAAAAAATTATTAAACTGCTGAACAAAATACATTCTGACACAATAAAAAATGGAAGTACAAATTTACACTTATAAATATATCAGTACTGCCCAATGCATTTTATAATTAATATATCAGTACTAAGAACAAATTTAATAATTACCAGTGGCCCCATGGGCTTGTCATATATAAAATTATATGCAAAAATTAACACTTATCTTGATCATTTTTACGGTTTTTTAATTGATGCCTTAAATGCCGATTAAAAGTTAGGCGATTCGCTCCCACCATTTAACAAGTAGGCGAGCGTATGAGGTATATGGGGGAAGGATTGAAAAGGAATAAATAAGCAAATTCTATGAAATTAGTAAAACCTTCGCAAAAGATTTTACTTTGGAAAGACGTATACATACGTCCAGGGCAATTAATTCACTGGCTGAGTGAGTGTTTATACACGCCGGTGGCACTTAAGAATTTTAAGTCGTATTATAGGTTTAGCGTCAAAGTATAGTATTGAATTTTATACATTGTTATTGTATGAAGGGGGGGAGCGATGAAAATTATGATTGAATATTGGGTCGCCGACATTGGAAGCTTGAGAAGGCACTGACTTATACAATATTCATTTGGATTCTAAAGCATTCATACAATACTCAATCACTGAATTACTTAATTTAATTGACGATACAAAAAAAATTAAGGATGGTAGGAAAGTAACAAATCTATACTATTTACACACTGCTTTCACGAGCTCAAACTAGCCGCAATACGAAAGTCTTAATGAGCTATCCCAAAATTCATCCTCTATGAAATTTAAACAAACAACAATTAAAAGTTATCTTCCACATAAATGTAGACTGAATCTCACCGGCAAGTGAAATGCAAACGCAATATTTAGACCGTAGTTTATTCATTAATTTAAGTACTCATCAAGCGTTTTAAGTCTTTCCTAAAGCACCTAGCTTTGTTTAACAGTTAAACAGAATAAAGCTATACAACTGAGAAATATATATTCGAGAGAAGTGGGTACATTCTAAAGAGGTACTTATATAGCTGAAAATATATCAAGCTACTTAGATTTTCCATTTGTTATAACTATTATTGTTACTTGTTACATAGAATATGACTCATTTTAAAATTTCGAGAGTGGAAGCTCGAATACGAAATCCTCTTCTTCAGTTGATGTCGGGTCTTACGAGTAGATCTATCAGATCACTTATCAGTAAACATTTGAAAAGTTCTGTTGCAAAATTATTAAGTTTAATTGGGCATCCAGATTTCAGCAAATGAATTACTTTAGTACTATTGTCTGCGTTGAGTGTAACAGTTAATAATTGGTTCAATGTGGTTTTTATTTCTGAGTAAATATTTAAAATTAAATATTGTTAAAAATATTATAGGGAAGAGAGAGGGAGAGATTTTGTGCTAGGCACATAACTTCAATATAACAGCTAGAACAACGTTTATAGCTGTGGTCGTAGAAAACATTTTAATGGTTCACAGAAAAACTGGAACATTATATGTTTTTTTTTGTTTGTGTTTTTTAATGAAAATTCAGCTTCAAAAAGGAAGAATAACATACCGTGTTTTGGAATATGAGTTATACTTTTTTGAAATGTCAACTACTTCTTTTTGCAAAGTTTCTTTTGTGTTTAGAAATTTTTTAGCTGCTCTTGCCGGTGTATCTAGCGACATTTGAAAGTGAGAATTGGCAACCACGGTAAATTGCCGGCGCAGAAATTACTTTCCGTTAACTATTTGTTCTTGATTTTCACGAAGTTCTTTTTGAATTATATGGAAATATATATAGAGACGTAATACATATATTAAGGGAGAATATAGTGGTAGCATAAAATTGAGGAGTTTAAATATTTGTTTTATTTACGTCACAGCTATTAATTACAGTTGTTGTTGTTTCTAATTCCTCCTGTCTGACGTAGTCAGATGGAGGCCCACTAAATTTATCGTGGCAAGGGGCTAGAATTACGCCTGCCTTGAGCACCATACAGGTGACAGTACGAATTAACTAGGCGAAATTCCCCGACTTTAGATAGTGACACCACCTATCTCCACCTCCACAATTTAGGCATGGAACTGAAGGGGAGGGAAGTATTCAATCCCCTGCGCTAGTGATTCAGCCCACAAGACTTTAGGACCCACGGATTTAACGAGCACGTACTGCGTGTGTATTCGGAGAGTATTTGGTGGCATCGGGGATCGAACCCAGGCCTTCCGGTATGCAGTCCAATGCTTTGACCACTAGGTTACCCACGGTTCATTAATAACAGTATATACATGGAGGTTATTAAAAATATTGGTTCGTTCATTATTGTCCAGAATTTGATGTTTGTGAGGGAGGAGGCAAAGCACCGTTCTCTACGTTGTTCTTTTGTTTAAAAAGAATTTTTTTTGTTACTGCCACAAGGGAAATGTTTAAGTATTTAAACTTTTTTATGGTGTGAAGTCAAAGTAATTTCTGGTGAAGAAAAATAGGGATTTTTTAATACTTTCTGTGATTTATAGCGATAAGAGGACACCTAATAAGTATTTACAAGAGAAAAAAGATCAGGTATATTTAACAGATTTCTAAGTATTAAATTTTTCAAAAGATTTCTGTCGAAATTAGTGGACGATAAAGTGAATGACAGAAAAGAGCTTGAATCGGACTGATTTGACGATGTGGGGAAAGAGAACAGAGGCTGTAAAATGTTGCAATTTACATTATACTATTCACTACTCAATATTCACTTATCAATAACTTCTATTGTAGAAAATAATTGGTTATTTATATTGTAGAAAACTGGTTATTTATAATGTAGAAAATTTTGGTTATTTTTATTATAGAAAAGTAATATGTTATTTTGAGTTTAACCCTTTATCGACCGCATTATGATTTACTGCAGTTTTTTTAATGCAATATTTTTTTTTGAATCACTACATTGAAAACTAAAGAATATACATAAACAAAATACTCAACTTTGGGAAATTTAATTAGTTGCAGCTAATTAATTAATTAAAGATGTTCTACTGTAAAATTAATCACACACACTGTACACTTATAATAAATAGTCAAATTGTTTTCTAAGGTCTTCATTGACATACCAAAAAAATAAGAGTCTTATCTTTTGACATTAACAATTTTTTCTGAACAAAAATGACAATCTTCGCTATCCGCTGAAAACACGATTTGTGCTTAAAACAATTCGCCTTCACGGCTAAAATACTCATCATGGAACCCGTGCTGCCATACATCTTGAAAGAGTGGATTTTAAAGAATATTCCTGCCAAGTATCGTCAGAGTATTCGTAAAAACTGTTTTTCTATGTAATTTTAAAGTGAGTGGTACTTATAAGTACCGTCGGTCGATAAAGGGTTAAAATTATGTAGCCATAATTGAGTCTTTTCCCATTTTTTCAAAAATTCAACTTCTTTGAGGCAATATTAAATTTTGAAATAATTTTTTAAGAATTATTTTTCTTCTAGTCTTTGTACCATAGAGCTTTTTTACCACCTTTTTTCTGTTGTAATACACTTTTACCAATTTAAAAATTTGCTGCACACTAGCAGTAAGTTAAAAAAAATTTTACTTGTTTGTAATACACTATGTAAAATAGTTTAGTATAATGGTTTTCAATGTTAAATAGGAAAATATGTGTAAAAAAGACAACAAAATGTTAATTCAATAATTAACAACAAATCAATTACAAGAATACATTCAATGCGAAATTTGAGCTTGATGATTTCTGATAATTTATTTACAATAAGAGTCGTAAAAATGATAAAGACACTCTCATTTCGTCATCTACATTTATAATTCTCGATCTTTTTTTTTTTCATTTTTACATTTGATAATGCTGAAAATCCAAATTCCCACAAATAAGATGCAGAAAATTGTAACAATATTTTTAAAGCTTTTTTGGTTATTATGGGATAATCACCACTAATTTTACTCCGAGATGAATTAACTCTTCCAAATGTTTTTTGAAATTAAATCCCAATTATTACAGAAAGAAATTAGTTCTTCCTCTTTATCCAAAGATAATCCATATACAGATGTATCGGTTATCACAAATAGATTACGAACCTAATAAACTTTTTTATATCTAAATTTGAGAAGTAATGTTAAGTCACAGCCGGCTGGGTAGCATGGTTGGTTTGTTGCTGGTCTTTTTGCACTCAAGGTTGCGGGTTCAACCCCGGCACAAGTCGGTGAATTTTCATGATGTAGAAAATCGACATTGGTCATGTCGTATGATTATACGGCATGTAAAAGATCATTAGAGCGTCTGTTTGGCTTGGGTGCTCTCGACAAAATCAAACCCTGGTACAGATTCGCATCGTCAAAGCTCAGGTGCCTCCCTCTGTGGAGGAAACTAGCCGTCAAAATTACCTGCGACGATTGGTATCCGTCTATAGGGTGCAGCACTAAAAAGAGATACCACCTCCCGGGGAATGTACTAAGTCTGCAATGGTAAAACTCCAATCCGCAGCCATTAGAAATAAAAAAAAATGTTAAGTCAAAGTATAATAAAAAAATTTTTTAAAAAACTTGGTGGCGCACAAAAATGCCCGGCACACTGGTTAAGAATCACTGCTAGAGAGCATCTTAAGGTGTGGAAAATAGGTAGTTTCTGATAAATAATACTTTTCTTCTCCATATAGCCGCGATCCACCCTAGTGATCAGTCATATTGGTAGTCCACCATATAGTGGCCAATCAAATATTAGCGGTCCACTGCATAGTGGTCAATCATATCAATGGTTCATTAAATATAAAAATATGCATTTAGAAGCCCATGAGATCTTAAAAGGTTGGAGACCGCTGTATCAGAATAAAATATTTCATACACACTTCTTTCAAATTCATCTACTCCCCCATTCCATACATTACAAGCAGACTATTACAACAGCTAATTTCTCAAAACTTCATGACAAACCTACACATAAAACATTACACCTCAACAAATATAGCCCTCTGCCATTCAACAGAAACTTCCAGGGTTGAAAAATATATATCTACCAAAAAAAAATTAAATATATCTCCTCCCTTCACCGTAACAAATGATGACATCGAAATAACGCAGCGACTCGCTTTAAAAAAAGATCCCGAAAACTTTTGAGTGTATTTCATCTTCCCGAAAGGCAACGATTTGTGTAGGCGGAGGAAAACGTAATGAAGACTTTATAGTTCTTTAAAAATCCAAGCCCACTGTCTCATGGTACCGCCCGTAAAATGATTCAATGGCGGCACAACATACAGAAGTTTTAGTGCGCAAGAGAGACAGTAGGGAAATTTTTTATGGATTTTTCCCCAGCATTTCGGCACAGGGAAGCTTCGCCAGGGAGATTTATCGCTATAAATGAAGTTTATGTCATTTTGAATGAGGTTTCAGATAGTATAAAATCTATCCTTTTTTTACCAGTTAAAGTTACTGAAATGTTTCAGTATTAGTAAGATTTTTTTTGTTTCAGAGTTAGGTTATGAGAACAATAAAAGTGTCATGTTACTGTTGGAACGTATTTTATTTCTTACTGTCCTGAATAGTTTTTTTTTTATTTTAGAAATGTAAATATACCGAAAATGAAAGTTGACTTTTAATTTGTAATACAGTGAAAATCATTTAATGCGAAACTGAAGGTACTGGAATATTTTTTCAAGTTAACGGATATTGCAAAAAAAAAATTGATTTCTACAAAAAAACTAAGTTTATTAAAGTGCATTTTATTTACATATATATATATATATATATATATATATATATATATATATATATATATATATATATATATATATATATATATATATATATATATGCATGTATTTAATAAAAATCAATTAAATAAAAACATTATCAAGTACTTAATGAAATTTAATACAAAATTTTCAAGTTTTGTGAAAAACAAAACAGTAATTGAATTTTTGGAAAGCTGATATGTTCCATATTTTCCTGTACATCTTTTTTAGCATCAAATTGTTTACAAATTGTTATTCGTTTCACCATTGGATACAAACAAATAGAAATCTCACAATTCAAATTTTTCTAATTTGTTTTTGTCCTTAACTTTTGTATCGATACATTGCATCAGCATATTTCTTTCAATACATTAAGGTGTAAGATCAAAGTGTTTGCCAGAAGTAGTGTAAAAATGTTGGTTTATTTTAAAAGCAACAGGATGGGAAAAAAATCTAAATTTGTAAAATATATGGTATTTGTCTTATATCATCCCAGAGACTAATTTTTGCTCTTTAGAACATTTTTTATCGATAGATGCAATAAAGTAACTTGCTAAAAAAAACTTTCTGAAATGAAACACAGAAATTTTGTCGAGCAGCATGATGAGTTTAAATCATAAAACTTGGATATATAACAGCGTTTAAAGCCCATTTGAAGCTTATAATTTTGAAGGGGAGTTATACGTTAATTAATGTATTTTTTTAGATCGGCATTTTTTAAGAAATACATAACTTAATTACAGTGGACACGAATAAGAATTGACAAGAAAAGTATACTTGCGACGATAACAAATGAGTCAAAAATCTTCTGGTATTTATAAAACAATAATATCAAAATCTATTTCCGTCGATATTATTTCATAGTTGTTGTTACTTTCGTGGATGACAATGTGCAGAGGTTGTAATGATAAAACATAAGGATATAGTTATATTATTTCATTATAACAGTGATTTAGTTCTGCCTAAAAGTATTAGCTTTGTAAGAAAATTAATAAAAACTTGATTTATATTTTGAAGCAATCGTAATAAAAATTATAAAGAATAATACGCAATACCACGCTAGTATTTTTCCTTCAAAATATTTTTAATTCCATTTCATCTAAGTCATTAAAATAAACTAAATTTCAGCAATTCTTGTTGATATTACTTGTTTCTCTAAAATTTTTCAGTAATCACTTTAAAATTTGCCTTTTTCCTAAATTTACACAGATATTTTAGAAAGAACCATTCTCTATTTAAAAGCCTGTCTCATTATTATATTAAAGCATTATGAGACAAACAATTCTTGTACGATTTTTTGACGAAAAGCGTTGATGAAACATAACCATAAATCAGCACATCAATTATTACAGAAAGAAAAGGCATGGCCAACTGCTGGAAACACATTTTATTTATATTGCATCATCACCACGAAAATACACCTTAATCATTCAGCGCATTCAGCCTGGCACTTCCTGTTCATGACACACACCACAACAACCCAAACATTCCCAAGGAACAAAACAGACGCATGTCAAGAAACAACTCAACTCAGCTCAGCACCCTAGACGCGAGGTCTGAGCTTTGACAAATGAAGCATCGCGGACCTTAACACAAGTGCAAGGCGCGCAACTCAAGATATTAATGATGGAAACGTGAAAATCACCAAGGCTTCTTTTTAGAAAGAGGGTTGAACAAAAGGCACAGGCAGTTTTGATGATGCTTCCCAATTGTAAATGGACTCGAGGTGTTGTGGTTATTCCCTTAGGTCATTAATTCTTTGCTGGGAAAAGAAATGCTGCTGGCGGAATTGTGTAGGCATTCTTTCGTGGATGGATCTTTGAGGAGGCGAAAGAGTGTTTTCTCTTCACAATGTCATATTTTTGAACTTTGCCAAGCAAGCCTTTGTTTTGGAATTGTTGGATTTGGAGGGGATATGAATGTACGGAACATGAATTTTGATGTGAGGAAAATGATTTAGTATCATTTATGGTGCAGAAAATTGTTAGAGTAAATTCTTTTGGTAATTTGATGTTATTAGCTGATTCACGAAGATAGTGGGTGTGTGAATTCTTTTGATTATATTATTAATGAAAACTTTGTATAAATCCTCAAGCGTGTAGTGTGTGTGTGTGTAAAACGCTTACTGCTCCCCTTGCCATGTTTTTCATTTTGAGATAGACTCCTGCTTAATTAATATTGAATTTTTACAAGTTCATGAACTTAAATGTCTTTTTGACAACTGGTACATCTACTACTTTAAAAGAATTAAATTCCTAAATGTAGCGAAGTATAGTGTTTAAAAAACTTTAGAATCAAATGTTAATTTGTGACGGGCTCACGCTTTTTTTCATTAACATGTCCTTTTGTGCTCTTTGGGGCCAGAATGAATGGCAATTCTTTTCCAACCAACCCAAGAGGTAAAGCGTGAAGGAAAGATGCAAATTAGGAAGCTTTTAAATATCAGAAGTTTAGAATAAGCTATGTGACATTTAGGGAATGTTATGATAGTCCGTATTTCAAGTGTGAAGAGGTTTTGAGAAGTTAAGTGACAGCCAATAGAAGTTACCCGTGACAGAGAGCCCTTAGGTCAAGGTGCATACCATTGCACGTCAGTGAACCGCAACTTCAACTAGAATCAGATAGATTGATGCTTCGTTGGACATTAAAGGTAGGAGTGACTATCTAAATATTCGGATCTGTGATTGCATTGAAATCAAGCTTAGGCGAGTTAGTTATTGATAATGGTCCGAGTTACGTTATTTCGGTTTCATATATTGTGTGTTTAGCCACCTTACATTCTCTCACATATCATATTACTAACTGGTATACCCGTTCATCGCACGGGTGAACTGAAAAATTAAACAACGCAGATTGAAGGATAAAGAAGTTTTTAATGAGTTAAATTTACGTGAATTGCACATTAAACAAAAAAGCTTTTTGCATATCTCAGCTAAACAAAAAAAAACTACCTTTGTTAAATTTTAAAGTATGTAGATCTGATAGTTGATAAAAAGGATTTTTTTTATTTATAACTCCCCGTAAAACACACTTGAGGGTCGATTTTTGAAAATACCTCCCTAAGGCTGATCTCTGCTCAGCAAAAGTAACACATCGTTAAAAATTTTGCGTAATGAACGCTTAAAATATTGTAGATAATTTATATCTGAAAGTGTAATACATTAATATTACTTTCTGTTGTGTTTATTTTATGTTAAAATTGTAATATTCACAAGCAACGCCGTTTCTTAAGTTATAATGCAGATTCAATGAAAAACACAGCGAAATGATAATGATTGTCAAATTGGCAAATGTCTAGCTACTTTCATAGCTCGAGCTTCATTAGAGCTTTGTAAGACCCGCCGTGTAGGGCAGCAATGCACGTTAATGCTTTATCTACCACATTATGATTTACTACAGTTTTTTTCATGCAATATTTTGTTTTGATCACTACATTGAAAATTAAGGGATATACATAAACAAAATACTCCACTTTGGGGAATCTAATCCGTTAGAGATAATAAATTAATTAAAGATATTCCACTATAAAATTAATTATATACACCGTTCACTTAAAATAAATATTCAAATCCTTTTTTAAGGTCTTCATTAACATACAACAACATAACACACTTAAATTTTGACATAAACTATTTTTTCGGGACAAAAATAATAATCTTTGCAATCCACTGAAAACGCAATATCTGCTACAAAACTATTCGCCTTTCCCGCTAAAATACTCATCATAGAAACCGTGCTGCCATATATCTTGGAAGAGTGTATTTCAAAGAATATTTTTGCTAAGTATTGGTAGAATATCCCTTCTAAGTCGGTGTGGTGTGGTAGTTAGGAGAAGGGGGTGCCAGCTCAGGTGTCGTCCACGTCACTTGACCATGGTTCAAAACAACGTGGTCCGTTGCCAAATGCCCTCGTGTAGTTGAACAGTGCGACGTTAATATTCACTCACTTAAAAAAATACAGTACAGTAGTTATAATTATTTTTATACTTAAAAATGCAATATCTGCCTATTCAA
This sequence comes from Trichonephila clavipes, assembly GCA_019973935.1. Taxonomy (NCBI): domain Eukaryota; kingdom Metazoa; phylum Arthropoda; class Arachnida; order Araneae; family Nephilidae; genus Trichonephila; species Trichonephila clavipes. Next base: position 239,697 of record BMAU01021220.1, on the reverse strand, counting down.
TTAAAATTATAGCGTTATAATTAACTACTAACCACAAACAAATTTTGAAAATTTGTCCAAATGATGTAGTGTGAAAGAGAAAGTTTGTTTACTTTAAGTACCAAAAGCATTTATTTTGAAAAAAAGATCAATTTCTTACTACCAAATGTGCATAATAAAATCATAAAAAAAACATTGAAATAAAGAGAGATTTATAACAATTTCTCCCTTCAAAATTTAGTTTTCTTCTGAAATAAAAAAAATTAGGGATTATTCTGATAACAGGAATTAATTAGAAGCGAGTGCCTTGCGTAGCCAAAACAAAAAGGGTTTCTTCACAAACAAAAGATAGATATATGTCGTGGTGGGCTTTGCAGAAGCGTAGGAATTGCTTGGAGATGGCAGAATTTTTTCCTACTTACTTGACAAATATCGTTATATTTTGGACACTTCTCACAATATCTTTATAAATTGTAGCATATGCTATAAATTATAGCCTATGTGTTATTCTGATGTATAAGCTATATTACTGTAAAGTTTTATTAAAATCCATTCAGTTGTTTTTGCATGAAAAATGGCCAAACATCCTCACAAACTTTCGAATTTATAATATATATCTAATTATCTAATCTGTTAAAGCAGTGTTTCTCAAACAGTGGCGCGCGCCCCCCTGGTGGGCGCGGTATTCTTGCGAGGGGGGCGCGAGCATATGAAAAATATAAGGTTTAAAAAATATTTTTTTGGAATGAAGAAAAACAAAATGCTTTCTGACTTAATAAAAAATGCACATTTACACTGATATAATTTATTTATATCATTTGGTGATTATCAGAAATAAAACATTCCACTTCAAACGTTCATTAGCTATCTTTGATCCTATAACCAAATAAAAAAAGGCATTTTGTTTGCTTTACTGTAATCACACGATGAGAGATTTTTTTTATTACGTTTCTTTTAACCCCTAAAATGCTTCTTTTGACTATCATATATTTGACCTTCAAACTTACTGGTATGTTTCACTCCATCTGTTTTTCTTTTAGGAAACTTGTAAATAATATTTTTCTGTTGTTTTTTTTTCATGTGAATGAGTAATACGATACATGGATAAGCGTATTGAGTACTTTGAAGGATTGTTTGGACCTACATACAATGCATAACGGAAAACTTTTTACGCAATTCTTTTTTAGAACTAACATCCATATGCTTTATTTAATACTTTTTTAACACGGGATCGGTCAGAGTCATCTGATGTTCACGAAATCGTTAATTCTAGGAAAACTGTTTATTTGTTACCAATGATCTTGACAGAGTATCCTCCAATAAGACAGTCTTAATGGGAACTAAAATGAATTTATCGCATTTCGCCCTCTTTTTTGGGGGGAGTTTCAAACGTTTTTTTTACAATCAAGTTACTAGTTTTGATCGATTTCCCTGCGCGACCACTTTTGTTCAAAAATATTTTCTATGAACATGCTTTACGTCCTTTATTAAGGGCACGCAGATTTGGAACATTTTCATTAGTTTTATTGGATTTTTTCTCAAAAAATCAAAGAAAAATTGAAAAGTCCTTGAAAGTAGGTAAGTATATTTTCTTTTAATTAAATTATTCACTGGAATTGGGATTTTTATCGTGTATACTAAAAATAATTATAAAATAAATTATAGTTTAAAAACAAATAAAAAAACACGCTTTTATAGTGAATAGAACTAAAAAGTAAAAAAAATAAAAAAAATATTACTTAAAAGTAACATATACAAAATTTAATACTTATCTTGTTAATATGTACGGTTTATAATTATGACCGTATTGTAGCTTTAGCTCCCCCTCCCCCAAATGCATTATTATTGCATTCAATACATTATATTTGGGGGGGGCGATAAAAATTGTGATTGAAAATTGGGTCGCCAGTAGTTAAAGTTTGAGAATCACTGTGTTAAAGGTTTAAGTTAAGATCTTAATAAAGTCATATTAAGATCATGGCAGCTTCTAGTTCTTCATTTATTCCTACACCTCTAGCTCACGCTGATAATCTAGGAGAAGGGCTTCCAAGAGGAGCGCCCTTACAAATTAAATTAAAATTTAATTGATACATAAAATAACTGCTCAACAAACAAATGTTTATAATGGGAAGGATGAATGTAGTACTTCAGTAACAAAATTTAGAATTTAATGTTGCGTTTTCACAACATTAAATTTGTGGTTAAAACCCAAAATTAAAATTAAAACTTTGATTTATTTTGATTTTTTTGGACAGTACAAGGTTTTAAAATGAGATTTCTTATATACAGTCGAACTTCTATTTAACGGAGTCACTAAATCCCGAAAAAAAGTTTGTTGTATGGAAAATTTATTTTAAACAGAAATTCATCTTTTAATATACTTCAAACACCACTCAAAACAAATTTTTTAAATTCATAAACACAATGCATTATTTTTTTTAAAAAAGTAATTTTATTCTCACTTTTTTTAAAAATAAATATCTATTTATTGTATATATCTTACACATCAAGATGAAATCTGCAAGGAGGACAAAGGGGAAAAAAGTCATTGTCCAGGAATACATTGTAGAGTTTCAACTTTAAAAATTAATTTTGTATTAAAATTAATGAAATTTTTAATGACATTTTCTAATTTTAAGCGTACGTGTAATTTTAAACATACATTATTTTATAACCAGTAATTTTAAGCAATGCTTCCTTAAATTTAATTACTGATGAAATCTGTTAGTTTTATTTGAGTATTTGTTTAAAAAATTATGGCCATTTCATAGCTCTAGCTGAGTTAGGCACCTGGTAACACCAATTAAAATTTGTTGATCATCATAAAATGTTTAAAAAAAGAGTCGTTTGAAAAATGATCTGAAAAATAGGGTGAAAAAAATCAAATTACAAGAGAAATAGTTCGTTGTATAGAAAATACACTTCGTTATTTGGAGATTATTTTACATACAAAAAAATGATAAAATATTTTTAGTTCAAAGAAAACGTTCACAAAAAAGAGAAATTTGTAAAATAGAAGTTCGTTATTAGGAAATTCGACTGTATTTTTAAAAAATTAAAGTTTTTTTGCTCAGTTTTTTATTTCAAACTAAGTCTGCATTAAGAAGTTAAGTTGATGCTATTTGGTGACGGAAGAGTCATTTTTTTTTCCTTTTTGTAGAAAATGCCAGAAACCAATAATCTAATAGCATCTACAAGCTAAAGTTTTAAAAGAAAGATATTGATTAGACTTCATCCAGAAAAACGATGGGAGAGTTTACTTACCATCACTACAAATGATCCTAAATAATTACATAAAACAGCGCCATTAAGTCCAAACAGCCTCTTCTGTCGCCAAAATACTCAGCATAAATAATCAATAAAACCCGCCAACAACAAAAACAAGATCAACAACCAACTACACAATAGACAGACTTATCTAAATTACCTCCCATCTTCAAATTCCATTCCCATTCTTTGATGACTTTGTTACATTAGGGGTCCCTTTTCCCTTCAGACCAACTCCCCTTCCCTCATCAAACATGCCCCTAACCCTACCAAGGGTCTATAAACCCCCAAAACGAGCGAACGTTATTGTCTGGGAGAGGCAACAGACTCGGAGAAGGTTCCTGCCCATATATATGCCCTTAATGTCCTAATGTAATTACGGCGAGCAGGAACTTTGTACACCTGGTCATAGGGACAGACACAAATGTCCTTCGCTCTCATACTAATGGAAAGTATCCGTTCAGGATCGGATCCTTTAGGAACGTTGGAGGGTGATTTTGGCTGTCCTTGCCAGTTTTACGATAGGTTAGTTGGTTGCGCGAGAGGGTTGGGATGTTTGGTATGTTGGCTTCGTAGTCCCCTTCGTAACGCAGTGGTGTGTATGAATGTGACTGAAATGGTGCAGAGTAATGCTTATTGTGAGGGCGGTATGTCCTTGTAACATTTTTTCGCTACGATTCTGGTATTTTGTAATGGTTCATTGTATTGTCCTATTGGAATGTTAAGGTATCCGACTACGTTTGGAGTGTAGTTTTGAAAAATCGTATAAATGAATAATTTATTTTGATATTTATATAACATCTTAATTAGAATAAACATATAAAATTCTTTGAAGAATATTATTACAATATTTTGTCAAAAAATGAAGAAAGAATGACCTATTTTCAAAACGTTCTTCTTTTAGGGTAAATGCTTCTATAATAAAAATATTTTTCTTAGAGTAAAAAAGGCGTATATAAGCGCACCTACATTTTCAAGATGCATTTTTTTAATTTTAAGGTATATTCACCGCATAACGTGCACCCCCTATTTTTTGAAGAAACGTGCAATGCACATTGGCAATGCTATTATGTTTTAAAGCCCTTTATTCAAGGTATTACCCCAGGATTTTGAAAAATAATGTATTTCTAGAAAAACAATCCCTTAAGTTCATAAGGAAACTTTTCATTTCTTTTAAATATTTTCATTTATGTATAAGTTTAATTTTTTCTATTCTCATTTTTCTTTTTTTAAAAAAAATTCTCATTTTTATACCCGTCAATTTCAATCTTATTTTTTGCGTTCAAAGTGCGCGTTATATGCCGGAATTCACGGTATGTATAGCTAACACGTCTATACAGAGCCTGAACTAGGATTTGTGAAATATATTATTTAGAAATGGATTTATTCATATTTTTTTAATACATCAGAATAGAGAAATAGGCTTAACGAAAAACATCGGATATTATTTCAATTGATCGTAACTCTGGAAATAATGTGAATTTTTCGAAAATCCTAATTAAGACTCTGTGAAGAAGTCTTATCGATACATATGCAAAATATTATTATTGTAGAAGCATTTTCCATAAAAGGAAAATGTTTTGAAAATGGGTCATTCTTTCTTCATTTTTTTGCAGTAAGTAATTTTTTGATGTAGTTATTCTTAAGATAATTTTTATATGTTTATTCGAATCCAGGTGACAATAAATATCAAAAATTTATTCACTTATATGCATTTTCAAAATCATGGTTTCGAACGTAGTCGGATACCTTAATGCGGTAATAAAAATTAAATAAAAACAGAAGTCTCTTTTTGGATATTCGACAATTTTAGGATGGGGTTATGCTTGTGATGAAGGCAGAGATATGAATACTAATCGGCAATTAAATGCTGCCATAGTTTTCTAGAAGTAATGGAAAAATTGAGAATATTTGTAAAATGAACTCAGATTTCCACCAGTAGATGCTAGAAAAATTTGAGGTTTATACCTTGGCTCCTGAGATATATTTAATGTTAGAAATTCTTCAAGCATTTATTTTATAATTTGAAAAACAGAAAGAAATTTATTCTGATAGGTTTTTAATAGAGAATATATAGGTTTAAAACGTAAAAAAAACGCTAACTTAAAATTTTTAACTTTTTTGAACGTTTGCATTGATAACATTTACAACGCGAGAGTCTTTTTCATACCAATACCTCAATCTTACACAAATATGACATTTAGTGTAAAATAATTTCAGAAGACTTGTTTTTTTTCTACAATGCGGTAAGTGAAATGGGTATAAAATATAAACTTTTCAGGCATATGACATTAAAACTACTATATCAGAGAGGTGTCAGTGGTGGCCTTTAAAATAAAGACGTCTTGAGTTAACTTTGAATTTAATTGATCACGATTAACATATAAAAAAACAATTTACACAATGTGTGAGAACCCCCCCTGGGTTCCACCCTGGACACTAAGATTAACTTGAGGCAAAGAATGACCAGACGCCATTTGTCTAACAAATTATATTTATTCAATAGATTCAATTAGAAACCTTCTAATTACAAATATTAAACTATATGTCTACGTCAAAGGGATTAATTAGTCTTACTATTAAATTAAATTACAAAATATGATATTAATCAACTACTAATCTCAATATCGAACGGGTTTACCGGAATAAGAGGACCGAGAAATACATGCAACTTGAATTATTAACATTCACTAAAATTTAACTAACTTTAATATATATTAACTCTTATGCTCAGATAGACTAAATCATAATATATAACCTGACTGTAATGTCATTCTCTCCAGGTAGATCAATCTTTCTAAGGCTACCTCGCTGAATAATAACAGCAATACTCTAATCTCGCAATCCACTTGAATCTTCTTAACTTGGTCACTACGGCTCTTGGCTCAATCGGCTTCTAAATGCTAACTTACATCGCTCTCCTTAAATACCTTAATTTATTTGAATATCCCATTTTCTTCTTCCAGAGTGGATTGGAAATATACACGAATTTACTATCCCCAAAGACGCCTAAGAGTATTAGTAGAAAAGTGAAGTAAAGATTCGTCACAAATGTAGATCGTCTTTTGTAATTCTTAACAGACACGAGGGATCTTCGCTGTGTTTCGTCGTATCATGGTCTCTTCTCCTCCGAGCGTCAAAAGCCAGTCTAGCTCTAACAACAAGTTGCGTGCTATCAGAAATGAGCAGAGTAGAACAATCGTGTTCTTGTGGCTTGGCCGCCGTCACCATATCTATGATACATACATTATAATTTGAGTTGAATCAAATGTAACGTGATGGACATCTTTATTTGGCTACTGTCGAGTAAATGAAGAAACCTTTTTATTTCATTTCCGCAGTTTTATGAGGAACGTACGTACATATATACAACTTAATCCACGTAATCTTTTTGCGTGAAATTTTAAACGTATTCGCTATTCAAAGCTAAAATTGTTTCTACAAAATCTTATACTATAAATTTATTTGAATTTCAATAGATTTGAAACAAATATTTTATGGTTAAAAATTATTACAATACAGGGAATTTATTATATAAAATATTTCATCACATCAATGCTTATAAAGCAGTCATATTGTAAATACAATGTTAAGAATCATTATTAATTTTCAACTGAATAAATATTCTTCAAAATATTCGATTCCATGAAAATTTGAGACGCACAACACAGAGCATAACTGTCTAATGTAAATATATTTATAATAGGCCTTAAGAAACTAGAAATGATTAATTATTTTTCATCTAACAAGCAAGTATCTTTTAAGCTAATTAATAATCATTGATAACTTAACTCCTTTCAAAATATGTAGCCCAATTCCTGTCTGTAAAACATTTTCCATGTATTCCAATTAAATGAGAAAAATATGCATAGACATTTAACGCCTTAAGCTCGGGCAGGCGAAACGTACCATCCTGGCTCATCCCGAGTGTAGTTCGGGCGTTGTGAAAATTTACACTGTGCAATCAGTCTTTCCCGAATTATTTCACGTGTGCTTTTTATGGTTTCGAATAATTGAAAAGTACCACTCGGTGAAATTTTCTACAAGAAGAGAACGTTCTTCTGCTTAGCAACCCCCCCTTCATGATTGTCTGAAAGACACTTTGTTGACTACATTCCCCGAAAAGAGAAAAAAACTAGTTCAACACTACAGTGTATTATTTACTGCTCAAAGAAAGACAGAAAAGAAAAGAAGGTAAGAAGAGAAACAAGATTCTACCGTTCAAAGTGTGATGTTGAGTTTTGTGCAGTACCGTGTTCTCGAATATATCATACGTGATCAAATTTTGATTAATAATTTCATAATCATGTACGTAAATGCAAAAGATGTAAATAACATTTGTAATTCAAGATAAAAGGTACGTATTCTGAGCTTTTATTTATAATTAGAGTGAATTGACAACAAAGTCTAATGATTTCTGCCATACAGAAAACCAACTTTACAGGTAAATTACTCATTTATTTACAATAATTCTTAGGAAATTTTGTAAGCGAATGGTGCTATTATGTATAAAAAGATATGTATGTTTGAAAATAAGCATGAAAAAAATTGGCAATTTTGATCCATAATTCCGAAATAAAATGAACCTGGAACGGGTTAATGAACATGATACATTCATAAGTGTTTTCCATATTACATTTCAAAATTTTTGTCCTATCCATAATCTTCTAATAGATTTCTTTCTTATAAGTACTTTATCGAATAAATAACGCGATGTATTTCATTTATTTACAAATACTCATAACATCAGTTTTTGAAACACTGCAAAGCTTCCAAAACATGGCGTTCAATATTCGCAAATCCATTGCTAGATTTCAAGCTTATCAAAGTCCGCCTATACAAACATTTTTTTCTCAAAAGCCCTTAAAACCAACAACAAGCATCCATCAATTCAACAACCTTTCATTTTCTCCTTCCATTCACCCCCACACGAAAAATTCTTCCTTCTAAAAGCACAAACTTGATCAAAGCAATCCAATTTTTCCCTCCGCCCTTTATGCATCTCTTCCCCATGCCTTATATGCTTTGATAAAAATAAAACTTCCGTTTCGTTGCTCTCTGAGAGTCCATGAAGAACTGCAGCCGAATACGAGCTTTGGCTCTAAACTGGCGACTTCTTCGGGCATCGCTCGGCCAATCTCCTCAGCACATTTACTGCCAAAGTTCCCCCACCACAGTCTTTTATAGCGCCATTCACATTTCCGGATACATTTCTATATAGTTTTGGCATCCCTTTTTCGCTAGTATCCCTCCAGGCAATGTGTCAATCTATTCATGGGACGTAGGCTTATGAGGGACCTTAAGTGTAGATCTTGGTGGAAACTTTTATTTCATTTCCAGCGGAGGTTTGGAATTTCCTAAATGGATGGGTAGGGATTTCTTCTAGTCGTATCTCTCGGCTGAGGTTTGTGGATGTTTTTGGATGGGGGACATTGAAGAGCATCCGGTTTTGTAATAGGGTGCGTTGCTGTAGTTGTGTTTTCGCTTGTCAAGTCTTGTTAATGGAATTTAAAGCCTCTGGCGTGTGCTATCGATGTATGAATGATTATATTTTGAAAGGGACAAAAATACTTCAATATGGATTTGAAATGCGTACTGTGATGTCTGTGGTATAAAAAGTTGTTGTTGATATAAGGACATGTAAAAGAGCATAGATATAAGATAGACTCTATGCAACGAAATATCTGTTGTCCAATCTAATGGATCTAAGCATGCTTTTTATCAAGCAATATACAGTCTAAAGGGCCATGTATTGTTCCTTTTCATATAAAAAGGTTGCAAAATTCCCTATTTCCCCTATTTTCGCAGGAAAGGGTACAACCCGTGGGGTAAGAAAGTATATGGTTGTACCTTCAACAGCAGATATTTAGTTGTAGCCCCAAGTTCTTACATAGTGCCTTATGGAAGATTGTAGAATTAGATACTTTTCTTCTAAGTAACAGGTTATTTACTAAATTATATTATCAATAGTTCATTGTAATTAAAAAAATTAAAAAGTATTTAGAATTAAACGTCTTTTAATTTCTTTAAGACATAAACTACATGAGCATCTTTCCCCAATCTTCAAAATTGAAAAATTTTATCTAAATTTTACAAGTAGACCAAGTACGATGTTAGTTTGTTTTTAATTCAACGAAGAACACGTGATTGTATTTATCATGTAAGCTTCATGAAATTAGTCTATTATTGATACTCTGATACAAGTTAGCGGTCTTTGTCTTGTTCTACATATACTTACGTTTAATAATATTGAACACACGCAATATATTTTTTGCCCATTTAATAATAAATTTTTGTTTTTCTCTTATTAGGTATCCAACTATTCTTAAATTGTGAATTTTGCCAAAAATTGACAATTTTTTTATGGTTTTATTTTATAGGCCATTTTATTAGCTTTATAAAAGTACCAAATTTATTATTTTCCATTCACTAGAAGAAAAACTGCAAGTGTTTTAGTAAAAGCAGGTGCCATTATTTAAGCAAAATGTCATACTTTAAAATGCGTTTTACTCAAAATGTGTGTGTTTTTAATGCTCAAACGGAGACAGTGAATACTCAAAAAACTTTTAAAATAATTAACTGAAATTTTTTGTGTTCTGTATAACAGTAGAAGTGTTTAAACCTTCAGATTTATCAATCACTGTTTTATTACAAAATTTACAGCCCATAATGTGAATTAATCAATGCTTTCTTAAGCGATTTCATATAATAATTAAGATAAAGTGCACTAGTTTTTGTAAAAATTATAATATCTCTTATCCTGAAGGTCACTTCAAAAATGAATCACATAGCAAGACATCAGAATTGAAAAATTGAAAATCTGCTCATAAACTTTTGGTACAGAATGGGCCACGCTTATGTTATTTCTTGTAAATTTTTACCCATTTTCTTTCCCCTTTTAGTAATAATATAATTGCCTTTTTCCTCTTCTTAATTTTAGAATATTTATCTTAAAACGTACTAAGAACATCTAAAAACCACAAAAAATTTCCATATCTTCATTTTAAAAAAAGTGTCGCAAGTAGTCGAATACCTTAAGTAGTTTTACATTAGAACATTAGAGGAAATTTCCCTCTTTCATTAAACAATTTATACTCAAAAAGTTGTGACGTCTTACGCGTCTTTTCTTTAACAAGTCCTTTGGGTTCTTTGGGCCAGAATTAATGGCAACTCTTTTCCAACCAAATACAAGAAACGAGAAGTGAAGAGATGCAAATAATATAGGATAAATATAGGATCTTAGAGTAAACGTGATGGTAATGTAATGGTAGTGTATAGGAATGTTAGACAATTGACGTGCGTTGTGGCAGTGGATGATTATAGAAGTTCGTCGGTCAAGATTCAAGTTCTACGTGTCGTGGATAAACATATTGGTGATCGATTAGAAGTTAAACGTAAAGCTATTTACCACTGTAGATAAAGACAAGTTTATGACCGAATAATATAAGGTAGGATTGATTACTTATTATTATATTTGAAGATTAGGCGATTCGAGTATTGAGATTGGTCTGAATTATATTGTGTGTTGCGTATTGCGTCTCATCGTAGATTCTCTCATTAAGTATTAATATTATATTTGTTCAAAGTTTAAGTTGGATATCTTAATAAAGTCATATTAAGATAATGTTTGATTCTAGTTCTTTCGTTAACCCTACACCTCTAGCTCACGCTGATACTTCGAGGGATGTACTTCCAAGGGGAGGTACATCACAAAGTTTACATTCTCAGATTTCGTACACACACACACACAATTCTGACTTTTAGAAAAAAAACATTTTTAGTTTCCTACAACAAATTTTGCGTGTAAAAGAAAGCTCCACATCACATTAGCAATACCAAATGAAAAAAATAGAAGAAATATTCTTAGGTGGGAAACTTTTTTTCTTCGGACAACTATTCACTATTTTCTTTTTTTTAAGAAAGAAGGTATAAAAAATTGTTATTTATACCTCCTTCATTTGTTCGTTATTCTCTCCCTATTTTTTCCGGGAAAGTTCGTGACAGGAAATGTCAGTTTGATGAGCGTATCACGTGACGCAACCCCCTGTTAGGAAGAATATTTTTTACATTCCAATCCACTTAACATCTTCATCGCCTTGAAAAAAAAATTGTATTTTTCTTTCCATTTTGGTTGAGGTCTTACATTGGTTTGAAAAAAGAAATATTTTTTTTCCAATATTGCATCATTTTTTTTCGTATTAATGTTTCTTAATTGTTTTTCTTTATCTGAAACATTGTTACCTCTAAGGCTTCACCTGGAATAGTTGATATACATATACCCCTAGGAATACTTGGAAAACAGCCTTTCACAATAATGGTTTTTGACTAATAATTTAAGAAGAATAAAATTGAATACCAAATTATTGCAAGAAAAAATAATATAGTCCCTTGCTTAAAAATTCTATAGTCATTCGATATGTAAGGTAATTCAAATGCATGGAAAAATAATTGGAAGAAAAAATTTGGCTTTCAAAATTTACAATCTAATGCTATCCTATCATAAACTCCGCTACAAGTAATAATAAAAAAAGGTTAATGTTTTTATATCATAACTGAATCTGTAATTAAAAGGGATAATCCTTTGGAAAATAAAAAATTCAATATTTCGAAGGCATTTTTAATAATTAGTATAGAATAGCCTGAATATTACGGTTGCCCAAATGAAAAGTGGGTAAGTTAAATGAAAAGAATTATTTTATTGGAAATAAAAAAAATTGCTTCGCGAAGATTGTAATACAGCTCTCTCATTGTTTCGGCAGCAGGTCTATGTATTTAGAAATAACGTACTTAATTCTTGAGAAGTACTGTCCAGCTTTCTTCTCTTCATAGTCTAAATACAAACCTATATTGTCTTAAAGGCTTAGAAGTCCAGGGTGACAAATACGGTCTATACGGTGGGTGCTCTAATATTTCCTGAATGATTTTTTTAAAGTTGCCATGGTTTCCCGGGAGACTTGTCTGCCAATATCGTTTTTGATTCGCAGCAAACGATATCGACATCGTTATCGATTCGATATCATTTGCTAACTTTCTCTAAAACTTTTACACCAACTTTACCAAGACATTCGACCTAACCAGTGATCGCCATAGAATGCCACTATTCGTAGATAGATGTTCACGTTAAACTCATCTCCTGTGAAACTGTGCTACCGCATGATGTTCCGATCTGGACGTATCCTTATAGCAGTGCTTCTCAAATTTTCTGGACGTATATATACGTCTTTCCGAAATACGATCTTTTCTGTGCAGAGCTATCCCCATAAAATTATTCCGACGGCTTTGAAATGCTGTAAAAGAACCTTGATAATGTTTGCGAAGGATAAATTTATTTCAGAGGATTTGCTTATTTATTTCTTTTTACACCCTTAAAGAAAGCATCAAAATATGCTCGTCTACTTGGTAAAGGGTGGCATCGTGAAGCGAATCGCGAAACTTTTAATCGTCAGTTAAGGAATTAATTACAAACCGTACAATTTATCAACAAAAGTGTTAACACAAGCTCACATGGGGTCACTGATAATTATCAAACTCTTGTTCTTAACTTCGTGTTGTTAAATTAATAATAAAATATACATTTATAAGTGTATTATATCAGTGTAAATGTGTATTTTACTTTTTATTACATCAGAAAATGTTTTGTTTGTTTACTTTCACTAAATTAATAATTTTTTAAATAACCTTTTGTTTTCGACTTTTCAATATGCTCTCGCCTCCCTTGCAGAGTTATCACGTCCCCAAGGGGGGCGCACCCACAGTTTGAGAAACGCTGCCTTATAGGGAGTAATTTTCTCTACTACTAACAGGCTTCATTGTTAACATCGTATGCAGTGTACACTTCTTACCGTGCTTCGCATCCCTTTTTAGTGCACTCATTCTGATGCAGTTCATATGTCCACTTTTCATTTAGACAACCTTTATATTTTAAAGCAAATCGCATCGAAATCCAAAAATAATTGCGCTCTGAGCAATAAAAATCGTAGGTGTGTTGACTGACTTGCTCTTTAACAAGTAATATAAAAAAAAATTCCTACTTAGATCAACAAAGAAAAATTTTATTTTAGCTGCTTTTTTTTGGCTAATCTCGGTATTGCCTAGCAGGGCTAGACAATCCCCATGAATCCGAAAATCTGTAAAAAATCTAAAAACAGCAGTGGGTTGCAAAGGACCTCGTCCTTTTTAAAACCCAAACAAAGTAAAATATCATTTGGTGAGGCCTCTCCGGAAGAACACCAGTGGCATTCCGGAAAAGTCTTTTGTCCATTAGAGAATCTGAGAGCTCTTGTGTGTCCGCTCAAAACTCTAGAATAAGTAGATTGGAGAGGTCTACTACTTAGTCTAAAGGACTCGCCCGGACATTTAGCAAAGTACCATGCATGACTGGGTGAAGTTTTAATTTGTCGGTTGAGCTCCAATTTAGAAATTGTGAAAATCTCAGAAATTGTGAGATTCCCTCTTGGACTCACACCCTCCACAGCAGTAGTCCTAGCCAAAAAGCCAGCTATTTCGTTACCCTCTATACCAACATGCGAAGGGATCCACTGAAAATGTATACTATGTCCTGAAGAAAGTTCGTGAAGAAGACTCGGTATGTCCAGGCTAGTCTGATAACCAATGTCACCCCAATTAGCGAGATGCTGAATCGAGGCTCGACTGTCAGTCAAAATCCATATTTCCTGGGAACGATCCTCCACCTGAGCAGCACACTGCAGGCTCCTCCTGATGGCTATAAGTTCTGATCTAAAAACTGAACAGTAATTCGGGTTTTTAATTTTAAATTCTAAGGCCCCAGAGGGAGTAGGAATGTACACTCCACTTCCCGAAATGCCTTTCTCACCCCTGCTTCCGTCTGTATAGATTTTCAAGTAAGATTGTGGGATTCCACTGATAGTCTCCAGAGCCAGTTGGTTAACGAGGGCCGGTATCTCAGAGCTCTTAGTCACACTAGTCAAAAGCTGATCATGAAAATAAATTCCATCGAATTCCAAACCAGCTCCTGTGAAACTCAGAGAGTCAGGTTCCACATCAGAGGAAGGCAAGTTCAATGTCCTTGCGTAGGAAAAGGGGCTATGTTTCATCAATCGTCTATTGTTAATCCATGCATGTAGGTAGGCAGAAGTCCTGTGTTGTTCATTGTAGCTGTATAGCTTGTTAAAATACCTTGTAAGGCTCTATAGTCTTCTTTTTGAGAGGGAAGGTAAGTTGCTCTCGAAGAGCACAATGTCGATTTGACAGCTGTATCGAAGTCCAGTAATTATTCTGGCAGCACAAAGCTGCGCTCTTTCAAGTTTATTTAGATTGGTATCCGAAGCACAGGAGTAGATTGGGATGCCAAACTCCAACACTAGTCTGATGAGGGAGATAATTGTAGTACGGAGAGTGCTGGCCTCCGCTCCCCAGTCCCGACCAGATATAAATTTGAAGACATTAAGTCTCTTTCTTGCCTTAAGCACTTGGCCTTCAATATGTTTATTGCTTGTAATCTCTTGATCTAAAGTGTATCTGAGATACTTAGGATTTTTAACGTAACACAACTGGATTCCATTCATGGAGATCTTAGGTTGATAGTTGAAAAGATGTCTATTGGTTGAGAAAAAGGTGGTAAGAGATTTAGAAGCATTAAATATTAGCTTATGCATCTCCGCGAAGGAGTGCGCTTCCTCCATGGCACGGTTGAGTTTAAGCTCATTTTCGCCGACGTCGGAGCCGGAAGACCAGACAATGATATCATCAGCGAAAATTCTGACTTCACAGTGTTTAGCTAACACTATCTCAATACCGGTAATGTAGAGAAATAACAAGACGGGACTCAACACCGAACCCTGAGGTACACCCTGCCTGATGTCGAAAGGATCAGACAAGCAGGTATTGTATTTTACTCGAATGGATCTATCCCAGAGGAAGTCCGATATCCAGAGAAGGGCTCTGCCTTTTATACTAAAATAATCGTGGAGTTTGGTAATCAAAAGTTGGCGCCAAACTCTGTCAAATGCCCTGGACATATCCAATAGGGCTGCGACTGTGTGGTTGGTGGGTTTCTTATTCTGTGCGTCCCGAATTCTCTGGCAAAAATACAAGATCTGATCAACCGCTCCATGGCCTTTTCTGTAACCATACTGCTCACTTGGAAGCAAGTCGTTGTTGTTTAAGTGAACATTCAGCCTGTCAAGAACAAGCCTCTCCATGAGTTAACAAATAAAATAGGTCAACGCAATGGGTCTATAGCTCGCAGAGGTATTAATGTCCTTTCCTGGTTTTAGAATAGGAATAATAATTGCTCTCTTCCCCAATCGCGGGGAAGCCGACCAATTTTCCAAGAAAAGTTTAATATATCCAGAAGTTTCTGCATACCATGAGGTCCCAAATGGCCAATCATGAATCCATGAATGCCATCAAGGCCTGGAGATTTACGAAGATCCATAGCCCTGAGAGCAAAGTTAAGTTCCCTCAAGGTAAACTTGTTAATAAAAATGTGGTTACCAGAGCTAGAAGTACGACAATTATGGATCATTCTTTTAGACCTGTTTTTTAAAATAACATCATTTTGGTTAAACTCCAAATTACCCACACTTTTATAGAATTCTCCCAATATATTAGCTGCAGTTTTATCATCTGGAGCGGCCTTGCCATCCGAAGTCAGAACAGAGTTGCATGGCATATTTTGTGGCTGATTATAACTGAGTGATTGAGCAAGTTTCCATAATTTTGTATTTGAAGTTTTGGCATCAATGTTATTTCACAGACCAGTCCAGACTTCCCTCTTAAGTTTAATGTATAACTGTTTAATGCTAGCATTGAGTTTGTTAAGCTCAACTTTATCCTCTCGATCGTTAGGTAGGGTGAGTTTTCTGTGTAAGGCATTCCTCTTAAGAATAAGAGTTCTCAGCCCAGGATCCCTGAGTCAAAAATAAGACTTCAGATGTTTAAAGTTGCCTGGATTGCTTTGAGGCATAAATAATAACTTGTTTAAAGCTGTGCCACTCCTGTTCTAGATTGTCCATAGTGGTCCTTTTATCAAAGGAATCTTCTGTAATTCGTTGAAAACAATCCCAATTTGCCTTCTTAAAGTTCCAGAATTTCTTAAGGGAAGTCACGATTTTTCTATTTATCTGAACATTAATGAGGATAGGAAGGTAGTCTCTGCCAATGCTGCTAAGGATGTCCCAATAACAATGCGGATGGAGTTCAGGGCTAACAAGTGTGATGTCCAAGGCCTCAGAAGTACCGTAGCTGAAAGACGTGTGAGTTGGTAAACCAGAGTTCAGAAAAATAAGAGCTCCATTATCATCAGCGTTTAACAGATCATTGCCCCGATCATTGTTTGTGGAACAGCCCCAGCTCTGATGTTTGGCATTCAAATCACCAAGAAATATGGTGTTTTTGTCAGAACAGTAAAAAATTTCTGCTGGAAGATGGCCTTGGTTAGGGGGATGATAAAGATTAAAAATGTTAATCATTCTCCTTTTCCAAGTAATAGAGATACCCTGCATCTCAGAGTCTGTCAGGTCTCTAGAGGGTAAGGTGATTTTCTTATAGTTAACGTCTCTAACGAGAAAGGCCAATCCTCCTCCACTTCCATAGGGTCTGTCCGTACGATAAATACTAAATTTTTTTAGTTTAATATTAGTGTGCTCACTTAATTTAGAGTTTCCTGAAGGACAACTATCTGAACACCATTCCTGTCTGCAATGTCAATCAATTGCTCCAATTTAGTTCTCGTTGCCGGGGTAGAAAGTCCATTTATGTTACACTGAAGAATCTTCAGAGATCCAGTTGGAGACCGTAATTCACTTGTCAACCGAGGCCCTCTGCCTAAACCTCGATCGCGCCCCTTGAAAACCTGCGCGACGGGCAATGCAGTATCCACAACAGGTAAAGACGGATTCATAGTAGAGAGAAAGGAGCAGCTTCTAATGACCCGAAGGTCTTGGGCCCCGAAGGAAGAAGTCTGGCTTATTAAATAGTTACAATTAATATAAATATGTATCTACATATGACAGAATCACTACATTAAGAGATAATTCATTTTTATTAATTATCATGAAAATATCGGATTTTCATCCAAAATATAATCGTGTCTATAAAATTTCAGTTCAACTGAATGCTTTAAAACGTGAGAAAAAAAAAACCTTTTAAAGTTTTGACACAAGTCGCCAAAGGGGTCACCAAAAATGATGTCAATGTGGCTGTACTTGTAATTCTTTAAACAATTAGTTTTAATCAATTAATTTTTATTAATTATAATTAAAAATTACTGTATTGTCATCCAAAATAATCACGTACTTAAAATTTCAGCTCTATTGAGCGCTTTAAAATGTATTTTATTAACGATTGAAAATTCCGCCAAGATAAATAAATAAATATATAGAGAGTGTGAGCTAATGGTAGGAATTGAAAAATAATGCAAGTAAATAGAATTTCCGTTATAATTTCTGTTTGAATTAAGTTTATTTATTATTTGTTTCGTTAACATCGTACGACGGAGTAAGGCGAGAGCTACTGGTGACGCGCTTCGTAATTGTAAGCTTTGGGCGCGTGATGAGGACGATACCTGTGCTGCTACCCCCTCTTTCCGAAATACCAAGCTTAAGGAACGGGAAGACTTTGAGCATCATCCCCTCTGCACGACGGTCTTCAGTGGCATTAGGGCTCGAACTCACACACACACACACACACATGGCACGACGACCACGAGTATGTGAACACTAGTATACCGTGGTCACGTAGGGCTGCAGTAGCCCAGTGGTCAAGGTATCGGATCATGGCAGGCATGTCATGAGTTCGAGCCCAGTACCACCAAAGACCGCAGTCTAGGGCAGCGATCTGTCGAGAGCTAAAACGCTCTCCCGTCGGTGTGGTAGTTTGGAGAGGGGTCGTCCACGTCACTTGACTCTGGTTCAAAATTGCGTGGTCCGTTGCCAAAAGCCCGCATGTAGCTGAACAGTGCGACGTTAATATTCACTCACTCACCGTGGACACATTTTTGTTTTCAAAGAAATGGCTTTTTTCAGTCTTTGTAATTATAAACAGTATTGCTTGTAATCTGGAGTCAAACTTTTAGTGAAAACATCGCAATTTTTTTTTAAAAAAAGATCATTTTTATTTGACAGCTAGATTTATACACACTACGCCATGATGGTGGTACAATGAAAATCGCTTTACTCGAAACTGAGGGGACTGAAATACTTTTTCGTGTTAAAAGAATTTCATTTTAAAGGATATTACAAAAAAAAAACACCCCAAAAGTATATATTCAACAAAATTAAGTTTTTTGGAGTACATTTTATTTATCTAGATATGTTCATATGCATTATTTACTAAAAATCATTGAAACAAAAACATTCACTAGAACTTAATGAAATTTGATATAAAATTTAGCATTACCAAAATCTTGACAGATTTCCGTTTTCGTCTTCTGTTTTTGATCAACAGCCTTAAGAGGCTCCATCTTCATTTTAAGGAAATAGTGGTTTGCTTTCCCCCTGAGTTCTTTGCCATTGTGCTCGCAAAAAAAATTCTCCGAAAATTCGAACCAAACTCATTGATTTTTATTCACACTGTGTCACCGAATTCCAAAGCCAAATGATGAGAGAAGAGATGTTTTGGGGAGATGCTTATAGGAGTGGAGAGTGAAAGCTTAGATAAATAAAATTGGCTCGTGTCACAGGCTGTTCCGAAGGTATTTCAAAATCAAGTTAGGTCAATTTCTACGAAACATATAAGAAACCACCTCTCTTTCATTTAACACCCTTCTTAAATCTCGCTTGAGCGGCTGGCGTTTTCCTTATTTTGTTCATACCCAGAAGAGAAATATTTTCGTGTTAAGTGATTTCCATTTCATGTTAAGAGAAAAAATGCACGAAAAAAAGTAGTTAGTCGGGACCGTTGCATTATTTCGTGTTAATTGGCATTTCGTCTTAAACATTTTTTCATTAAATGGATTTCATTGCATTATAAACTGTTAACATTAGCAAATCAGCCTTTAAAAAAAACAGATGCTTTTTTTCTTCTGTATGAGCAGACAAATAAATTTGTGTTTTACTCATAAAAAATTAAATTAATTCCAAATTTAACCTTTAAATTACGATTAACACTTGCTTTTCTGTTCACAATAGAGAATTGGAACTACATGCATAAATTCCTTCGGTGTTGCTCACACCAAAATATAACTACAAATTAAGCAGCACAATAATTTAGCAAAAGTAAACACATTTAATCATTCTAATGACCTGGTGAGAAATTAATGGTTTTACCTCGATAAGACTTCCTAAGTCTCGGCCGCCAAATATATATATAATTATAAATATTCTTCTAAGCAAATATCCATACATCCAGTAGCTTATAAGTTATGCAGAAAGCTAAAGTTATTGATGTGAGCACACAGAGGGAAAATTAATTAAAAGTTTTGTATTATTCCGAGCTGTACCAAATTAATTGCGAAATCCTTTCGAATTCCTTCTCAACGCATTGGTAAATCTACGCGTTTTCGAAGTTTTGAAATTCAAAATGGCTACCGATATTGGAAATGACTTTTAGTTTTCGGTTCTGAATTTAGTGATTCTATTATATATTTTGAAGGAGAGAAGTTACACTTAAATTAATCTGTTCGTAGATTACTTATAATTGCACTCGATTTCGTTTGAGAAACTAAATTTTATCCGGTAAATCATTTGCAGTGCAGTTCTGTATGAATAAGTAAGTAAATGCGTTTCCAACAATAGTGCTTCGTTATTTTTCAGAATTCTCTCACTTGCATCATTAATCTTTGGTGAATTGTGTTATTCTCAGGTAATATGTACGTTTCTGATAATCTTATCAATCGTTTTGAAGTCTGGGAAGTAGTTATTCCAAGCAGTGCGAATGATGCCTTTTAATATTAAATCAAATGTTACAAAAACTCTAACGAAGTAATGTTTCTGAATGATTTATCAGTGGAATTTTACTGATTTATTTGAAGAAAATTTGCATTTCTAAAAATCACAGATGACGGAATCTGCTGAAATAAATCTTTACTTGATTAGTCTCCATTCAATTGCGTTCATAAACGGACGTTTAATTTCTTGTTGTAACAATTTGTATTACATTTTCTTTTTATATTTAAAAAATCAAAAAATATTGATAAATTTATATAATTTCAAAAGGTTTAAAAAATTATTTTTCATTTATATACACAAAACGATAAAATACTTACTTTTAATATACTATATAAATTACTTTTTAAACGCACAAATTCTTAATATTAAATAATAGAGTATATTTTAAGTTAATATCAACTTATTTTATTTTAAATTAATGTCATTATAAATTTTTTAACTTAGAATTATATATAGTGTTAATTGAGTGACTAATTTATTAGGCTATTGGCAACAGCCCTCATAATTTAGTATCTTGGTCAAGTGAGTGTGTGAGTATTTATTAACGTCGCACTTCAAAGCAACTAGAGGCTATTGGTAACGGCCTCAATTTTGAATATTGGTCAAGTGAGTGTGTGAGTATTTATTAGCGTTACACTACAAAGCAACTAGAGGCTATTGGTAACGGCCTTAATTTTGAATCTTGGTCAAGTGAGTGTGTGAGTATTTATTAGCGTTATACATTACAAATCAACTAGAGGCTATTGGCAACGGCCCTCAAAATTTTGAATCTTGGTCAAGTGAGTGTGTGAGTATTTATTAGCGTTACACTTCAAAGCAACTAGAGGCTATTGGTAACGGACTCAATTTTGAATCTTGGTCAAGTGAGTGTGTGAGTATTTATTAGCGTTACACTACAAAGCAACTAGAGGCTATTGTGGTAACGGCCCTCATAATTTTGAATCTTGGTCAAGTGAGTGTGTGAGTATTTATTAACGTCGCACTTCAAAGCAACTAGAGGCTATTGGTAACGGCTTTAATTTTGAATCTTGGTCAAGTGAGTGTGTGAGTATTTATTAACGTCGCACTACAAAGCAACTAGAGGCTATTGGTAACGGCCTTAATTTTGAATCTTGGTCAAGTGAGTGTGTGAGTATTTATTAGCGTTATACATTACAAAGCAACTAGAGGCTATTGGCAATGGCCTCAATTTTGAATCTTGGTCAAGTGAGTGTGTGAGTATTTATTAGCGTAACACTACAAAGCAACTAGAGGCTATTGTGGTAACGGCCCTCATAATTTTGAATCTTGGTCAAGTGAGTGTGTGAGTATTTATTAACGTCGCACTTCAAAGCAACTAGAGGCTATTGGTAACGGCTTTAATTTTGAATCTTGGTCAAGTGAGTGTGTGAGTATTTATTAGCGTTACACTTCAAAGCAACTAGAGGCTATTGTGGTAACGGCCCTCATAATTTTGAATCTTGGTCAAGTGAGTGTGTGAGTATTTATTAACGTCGCACTTCAAAGCAACTAGAGGCTATTGTTAACGGCTTTAATTTTGAATCTTGGTCAAGTGAGTGTGTGAGTATTTATTAACGTCGCACTACAAAGCAACTAGAGGCTATTGGTAACGGCCTTAATTTTGAATCTTGGTCAAGTGAGTGTGTGAGTATTTATTAGCGTTATACATTACAAAGCAACTAGAGGCTATTGGCAATGGCCTCAATTTTGAATCTTGGTCAAGTGAGTGTGTGAGTATTTATTAGCGTAACACTACAAAGCAACTAGAGGCTATTGTGGCAACGGCCCTCATAATTTTGAATCTTGGTCAAGTGAGTGTTGAGTATTTATTAACGTCGCACTTCAAAGCAACTAGAGGCTATTGGTAACGGCTTTAATTTTGAATCTTGGTCAAGTGAGTGTGTAAGTATTTATTAACGTCGCACTACAAAAGTAACTAGAGGCTATTGGTAACGGCCCTCATAATTTTGAATCTTGGTCAAGTGAGTGTGTGAGTATTTATTAACGTCGCACTTCAAAGCAACTAGAGGCTATTGGTAACGGCCTCAATTTTGAATATTGGTCAAGTGAGTGTGTGAGTATTTATTAGCGTTACACTACAAAGCAACTAGAGGCTATTGGTAACGGCCTCAATTTTGAATCTTGGTCAAGTGAGTGTGTGAGTATTTATTAGCGTTATACATTACAAAGCAACTAGAGGCTATTGGTAACGGCCTTAATTTTGAATCTTGGTCAAGTGAGTGTGTGAGTATTTATTAGCGTTATACATTACAAATCAACTAGAGGCTATTGGCAACGGCAATCAAAATTTTGAATCTTGGTCAAGTGAGTGTGTGAGTATTTATTAGCGTTACACTTCAAAGCAACTAGAGGCTATTGGTAACGGCCTCAATTTTGAATCTTGGTCAAGTGAGTGTGTGAGTATTTATTAGCGTTACACTACAAAGCAACTAGAGGCTATTGTGGTAACGGCCCTCATAATTTTGAATCTTGGTCAATTGAGTGTGTGAGTATTTATTAACGTCGCACTTCAAAGCAACTAGAGGCTATTGGTAACGGCTTTAATTTTGAATCTTGGTCAAGTGAGTGTGTGAGTATTTATTAGCGTTATACATTACAAAGCAACTAGAGGCTATTGGCAATGGCCTCAATTTTGAATCTTGGTCAAGTGAGTGTGTGAGTATTTATTAGCGTAACACTACAAAGCAACTAGAGGCTATTGTGGTAACGGCCCTCATAATTTTGAATCTTGGTCAAGTGAGTGTGTGAGTATTTATTAACGTCGCACTTCAAAGCAACTAGAGGCTATTGGTAATGGCCTTAATTTTGAATCTTGGTCAAGTGAGTGTGTGAGTATTTATTAGCGTTACACTACAAAGCAACTAGAGGCTATTGGTAACGGCCTTAATTTTGAATCTTGGTCAAGTGAGTGTGTGAGTATTTATTAGCGTTACACTTCAAAGCAACTAGAGGCTATTGTGGTAACGGCCCTCATAATTTTGAATCTTGGTCAAGTGAGTGTGTGAGTATTTATTAACGTCGCACTTCAAAGCAACTAGAGGCTATTGTTAACGGCTTTAATTTTGAATCTTGGTCAAGTGAGTGTGTGAGTATTTATTAACGTCGCACTACAAAGCAACTAGAGGCTATTGGTAACGGCCTTAATTTTGAATCTTGGTCAAGTGAGTGTGTGAGTATTTATTAGCGTTATACATTACAAAGCAACTAGAGGCTATTGGCAATGGCCTCAATTTTGAATCTTGGTCAAGTGAGTGTGTGAGTATTTATTAGCGTAGCACTACAAAGCAACTAGAGGCTATTGTGGTAACGGCCCTCATAAATCTGAATCTTGGACAAGTGAGTGTGTGAGTATTTATTAACGTCGCACTTCAAAGCAACTAGAGGCTATTGGTAACGGCTTTAATTTTGAATCTTGGTCAAGTGAGTGTGTGAGTATTTATTAGCGTTACACTACAAAACAACTAGAGGCTATTGTGGTAACGGCCCTGATAATTTTGAATCTTGGTCAAGTGAGTGTGTGAGTATTTATTAACGTCACACTTCAAAGCAACTAGAGGCTATTGGTAACGGCTTTAATTTTGAATCTTGGTCAAGTGAGTGTGAGTATTTATTAGCGTTACACTACAAAGCAACTAGAGGCTATTGGTAACGGCCCTCAAAATTTTGAATCTTGGTCAAGTGAGTGTGTGAGTATTTATTAGCGTTACAGTACAAAGCAACTAGAGGCTATTGTGGTAACGGCCCTCATAATTTTGAATCTTGGTCAAGTGAGTGTTGAGTATTTATTAACGTCGCACTTCAAAGCAACTAGAGGCTATTGGTAACGGCTTTAATTTTGAATCTTGGTCAAGTGAGTGTGTGAGTATTTATTAACGTCGCACTACAAAAGCAACTAGAGGCTATTGGTAACGGCCCTCATAATTTTGAATCTTGGTCAAGTGAGTGTGTGAGTATTTATTAACGTCGCACTTCAAAGCAACTAGAGGCTATTGGTAACGGCCTCAATTTTGAATATTGGTCAAGTGAGTGTGTGAGTATTTATTAGCGTTACACTACAAAGCAACTAGAGGCTCTTGGTAACGGCCTTAATTTTGAATCTTGGTCAAGTGAGTGTGTGAGTATTTATTAGCGTTATACATTACAAATCAACTAGAGGCTATTGGCAACGGCCCTCAAAATTTTCAATCTTGGTCAAGTGAGTGTGTGAGTATTTATTAGCGTTACACTTCAAAGCAACTAGAGGCTATTGGTAACGGCCTCAATTTTGAATCTTGGTCAAGTGAATGTGTGAGTATTTATTAGCGTTACACTACAAAGCAACTAGAGGCTATTGTGGTAACGGCCCTCATAATTTTGAATCTTGGTCAAGTGAGTGTGTGAGTATTTATTAACGTCGCACTTCAAAGCAACTAGAGGCTATTAATAATGGCTTTAATTTTGAATCTTGGTCAAGTGAGTGTGTGAGTATTTATTAGCGTTAAACATTACAAACCAACTAGAGGCTATTGGTAACGGCCTTAATTTTGAATCTTGGTCAAGTGAGTGTGTGAGTATTTATTAGCGTTATACATTACAAATCAACTAGAGGCTATTGGCAACGGCAATCAAAATTTTGAATCTTGGTCAAGTGAGTGTGTGAGTATTTATTAGCGTTACACTTCAAAGCAACTAGAGGCTATTGGTAACGGCCTCAATTTTGAATCTTGGTCAAGTGAGTGTGTGAGTATTTATTAGCGTTACACTACAAAGCAACTAGAGGCTATTGTGGTAACGGCCCTCATAATTTTGAATCTTGGTCAAGTGAGTGTGTGAGTATTTATTAACGTCGCACTTCAAAGCAACTAGAGGCTATTGGTAACGGCTTTAATTTTGAATCTTGGTCAAGTGAGTGTGTGAGTATTTATTAGCGTTATACATTACAAAGCAACTAGAGGCTATTGGCAATGGCCTCAATTTTGAATCTTGGTCAAGTGAGTGTGTGAGTATTTATTAGCGTAACACTACAAAGCAACTAGAGGCTATTGTGGTAACGGCCCTCATAATTTTGAATCTTGGTCAAGTGAGTGTGTGAGTATTTATTAACGTCGCACTTCAAAGCAACTAGAGGCTATTGGTAACGGCTTTAATTTTGAATCTTGCTCAAGTGAGTGTGTGAGTATTTATTAGCGTTACACTACAAAGCAACTAGAGGCTATTGGTAACGGCCTTAATTTTGAATCTTGGTCAAGTGAGTGTGTGAGTATTTATTAGCGTTACACTTCAAAGCAACTAGAGGCTATTGTGGTAACGGCCCTCATAATTTTGAATCTTGGTCAAGTGAGTGTGTGAGTATTTATTAACGTCGCACTTCAAAGCAACTAGAGGCTATTGTTAACGGCTTTAATTTTGAATCTTGGTCAAGTGAGTGTGTGAGTATTTATTAACGTCGCACTACAAAGCAACTAGAGGCTATTGGTAACGGCCTTAATTTTGAATCTTGGTCAAGTGAGTGTGTGAGTATTTATTAGCGTTATACATTACAAAGCAACTAGAGGCTATTGGGAAGGGCCTGAATTTTGAATCTTGGTCAAGTGAGTGTGTGAGTATTTATTAGCGTAACACTACAAAGCAACTAGAGGCTATTGTGGTAACGGCCCTCATAAATTTGAATCTTGGACAAGTGAGTGTGTGAGTATTTATTAACGTCGCACTTCAAAGCAACTAGAGGCTATTGGTAACGGCTTTAATTTTGAATCTTGGTCAAGTGAGTGTGTGAGTATTTATTAGCGTTACACTACAAAACAACTAGAGGCTATTGTGGTAACGGCCCTGATAATTTTGAATCTTGGTCAAGTGAGTGTGTGAGTATTTATTAACGTCAAACTTCAAAGCAACTAGAGGCTATTGGTAACGGCTTTAATTTTGAATCTTGGTCAAGTGAGTGTGAGTATTTATTAGCGTTACACTACAAAGCAACTAGAGGCTATTGGTAACGGCCCTCAAAATTTTGAATCTTGGTCAAGTGAGTGTGTGAGTATTTATTAGCGTTACAGTACAAAGCAACTAGAGGCTATTGTGGTAACGGCCCTCATAATTTTGAATCTTGGTCAAGTGAGTGTTGAGTATTTATTAACGTCGCACTTCAAAGCAACTAGAGGCTATTGGTAACGGCTTTAATTTTGAATCTTGGTCAAGTGAGTGTGTGAGTATTTATTAACGTCGCACTACAAAAGCAACTAGAGGCTATTGGTAACGGCCCTCATAATTTTGAATCTTGGTCAAGTGAGTGTGTGAGTATTTATTAACGTCGCACTTCAAAGCAACTAGAGGCTATTGGTAACGGCCTCAATTTTGAATATTGGTCAAGTGAGTGTGTGAGTATTTATTAGCGTTACACTACAAAGCAACTAGAGGCTATTGGTAACGGCCTTAATTTTGAATCTTGGTCAAGTGAGTGTGTGAGTATTTATTAGCGTTATACATTACAAATCAACTAGAGGCTATTGGCAACGGCCCTCAAAATTTTGAATCTTGGTCAAGTGAGTGTGTGAGTATTTATTAGCGTTACACTTCAAAGCAACTAGAGGCTATTGGTAACGGCCTCAATTTTGAATCTTGGTCAAGTGAATGTGTGAGTATTTATTAGCGTTACACTACAAAGCAACTAGAGGCTATTGTGGTAACGGCCCTCATAATTTTGAATCTTGGTCAAGTGAGTGTGTGAGTATTTATTAACGTCGCACTTCAAAGCAACTAGAGGCTATTGGTAAGGGCTTTAATTTTGAATCTTGGTCAAGTGAGTGTGTGAGTATTTATTAACGTCGCACTACAAAGCAACTAGAGGCTATTGGTAACGGCCTTAATTTTGAATCTTGGTCAAGTGAGTGTGTGAGTATTTATTAGCGTTATACATTACAAAGCAACTAGAGGCTATTGGCAATGGCCTCAATTTTGAATCTTGGTCAAGTGAGTGTGTGAGTATTTATTAGCGTAACACTACAAAGCAACTAGAGGCTATTGTGGTAACGGCCCTCATAATTTTGAATCTTGGTCAAGTGAGTGTGTGAGTATTTATTAACGTCGCACTTCAAAGCAACTAGAGGCTATTGTTAACGGCTTTAATTTTGAATCTTGGTCAAGTGAGTGTGTGAGTATTTATTAACGTCGCACTACAAAGCAACTAGAGGCTATTGGTAACGGCCTTAATTTTGAATCTTGGTCAAGTGAGTGTGTGAGTATTTATTAGCGTTATACATTACAAAGCAACTAGAGGCTATTGGCAATGGCCTCAATTTTGAATCTTGGTCAAGTGAGTGTGTGAGTATTTATTAGCGTAACACTACAAAGCAACTAGAGGCTATTGTGGTAACGGCCCTCATAAATTTGAATCTTGGACAAGTGAGTGTGTGAGTATTTATTAACGTCGCACTTCAAAGCAACTAGAGGCTATTGGTAACGGCTTTAATTTTGAATCTTGGTCAAGTGAGTGTGTGAGTATTTATTAGCGTTACACTACAAAACAACTAGAGGCTATTGTGGTAACGGCCCTGATAATTTTGAATCTTGGTCAAGTGAGTGTGTGAGTATTTATTAACGTCAAACTTCAAAGCAACTAGAGGCTATTGGTAACGGCTTTAATTTTGAATCTTGGTCAAGTGAGTGTGAGTATTTATTAGCGTTACACTACAAAGCAACTAGAGGCTATTGGTAACGGCCCTCAAAATTTTGAATCTTGGTCAAGTGAGTGTGTGAGTATTTATTAGCGTTACAGTACAAAGCAACTAGAGGCTATTGTGGTAACGGCCCTCATAATTTTGAATCTTGGTCAAGTGAGTGTTGAGTATTTATTAACGTCGCACTTCAAAGCAACTAGAGGCTATTGGTAACGGCTTTAATTTTGAATCTTGGTCAAGTGAGTGTGTGAGTATTTATTAACGTCGCACTACAAAAGCAACTAGAGGCTATTGGTAACGGCCCTCATAATTTTGAATCTTGGTCAAGTGAGTGTGTGAGTATTTATTAACGTCGCACTTCAAAGCAACTAGAGGCTATTGGTAACGGCCTCAATTTTGAATATTGGTCAAGTGAGTGTGTGAGTATTTATTAGCGTTACACTACAAAGCAACTAGAGGCTATTGGTAACGGCCTTAATTTTGAATCTTGGTCAAGTGAGTGTGTGAGTATTTATTAGCGTTATACATTACAAATCAACTAGAGGCTATTGGCAACGGCCCTCAAAATTTTGAATCTTGGTCAAGTGAGTGTGTGAGTATTTATTAGCGTTACACTTCAAAGCAACTAGAGGCTATTGGTAACGGCCTCAATTTTGAATCTTGGTCAAGTGAATGTGTGAGTATTTATTAGCGTTACACTACAAAGCAACTAGAGGCTATTGTGGTAACGGCCCTCATAATTTTGAATCTTGGTCAAGTGAGTGTGTGAGTATTTATTAACGTCGCACTTCAAAGCAACTAGAGGCTATTGGTAAGGGCTTTAATTTTGAATCTTGGTCAAGTGAGTGTGTGAGTATTTATTAGCGTTATACATTACAAAGCAACTAGAGGCTATTGGTAACGGCCTTAATTTTGAATCTTGGTCAAGTGAGTGTGTGAGTATTTATTAGCGTTATACATTACAAATCAACTAGAGGCTATTGGCAACGGCAATCAAAATTTTGAATCTTGGTCAAGTGAGTGTGTGAGTATTTATTAGCGTTACACTTCAAAGCAACTAGAGGCTATTGGTAACGGCCTCAATTTTGAATCTTGGTCAAGTGAGTGTGTGAATTTATTAGCGTTACACTACAAAGCAACTAGAGGCTATTGTGGTAACGGCCCTCATAATTTTGAATCTTGGTCAAGTGAGTGTGTGAGTATTTATTAACGTCGCACTTCAAAGCAACTAGAGGCTATTGGTAACGGCTTTAATTTTGAATCTTGGTCAAGTGAGTGTGTGAGTATTTATTAGCGTTATACATTACAAAAGCAACTAGAGGCTAACAATGGCCTCAATTTTGAATCTTGGTCAAGTGAGTGTGTGAGTATTTATTAGCGTAACACTACAAAGCAACTAGAGGCTATTGTGGTAACGGCCCTCATAATTTTGAATCTTGGTCAAGTGAGTGTGTGAGTATTTATTAACGTCGCACTTCAAAGCAACTAGAGGCTATTGGTAACGGCTTTAATTTTGAATCTTGGTCAAGTGAGTGTGTGAGTATTTATTAGCGTTACACTACAAAGCAACTAGAGGCTATTGGTAACGGCCTTAATTTTGAATCTTGGTCAAGTGAGTGTGTGAGTATTTATTAGCGTTACACTTCAAAGCAACTAGAGGCTATTGTGGTAACGGCCCTCATAATTTTGAATCTTGGTCAAGTGAGTGTGTGAGTATTTATTAACGTCGCACTTCAAAGCAACTAGAGGCTATTGTTAACGGCTTTAATTTTGAATCTTGGTCAAGTGAGTGTGTGAGTATTTATTAACGTCGCACTACAAAGCAACTAGAGGCTATTGGTAACGGCCTTAATTTTGAATCTTGGTCAAGTGAGTGTGTGAGTATTTATTAGCGTTATACATTACAAAGCAACTAGAGGCTATTGGCAATGGCCTCAATTTTGAATCTTGGTCAAGTGAGTGTGTGAGTATTTATTAGCGTAACACTACAAAGCAACTAGAGGCTATTGTGGTAACGGCCCTCATAAATTTGAATCATGGACAAGTGAGTGTGTGAGTATTTATTAACGTCGCACTTCAAAGCAACTAGAGGCTATTGGTAACGGCTTTAATTTTGAATCTTGGTCAAGTGAGTGTGTGAGTATTTATTAGCGTTACACTACAAAACAACTAGAGGCTATTGTGGTAACGGCCCTGATAATTTTGAGTCTTGGTCAAGTGAGTGTGTGAGTATTTATTAACGTCAAACTTCAAAGCAACTAGAGGCTATTGGTAACGGCTTTAATTTTGAATCTTGGTCAAGTGAGTGTGAGTATTTATTAGCGTTACACTACAAAGCAACTAGAGGCTATTGGTAACGGCCCTCAAAATTTTGAATCTTGGTCAAGTGAGTGTGTGAGTATTTATTAGCGTTACAGTACAAAGCAACTAGAGGCTATTGTGGTAACGGCCCTCATAATTTTGAATCTTGGTCAAGTGAGTGTTGAGTATTTATTAACGTCGCACTTCAAAGCAACTAGAGGCTATTGGTAACGGCTTTAATTTTGAATCTTGGTCAAGTGAGTGTGTGAGTATTTATTAACGTCGCACTACAAAAGCAACTAGAGGCTATTGGTAACGGCCTCAAATTTTGAATCTTGGTCAAGTGAGTGTGTGAGTTTATTAACGTCGCACTTCAAAGCAACTAGCTATTGGTAACGGCTTTAATTTTGAATCTTGGTCAAGTGAGTGTGTGAGTATTTATTAGCGTTACACTAAAAAGCAACTAGAGGCTATTGGTAACGGCCTTAATTTTGAATCTTGGTCAAGTGAGTGTGTGAGTATTTATTAGCGTTACACTTCAAAGCAACTAGAGGCTATTGTGGTAACGGCCCTCATAATTTTGAATCTTGGTCAAGTGAGTGTGTGAGTATTTATTAACGTCGCACTTCAAAGCAACTAGAGGCTATTGTTAACGGCTTTAATTTTGAATCTTGGTCAAGTGAGTGTGTGAGTATTTATTAACGTCGCACTACAAAGCAACTAGAGGCTATTGGTAACGGCGTTAATTTTGAATCTTGGTCAAGTGAGTGTGTGAGTATTTATTAGCGTTATACATTACAAAGCAACTAGAGGCTATTGGCAATGGCCTCAATTTTGAATCTTGGTCAAGTGAGTGTGTGAGTATTTATTAGCGTAACACTACAAAGCAACTAGAGGCTATTGTGGTAACGGCCCTCATAAATTTGAATCTTGGACAAGTGAGTGTGTGAGTATTTATTAACGTCGCACTTCAAAGCAACTAGAGGCTATTGGTAACGGCTTTAATTTTGAATCTTGGTCAAGTGAGTGTGTGAGTATTTATTAGCGTTACACTACAAAACAACTAGAGGCTATTGTGTAACGGCCCTCATAATTTTGAATCTTGGTCAAGTGAGTGTGTGAGTATTTATTAACGTCTAACTTCAAAGCAACTAGAGGCTATTGGTAACGGCTTTAATTTTGAATCTTGGTCAAGTGAGTGTGAGTATTTATTAGCGTTACACTACAAAGCAACTAGAGGCTATTGGTAACGGCCCTCAAAATTTTGAATCTTGGTCAAGTGAGTGTGTGAGTATTTATTAGCGTTACAGTACAAAGCAACTAGAGGCTATTGTGGTAACGGCCCTCATAATTTTGAATCTTGGTCAAGTGAGTGTTGAGTATTTATTAACGTCGCACTTCAAAGCAACTAGAGGCTATTGGTAACGGCTTTAATTTTGAATCTTCATGTGTGAGTATTTATTAACGTCGCACTACAAAAGCAACTAGAGGCTATTGGTAACGGCCCTCATAATTTTGAATCTTGGTCAAGTGAGTGTGTGAGTATTTATTAACGTCGCACTTCAAAGCAACTAGAGGCTATTGGTAACGGCCTCAATTTTGAATATTGGTCAAGTGAGTGTGTGAGTATTTATTAGCGTTACACTACAAAGCAACTAGAGGCTATTGGTAACGGCCTTAATTTTGAATCTTGGTCAAGTGAGTGTGTGAGTATTTATTAGCGTTATACATTACAAATCAACTAGAGGCTATTGGCAACGGCCCTCAAAATTTTGAATCTTGGTCAAGTGTGTGTGAGTATTTATTAGCGTTACACTTCAAAGCAACTAGAGGCTATTGGTAACGGCCTCAATTTTGAATCTTGGTCAAGTGAATGTGTGAGTATTTATTAGCGTTACACTACAAAGCAACTAGAGGCTATTGTGGTAACGGCCCTCATAATTTTGAATCTTGGTCAATTTTGAATCTATTAACGTCACTTCAGTGAGTGTAAGGGCTTTAATTTTGATTTCATTGAGTGTGTGAGTATTTATTAACGTCGCACTACAAAGCAACTAGAGGCTATTGGTAACGGCTTTAATTTTGAATCTTGGTCAAGTGAGTGTGTGAGTATTTATTAGCGTTATACATTACAAAGCAACTAGAGGCTATTGGCAATGGCCTCAATTTTGAATCTTGGTCAAGTGAGTGTGTGAGTATTTATTAGCGTAACACTACAAAGCAACTAGAGGCTATTGTGGTAACGGCCCTCATAATTTTGAATCTTGGTCAAGTGAGTGTGTGAGTATTTATTAACGTCGCACTTCAAAGCAACTAGAGGCTATTGTTAACGGCTTTAATTTTGAATCTTGGTCAAGTGAGTGTGTGAGTATTTATTAACGTCGCACTACAAAGCAACTAGAGGCTATTGGTAACGGCCTTAATTTTGAATCTTGGTCAAGTGAGTGTGTGAGTATTTATTAGCGTTATACATTACAAAGCAACTAGAATGGCTCAATTTTGAATCTTGGTCAAGTGTGCGTTACACTCAATTTTGGTAACGGCCTCAATTTTGAATCTTGTCAAGTGAATGTGTGAGTATTTATTAGCGTAACACTACAAAGCAACTAGAGGCTATTGTGGTAACGGCCCTCATAATTTTGAATCTTGGTCAAGTGAGTGTGTGAGTATTTATTAACGTCGCACTTCAAAGCAACTAGAGGCTATTGGTAACGGCTTTAATTTTGAATCTTGGTCAAGTGAGTGTGTGAGTATTTATTAACGTCGCACTACAAAGCAACTAGAGGCTATTGGTAACGGCCTTAATTTTGAATCTTGGTCAAGTGAGTGTGTGAGTATTTATTAGCGTTACACTTCAGCAACTAGAGGCTTTAGAGGCTTTGTGGTAACGGCCCTCATAATTTTGAATCTTGGTCAAGTGAGTGTGTGAGTATTTATTAACGTCGCACTTCAAAGCAACTAGAGGCTATTGTTAACGGCTTTAATTTTGAATCTTGGTCAAGTGAGTGTGTGAGTATTTATTAACGTCGCACTACAAAGCAACTAGAGGCTATTGGTAACGGCCTTAATTTTGAATCTTGGTCAAGTGAGTGTGTGAGTATTTATTAGCGTTATACATTACAAAGCAACTAGAGGCTATTGGCAATGGCCTCAATTTTGAATCTTGGTCAAGTGAGTGTGTGAGTATTTATTAGCGTAACACTACAAAGCAACTAGAGGCTATTGTGGTAACGGCCCTCATAAATTTGAATCTTGGACAAGTGAGTGTGTGAGTATTTATTAACGTCGCACTTCAAAGCAACTAGAGGCTATTGGTAACGGCTTTAATTTTGAATCTTGGTCAAGTGAGTGTGTGAGTATTTATTAGCGTTACACTACAAAACAACTAGAGGCTATTGTGGTAACGGCCCTGATAATTTTGAATCTTGGTCAAGTGAGTGTGTGAGTATTTATTAACGTCAAACTTCAAAGCAACTAGAGGCTATTGGTAACGGCTTTAATTTTGAATCTTGGTCAAGTGAGTGTGAGTATTTATTAGCGTTACACTACAAAGCAACTAGAGGCTATTGGTAACGGCCCTCAAAATTTTGAATCTTGGTCAAGTGAGTGTGTGAGTATTTATTAGCGTTACAGTACAAAGCAACTAGAGGCTATTGTGGTAACGGCCCTCATAATTTTGAATCTTGGTCAAGTGAGTGTTGAGTATTTATTAACGTCGCACTTCAAAGC
The DNA here is from genome assembly GCA_019973935.1 of Trichonephila clavipes. Lineage (NCBI taxonomy): Eukaryota > Metazoa > Arthropoda > Arachnida > Araneae > Nephilidae > Trichonephila > Trichonephila clavipes. Next base: position 205,877 of record BMAU01021220.1, on the reverse strand, counting down.
AACTAGAGGCTATTGGTAACGGCTTTAATTTTGAATCTTGGTCAAGTGAGTGTGTGAGTATTTATTAACGTCGCACTACAAAAGCAACTAGAGGCTATTGGTAACGGCCCTCATAATTTTGAATCTTGGTCAAGTGAGTGTGTGAGTATTTATTAACGTCGCACTTCAAAGCAACTAGAGGCTATTGGTAACGGCCTCAATTTTGAATATTGGTCAAGTGAGTGTGTGAGTATTTATTAGCGTTACACTACAAAAAGCAACTAGAGGCTATTGGTAACGGCCTTAATTTTGAATCTTGGTCAAGTGAGTGTGTGAGTATTTATTAGCGTTATACATTACAAATCAACTAGAGGCTATTGGCAACGGCCCTCAAAATTTTGAATCTTGGTCAAGTGAGTGTGTGAGTATTTATTAGCGTTACACTTCAAAGCAACTAGAGGCTATTGGTAACGGCCTCAATTTTGAATCTTGGTCAAGTGAGTGTGTGAGTATTTATTAGCGTTACACTACAAAGCAACTAGAGGCTATTGTGGTAACGGCCCTCATAATTTTGAATCTTGGTCAAGTGAGTGTGTGAGTATTTATTAACGTCGCACTTCAAAGCAACTAGAGGCTATTGGTAACGGCTTTAATTTTGAATCTTGGTCAAGTGAGTGTGTGAGTATTTATTAGCGTTATACATTACAAAGCAACTAGAGGCTATTGGCAATGGCCTTAATTTTGAATCTTGGTCAAGTGAGTGTGTGAGTATTTATTAGCGTAACACTACAAAGCAACTAGAGGCTATTTTGGTAACGGCCCTCATAATTTTGAATCTTGGTCAAGTGAGTGTGTGAGTATTTATTAACGTCGCACTTCAAAGCAACTAGAGGCTATTGGTAACGGCTTTAATTTTGAATCTTGGTCAAGTGAGTGTGTGAGTATTTATTAGCGTTACACTACAAAGCAACTAGAGGCTATTGGTAACGGCCTTAATTTTGAATCTTGGTCAAGTGAGTGTGTGAGTATTTATTAGCGTTACACTTCAAAGCAACTAGAGGCTATTGTGGTAACGGCCCTCATAATTTTGAATCTTGGTCAAGTGAGTGTGTGAGTATTTATTAACGTCGCACTTCAAAGCAACTAGAGGCTATTGTTAACGGCTTTAATTTTGAATCTTGGTCAAGTGAGTGTGTGAGTATTTATTAACGTCGCACTACAAAGCAACTAGAGGCTATTGGTAACGGCCTTAATTTTGAATCTTGGTCAAGTGAGTGTGTGAGTATTTATTAGCGTTATACACTTACAAAGCAACTAGAGGCTATTGGCAATGGCCTCAATTTTGAATCTTGGTCAAGTGAGTGTGTGAGTATTTATTAGCGTAACACTACAAAGCAACTAGAGGCTATTGTGGTAACGGCCCTCATAAATTTGAATCTTGGACAAGTGAGTGTGTGAGTATTTATTAACGTCGCACTTCAAAGCAACTAGAGGCTATTGGTAACGGCTTTAATTTTGAATCTTGGTCAAGTGAGTGTGTGAGTATTTATTAGCGTTACACTACAAAACAACTAGAGGCTATTGTGGTAACGGCCCTGATAATTTTGAATCTTGGTCAAGTGAGTGTGTGAGTATTTTTAACGTCAAACTTCAAAGCAACTAGAGGCTATTGGTAACGGCTTTAATTTTGAATCTTGGTCAAGTGAGTGTGAGTATTTATTAGCGTTACACTACAAAGCAACTAGAGGCTATTGGTAACGGCCCTCAAAATTTTGAATCTTGGTCAAGTGAGTGTGTGAGTATTTATTAGCGTTACAGTACAAAGCAACTAGAGGCTATTGTGGTAACGGCCCTCATAATTTTGAATCTTGGTCAAGTGAGTGTTGAGTATTTATTAACGTCGCACTTCAAAGCAACTAGAGGCTATTGGTAACGGCTTTAATTTTGAATCTTGGTCAAGTGAGTGTGTGAGTATTTATTAACGTCGCACTACAAAAGCAACTAGAGGCTATTGGTAACGGCCCTCATAATTTTGAATCTTGGTCAAGTGAGTGTGTGAGTATTTATTAACGTCGCACTTCAAAGCAACTAGAGGCTATTGGTAACGGCCTTAATTTTGAATCTTGGTCAAGTGAGTGTGTGAGTATTTATTAGCGTTACACTACAAAGCAACTGAGGCTATTGGTAACGGCCTTAATTTTGAATCTTGGTCAAGTGTGTGAGTATTTATTAGCGTTACACTTCAAAGCAACTAGAGGCTATTGGGTAACGGCCCCCTCATAATTTTGAATCTTGGTCAAGTGAGTGTGTGAGTATTTATTAACGTCGCACTTCAAAGCAACTAGAGGCTATTGTTAACGGCTTTAATTTTGAATCTTGGTCAAGTGAGTGTGTGAGTATTTATTAACGTCGCACTACAAAGCAACTAGAGGCTATTGGTAACGGCCTTAATTTTGAATCTTGGTCAAGTGAGTGTGTGAGTATTTATAAGCGTTATACATTACAAAGCAACTAGAGGCTATTGGCAATGGCCTCAATTTTGAATCTTGGTCAAGTGAGTGTGTGAGTATTTATTAGCGTAACACTACAAAGCAACTAGAGGCTATTGTGGTAACGGCCCTCATAAATTTGAATCTTGGACAAGTGAGTGTGTGAGTATTTATTAACGTCGCACTTCAAAGCAACTAGAGGCTATTGGTAACGGCTTTAATTTTGAATCTTGGTCAAGTGAGTGTGTGAGTATTTATTAGCGTTACACTACAAAACAACTAGAGGCTATTGTGGTAACGGCCCTCATAATTTTGAATCTTGGTCAAGTGAGTGTGTGAGTATTTATTAACGTCAAACTTCAAAGCAACTAGAGGCTATTGGTAAGGGCTTTAATTTTGAATCTTGGTCAAGTGAGTGTGAGTATTTATTAGCGTTACACTACAAAGCAACTAGAGGCTATTGGTAACGGCCCTCAAAATTTTGAATCTTGGTCAAGTGAGTGTGTGAGTATTTATTAGCGTTACAGTACAAAGCAACTAGAGGCTATTGTGGTAACGGCCCTCATAATTTTGAATCTTGGTCAAGTGAGTGTTGAGTATTTATTAACGTCGCACTTCAAAGCAACTAGAGGCTATTGGTAACGGCTTTAATTTTGAATCTTGGTCAAGTGAGTGTGTGAGTATTTATTAACGTCGCACTACAAAAGCAACTAGAGGCTATTGGTAACGGCCCTCATAATTTTGAATCTTGGTCAAGTGAGTGTGTGAGTATTTATTAACGTCGCACTTCAAAGCAACTAGAGGCTATTGGTAACGGCCTCAATTTTGAATATTGGTCAAGTGAGTGTGTGAGTATTTATTAGCGTTACACTACAAAGCAACTAGAGGCTATTGGTAACGGCCTTAATTTTGAATCTTGGTCAAGTGAGTGTGTGAGTATTTATTAGCGTTATACATTACAAATCAACTAGAGGCTATTGGCAACGGCCCTCAAAATTTTGAATCTTGGTCAAGTGAGTGTGTGAGTATTTATTAGCGTTACACTTCAAAGCAACTAGAGGCTATTGGTAACGGCCTCAATTTTGAATCTTGGTCAAGTGAATGTGTGAGTATTTATTAGCGTTACACTACAAAGCAACTAGAGGCTATTGTGGTAACGGCCCTCATAATTTTGAATCTTGGTCAAGTGAGTGTGTGAGTATTTATTAACGTCGCACTTCAAAGCAACTAGAGGCTATTGGTAAGGGCTTTAATTTTGAATCTTGGTCAAGTGAGTGTGTGAGTATTTATTAACGTCGCACTACAAAGCAACTAGAGGCTATTGGTAACGGCCTTAATTTTGAATCTTGGTCAAGTGAGTGTGTGAGTATTTATTAGCGTTATACATTACAAAGCAACTAGAGGCTATTGGCAATGGCCTCAATTTTGAATCTTGGTCAAGTGAGTGTGTGAGTATTTATTAGCGTAACACTACAAAGCAACTAGAGGCTATTGTGGTAACGGCCCTCATAATTTTGAATCTTGGTCAAGTGAGTGTGTGAGTATTTATTAACGTCGCACTTCAAAGCAACTAGAGGCTATTGTTAACGGCTTTAATTTTGAATCTTGGTCAAGTGAGTGTGTGAGTATTTATTAACGTCGCACTACAAAGCAACTAGAGGCTATTGGTAACGGCCTTAATTTTGAATCTTGGTCAAGTGAGTGTGTGAGTATTTATTAGCGTTATACATTACAAAGCAACTAGAGGCTATTGGCAATGGCCTCAATTTTGAATCTTGGTCAAGTGAGTGTGTGAGTATTTATTAGCGTAACACTACAAAGCAACTAGAGGCTATTGTGGTAACGGCCCTCATAAATTTGAATCTTGGACAAGTGAGTGTGTGAGTATTTATTAACGTCGCACTTCAAAGCAACTAGAGGCTATTGGTAACGGCTTTAATTTTGAATCTTGGTCAAGTGAGTGTGTGAGTATTTATTAATCTATTGTGGTAACGGCCCTGATAATTTTGAATCTTGGTCAAGTGAGTGTGTGAGTATTTATTAACGTCAAACTTCAAAGCAACTAGAGGCTATTGGTAACGGCTTTAATTTTGAATCTTGGTCAAGTGAGTGTGAGTATTTATTAGCGTTACACTTACAAAGCAACTAGAGGCTATTGGTAACGGCCCTCAAAATTTTGAATCTTGGTCAAGTGAGTGTGTGAGTATTTATTAGCGTTACACTACAAAGCAACTAGAGGCTATTGTGGTAACGGCCCTCATAATTTTGAATCTTGGTCAAGTGAGTGTTGAGTATTTATTAACGTTGAATCTATTGGTAACGGCTCAATTTTGAATCTTGGTCAAGTGAGTGTGTGAGTATTTATTAACGTCGCACTACAAAAGCAACTAGAGGCTATTGGTAACGGCCCTCATAATTTTGAATCTTGGTCAAGTGAGTGTGTGAGTATTTATTAACGTCGCACTTCAAAGCAACTAGAGGCTATTGGTAACGGCCTCAATTTTGAATATTGGTCAAGTGAGTGTGTGAGTATTTATTAGCGTTACACTACAAAGCAACTAGAGGCTATTGGTAACGGCCTTAATTTTGAATCTTGGTCAAGTGAGTGTGTGAGTATTTATTAGCGTTATACATTACAAAGCAACTAGAGGCTATTGGCAACGGCCCTCAAAATTTTGAATCTTGGCAAGTGAGTGTGTGAGTATTTATTAGCGTTACACTTCAAAGCAACTAGAGGCTATTGGTAACGGCCTCAATTTTGAATCTTGGTCAAGTGAATGTGTGAGTATTTATTAGCGTTACACTACAAAGCAACTAGAGGCTATTGTGGTAACGGCCCTCATAATTTTGAATCTTGGTCAAGTGAGTGTGTGAGTATTTATTAACGTCGCACTTCAAAGCAACTAGAGGCTATTGGTAAGGGCTTTAATTTTGAATCTTGGTCAAGTGAGTGTGTGAGTATTTATTAGCGTTATACATTACAAAGCAACTAGAGGCTATTGGTAACGGCCTTAATTTTGAATCTTGGTCAAGTGAGTGTGTGAGTATTTATTAGCGTTATACATTACAAATCAACTAGAGGCTATTGGCAACGGCAATCAAAATTTTGAATCTTGGTCAAGTGAGTGTGTGAGTATTTATTAGCCCTTCAAAGCAACTTTATTGGTAACGGCCTCAATTTTGAATCTTGGTCAAGTGAGTGTGTGAGTATTTATTAGCGTTACACTACAAAGCAACTAGAGGCTATTGTGGTAACGGCCCTCATAATTTTGAATCTTGGTCAAGTGAGTGTGTGAGTATTTATTAACGTCGCACTTCAAAGCAACTAGAGGCTATTGGTAACGGCCTTAATTTTGAATCTTGGTCAAGTGAGTGTGTGAGTATTTATTAGCGTTATACATTACAAAGCAACTAGAGGCTATTGGCAATGGCCTCATGTGTGAGTATTTATTAGCGTAACACTACAAAGCAACTAGAGGCTATTGTGGTAACGGCCCTCATAATTTTGAATCTTGGTCAAGTGAGTGTGTGAGTATTTATTAACGTCGCACTTCAAAGCAACTAGAGGCTATTGTGGTAACGGCCCTCATAAATTTGAATCTTGGACAAGTGAGTGTGTGAGTATTTATTAACGTCGCACTTCAAAGCAACTAGAGGCTATTGGTAACGGCTTTAATTTTGAATCTTGGTCAAGTGAGTGTGTGAGTATTTATTAGCGTTACACTACAAAACAACTAGAGGCTATTGTGGTAACGGCCCTGATAATTTTGAATCTTGGTCAAGTGAGTGTGTGAGTATTTATTAACGTCAAACTTCAAAGCAACTAGAGGCTATTGGTAACGGCTTTAATTTTGAATCTTGGTCAAGTGAGTGTGAGTATTTATTAGCGTTACACTACAAAGCAACTAGAGGCTATTGGTAACGGCCCTCAAAATTTTGAATCTTGGTCAAGTGAGTGTGTGAGTATTTATTAGCGTTACAAAACAAAGCAACTAGAGGCTATTGTGGTAACGGCCCTCATAATTTTGAATCTTGGTCAAGTGAGTGTTGAGTATTTATTAACGTCGCACTTCAAAGCAACTAGAGGCTATTGGTAACGGCTTTAATTTTGAATCTTGGTCAAGTGAGTGTGTGAGTATTTATTAACGTCGCACTACAAAAAAGCAACTAGAGGCTATTGGTAACGGCCCTCATAATTTTGAATCTTGGTCAAGTGAGTGTGTGAGTATTTATTAACGTCGCACTTCAAAGCAACTAGAGGCTATTGGTAACGGCCTCAATTTTGAATATTGGTCAAGTGAGTGTGTGAGTATTTATTAGCGTTACACTACAAAGCAACTAGAGGCTATTGGTAACGGCCTTAATTTTGAATCTTGTTCAAGTGAGTGTGTGAGTATTTATTAGCGTTATACATTACAAATCAACTAGAGGCTATTTGCAACGGCCCTCAAAATTTTGAATCTTGGTCAAGTGAGTGTGTGAGTATTTATTAGCGTTACACTTCAAAGCAACTAGAGGCTATTGGTAACGGCCTCAATTTTGAATCTTGGTCAAGTGACTGTGTGAGTATTTATTAGCGTTACACTACAAAGCAACTAGAGGCTATTGTGGTAACGGCCCTCATAATTTTGAATCTTTGTCAAGTGAGTGTGAGTATTTATTAACGTCGCACTTCAAAGCAACTAGAGGCTATTGGTAAGGGCTTTAATTTTGAATCTTGGTCAAGTGAGTGTGTGAGTATTTATTAACGTCGCACTACAAAAGCAACTAGAGGCTATTGGTAACGGCCTTAATTTTGAATCTTGGTCAAGCGAGTGTGTGAGTATTTATTAGCGTTATACATTACAAAGCAACTAGAGGCTATTGGCAATGGCCTCAATTTTGAATCTTGGTCAAGTGAGTGTGTGAGTATTTATTAGCGTAACACTACAAAGCAACTAGAGGCTATTGTGGTAACGGCCCTCATAATTTTGAATCTTGGTCAAGTGAGTGTGTGAGTATTTATTAACGTCGCACTTCAAAGCAACTAGAGGCTATTGGTAACGGCTTTAATTTTGAATCTTGGTCAAGTGAGTGTGTGAGTATTTATTAGTGTTACACTACAAAGCAACTAGAGGCTATTGGTAACGGCCTTAATTTTGAATCTTGGTCAAGTGAGTGTGTGAGTATTTATTAGCGTTACACTTCAAAGCAACTAGAGGCTATTGCGGTAACGGCCCTCATAATTTTGAATCTTGGTCAAGTGAGTGTGTGATTATTTATTAACGTCGCACTTCAAAGCAACTAGAGGCTATTGTTAACGGCTTTAATTTTGAATCTTGGTCAAGTGAGTGTGTGAGTATTTATTAACGTCGCACTACAAAGCAACTAGAGGCTATTGGTAACGGCCTTAATTTTGAATCTTGGTCAAGTGAGTGTGTGAGTATTTATTAGCGTTATACATTACAAAGCAACTAGAGGCTATTGGCAATGGCCTCAATTTTGAATCTTGGTCAAGTGAGTGTGTGAGTATTTATTAGCGTAACACTACAAAGCAACTAGAGGCTATTGTGGTAACGGCCCTCATAAATTTGAATCTTGGACAAGTGAGTGTGTGAGTATTTATTAACGTCGGACTTCAAAGCAACTAGAGGCTATTGGTAACGGCTTTAATTTTGAATCTTGGTCAAGTGAGTGTGTGAGTATTTATTAGCGTTACACTACAAAACAACTAGAGGCTATTGTGGTAACGGCCCTCATAATTTTGAATCTTGGTCAAGTGAGTGTGTGAGTATTTATTAACGTCGCACTTCAAAGCAACTAGAGGCTATTGTTAACGGCTTTAATTTTGAATCTTGGTCAAGTGAGTGTGTGAGTATTTATTAACGTCGCACTACAAAGCGACTAGAGGCTATTGGTAACGGCCTTAATTTTGAATCTTGGTCAAGTGAGTGTGTGAGTATTTATTAGCGTTATACATTACAAAGCAACTAGAGGCTATTGGCAATGGCCTCAATTTTGAATCTTGGTTAAGTGAGTGTGTGAGTATTTATTAGCGTTACACTTCAAAGCAACTAGAGGCTATTGTGGTAACGGCCCTCATAATTTTGAATCTTGGTCAAGTGAGTGTGTGAGTATTTATTAACGTCGCACTTCAAAGCAACTAGAGGCTATTGTTAACGGCTTTAATTTTGAATCTTGGTCAAGTGAGTGTGTGAGTATTTATTAACGTCGCACTACAAAGCAACTAGAGGCTATTGGTAACGGCTTTAATTTTGAATCTTGGTCAAGTGAGTGTGTGAGTATTTATTAGCGTTATACATTACAAAGCAACTAGAGGCTATTGGCAATGGCCTCAATTTGAATCTTGGTCAAGTGAGTGTGTGAGTATTTATTAGCGTAACACTACAAAGCAACTAGAGGCTATTGTGGTAACGGCCCTCATAATTTTGAATCTTGGTCAAGTGAGTGTGTGAGTATTTATTAACGTTGCACTTCAAAGCAACTAGAGGCTATTGGTAACGGCTTTAATTTTGAATCTTGGTCAAGTGAGTGTGTGAGTATTTATTAGCGTTACACTACAAAGCAACTAGAGGCTATTGGTAACGGCCTTAATTTTGAATCTTGGTCAAGTGAGTGTGTGAGTATTTATTAGCGTTACACTTCAAAGCAACTAGAGGCTATTGTGGTAACGGCCCTCATAATTTTGAATCTTGGTCAAGTGAGTGTGTGAGTATTTATTAACGTCGCACTTCAAAGCAACTAGAGGCTATTGTTAACGGCTTTAATTTTGAATCTTGGTCAAGTGAGTGTGTGAGTATTTATTAACGTCGCACTACAAAGCAACTAGAGGCTATTGGTAACGGCCTTAATTTTGAATCTTGGTCAAGTGAGTGTGTGAGTATTTATTAGCGTTACACTACAAAGCAACTAGAGGCTATTGGTAACGGCCTCAATTTTGAATCTTGGTCAAGTGAGTGTGTGAGTATTTATTAGCGTTATACATTACAAAGCAACTAGAGGCTATTGGTAACGGCCTTAATTTTGAATCTTGGTCAAGTGAGTGTGTGAGTATTTAATAGCGTTATACATTACAAATCAACTAGAGGCTATTGGCAACGGCAATCAAAATTTTGAATCTTGGTCAAGTGAGTGTGTGAGTATTTATTAGCGTTACACTTCAAAGCAACTAGAGGCTATTGGTAACGGCCTCAATTTTGAATCTTGGTCAAGTGAGTGTGTGAGTATTTATTAGCGTTACACTACAAAGCAACTAGAGGCTATTGTGGTAACGGCCCTCATAATTTTGAATCTTGGTCAAGTGAGTGTGTGAGTATTTATTAACGTCGCACTTCAAAGCAACTAGAGGCTATTGGTAACGGCTTTAATTTTGAATCTTGGTCAAGTGAGTGTGTGAGTATTTATTAACGTCGCACTACAAAGCAACTAGAGGCTATTGCTAACGGCCTTAATTTTGAATCTTGGTCAAGTGAGTGTGTGAGTATTTATTAGCGTTATACATTACAAAGCAACTAGAGGCTATTGGCAATGGCCTCAATTTTGAATCTTGGTCAAATGAGTGTGCGTAACACTACAAAGCAACTGAGGCTATTGTGGTAACGGCCCCTCATAATTTTGAATCTTGGTCAAGTGAGTGTGTGAGTATTTATTAACGTCGCACTTCAAAGCAACTAGAGGCTATTGGTAACGGCCCTTAATTTTGAATCTTGGTCAAGTGAGTGTGTGAGTATTTATTAACGTCGCACTTCAAAGCAACTAGAGGCTATTGGTAACGGCTTTAATTTTGAATCTTGGTCAAGTGAGTGTGTGAGTATTTATTAGCGTTACACTACAAAGCAACTAGAGGCTATTGTGGTAACGGCCCTGATAATTTTGAATCTTGGTCAAGTGAGTGTGTGAGTATTTATTAACGTCAAACTTCAAAGCAACTAGAGGCTATTGGTAACGGCTTTAATTTTGAATCTTGGTCAAGTGAGTGTGAGTATTTATTAGCGTCGCACTACAAAGCAACTAGAGGCTATTGGTAACGGCCTCAAAATTTTGAATCTTGGTCAAGTGAGTGTGTGAGTATTTATTAGCGTTACATTACAAAGCAACTAGAGGCTATTGGCAATGGCCTCAATTTTGAATCTTGGTCAAGTGAGTGTTGAGTATTTATTAACGTAACACTTCAAAGCAACTAGAGGCTATTGGTAACGGCTTTAATTTTGAATCTTGGTCAAGTGAGTGTGTGAGTATTTATTAACGTCGCACTTCAAAGCAACTAGAGGCTATTGGTAACGGCCCTCATAATTTTGAATCTTGGTCAAGTGAGTGTGTGAGTATTTATTACCGTCCCACTTCAAAGCAACTAGAGGCTATTGGTAACGGCCTCAAAATTTTGAATCTTGGTCAAGTGAGTGTGTGAGTATTTATTAGCGTTACAGTACAAAGCAACTAGAGGCTATTGGTAACGGCCTTAATTTTGAATCTTGGTCAAGTGAGTGTGTGAGTATTTATTAACGTTATACATTACAAATCAACTAGAGGCTATTGGTAACGGCCCTCAAAATTTTGAATCTTGGTCAAGTGAGTGTGTGAGTATTTATTAACGTTACACTTCAAAAGCAACTAGAGGCTATTGGTAACGGCCCTCATAATTTTGAATCTTGGTCAAGTGAGTGTGTGAGTATTTATTAGCGTTACACTTCAAAGCAACTAGAGGCTATTGTGGTAACGGCCTCAAATTTTGAATATTGGTCAAGTGAGTGTGTGAGTATTTATTAACGTCGCACTTCAAAGCAACTAGAGGCTATTGGTAACGGCTTTAATTTTGAATCTTGGTCAAGTGAGTGTGTGAGTATTTATTAACGTTATACATTACAAATCAACTAGAGGCTATTGGTAACGGCCTCAAAATTTTGAATCTTGGTCAAGTTAGTGTGTGAGTATTTATTAGCGTTACACATCACAAAGCAACTAGAGGCTATTGGTAACGGCCTCAATTTTGAATCTTGGTCAAGTGAATGTGTGAGTATTTATTAGCGTAACACTACAAAGCAACTAGAGGCTATTGTGGTAACGGCCCTCATAATTTTGAATCTTGGTCAAGTGAGTGTGTGAGTATTTATTAACGTCGCACTTCAAAGCAACTAGAGGCTATTGGTAACGGCTTTAATTTTGAATCTTGGTCAAGTGAGTGTGTGAGTATTTATTAGTGTTACACTACAAAGCAACTAGAGGCTATTGGTAACGGCCTTAATTTTGAATCTTGGTCAAGTGAGTGTGTGAGTATTTATTAGCGTTACACTTCAAAGCAACTAGAGGCTATTGCGGTAACGGCCCTCATAATTTTGAATCTTGGTCAAGTGAGTGTGTGATTATTTATTAACGTCGCACTTTAAAGCAACTAGAGGCTATTGTTAACGGCTTTAATTTTGAATCTTGGTCAAGTGAGTGTGTGACTATTTATTAACGTCGCACTACAAAGCAACTAGAGGCTATTGGTAACGGCCTTAATTTTGAATCTTGGTCAAGTGAGTGTGTGAGTATTTATTAGCGTTATACATTACAAAGCAACTAGAGGCTATTGGCAATGGCCTCAATTTTGAATCTTGGTCAAGTGAGTGTGTGAGTATTTATTAGCGTTACACTACAAAGCAACTAGAGGCTATTGTGGTAACGGCCCTCATAAATTTGAATCTTGGACAAGTGAGTGTGTGAGTATTTATTAACGTCGCACTTCAAAGCAACTAGAGGCTATTGGTAACGGCTTTAATTTTGAATCTTGGTCAAGTGAGTGTGTGAGTATTTATTAGCGTTACACTACAAAACAACTAGAGGCTATTGTGGTAACGGCCCTCATAATTTTGAATCTTGGTCAAGTGAGTGTGTGAGTATTTATTAACGTCGCACTTCAAAGCAACTAGAGACTATTGGTAACGGCTTTAATTTTGAATGTTGGTCAAGTGAGTGTGAGTATTTATTAGCGTTACACTACAAAGCAACTAGAGGCTATTGGTAACGGCCTTAATTTTGAATCTTGGTCAAGTGTGTGTGTGAGTATTTATTAGCGTTATACATTACAAAGCAACTAGAGGCTATTGGCAACGACCCTCAAAATTTTGAATCTTGGTCAAGTGAGTGTGTGAGTATTTATTAGCGTTACACTACAAAGCAACTAGAGGCTATTGTGGTAACGGCCCTCATAATTTTGAATCTTGGTCAAGTGAGTGTTGAGTATTTATTAACGTCGCACTTCAAAGCAACTAGAGGCTATTGGTAACGGCTTTAATTTTGAATCTTGGTCAAGTGAGTGTGTGAGTATTTATTAACGTCGCACTACAAAAGCAACTAGAGGCTATTGGTAACGGCCCTCATAATTTTGAATCTTTGTCAAGTGAGTGTGTGAGTATTTATTAACGTCGCACTACAAAGCAACTAGAGGCTATTGTGGTAACGGCCCTCATAATTTTTGATCTTGGTCAAGTGAGTATGTGAGTATTTATTAACGTCGCACTACAAAGCCACTAGAGGCTATTGTGGTAACGACCCTCATAATTTTGAATCTTGGTCAAATGAGTGTGTGAGTATTTATTAACGTCGCACTACAAAAGCAACTAGAGGCTATTGGTAACGGCCCTCGTAATTTTGAATCTTTGTCAAGTGAGTGTGTGAGTATTTATTAACGTCGCGATACAAAGCAACTAGAGGCTATTTTGGTAACGGCCCTCATAATTTTGAATCTTGGTCAAGTGAGTGTGTGAGTATTTATTAACGTCGCACTACAAAGCAACTAGAGGCTATTGATAACAGCCCTCATAATTTTGAATCTTTGTCAAGTGAGTGTGTGAGTATTTATTAACGTCGCACTACAAAACAACTAGAGGCCATTGTGGTAACGGCCCTCATAATTTTGAGTCTTGGTCAAGTGAGTGTGTGAGTATTTATTAACGTCGCACTACAAAAGCAACTAGAGGCTATTGGCAACGGCCCTCATAATTTTTAATCTTGGTCAAGTGAGTGTGTGAGTATTTATTAACGTCGCACTACAAAGCAACAAGAGGCCATTGTGGTAACGGCCCTCATAATTTTGAATCTTGGTCAAGTGAGTGTGTGAGTATTTATTAACGTCGCACTACAAAGCAACTAGAGGCTATTGTGGTAACGGCTCTCATAATTTTGAATCTTGGTCAAGTGAGTGTGTGAGTATTTATTAACGTCGCACTACAAAAACAACTAGAGGCTATTGGTAACGGCCCTCATAATTTTGAATCTTTGTGAAGTGAGTGTGTGAGTATTTATTAACGTCGCACTACAAAGCAACTAGAGGCTATTGTGGTAACGGCCCTCATAATTTTGAATCTTGGTCTAGTGAGTGTGTGAGTATTTATTAACGTCGCACTACCAAGCAACTAGAGGCTATTGATAACGGCCCTCATAATTTTGAATCTTTGTCAAGTGAGTGTGAGTATTTATTAACGTCGCACTACAAAGCAACAAGAGGCTATTGTGGTAACGGCCCTCATAATTTTGAATTTTGTTCAAGTGAGTGTGTGAGTATTTATTAACGTCGCACTACAAAAGCAATTAGAGGCTATTGGCAACGGCCGTCATAGTTTTGAATCTTGGTCAAGTGAGTGTGTGAGTATTTATTAACGTCGCACTACAAAAGCAACTAGAGGCTATTGGTAACGGCCCTCATAATTTGGAATCTTTGTCAAGTGAGTGTGTGTGTATTTACTAATGTCTCACTACAAGGCAACTAGAGGCTATTGTGGTAACGGCCCTCAGAATTTTAAATCTTGGTCAAGTGAGTGTGTGAGTATTTATTAACGTCGCACTATATAAGCAACTAGAGGCTATTGGCAACGGCCCTCATAGTTTTGAATCTTGGTCAAGTGAGTGTGTGAGTATTTATTAACGTCGCACTACAAAGCAACAAGAGGTTATTGTGGTAACGCCCCTCATAATTTTGAATCTTAGTCAAGTGAGTGTGTGAGTATTTATTAACGTCGCACTACAAAAGCAACAAGAGGCCATTGTGGTAACGGCCCTCATAATTTTAAATCTTGGTCAAGTGAGTGTGTGAGTATTTATTAACGTCGCACTACAAAGCAACTAGAGGCTATTGTGGTAACTGCCCTCGTAATTTTGAATCTTTGTCAAGTGAGTGTGTGAGTATTTATTAACGTCGCACTACAAAGCAACTAGAGGCTATTGTGGTAACAGCCCTCATAATTTTGAATCTTGGTCAAGTGAGTGTTTGAGTATTTATTAACGTCGCACTACCAAGCAACTAGAGGCTATTGGTAACGGCTCTCATAATTTTGAATCTTTGTCAAGTGAGTGTGTGAGTATTTATTAACGTCGCATTACAAAGCAACTAGAGGCTATTGTGGTAACGGCCCTCATAATTTTGAATCTTGGTCAAGTGAGTGTGTGAGTATTTATTAACGTTGCACTACAAAGCAACTAGAGGCTATTCGTAACGGCCCTCATAATTTTGAATCTTTGTCAAGTGAGTGTGTGAGTATTTATTAACGTCGCACTACCAAGCAACTAGAGGCTATTGATAACGGCCCTCATAATTTTGAATCTTTGTCAAGTGAGTGTGAGTATTTATTAACGTCGCACTACAAAGCAACAAGAGGCTATTGTGGTAACGGCCCTCATAATTTTGAATTTTGTTCAAGTGAGTGTGTGAGTATTTATTAACGTCGCACTACAAAAGCAACTAGAGGCTATTGGTAACGGCCCTCATAATTTTAATCTTGGTCAAGTGAGTGTGTGTTTTTACTAACGTCTCAAGGCAACTAAGGCAACTAGAGGCTATTGTGGTAACGGCCCCTACAGAATTTTAAATCTTGGTCAAGTGAGTGTGTGAGTATTTATTAACGTCGCACTATAAAAGCAACTAGAGGCTATTGGCAACGGCCCTCATAGTTTTGAATCTTGGTCAAGTGAGTGTGTGAGTATTTATTAACGTCGCACTACAAAAAGCAACAAGAGGCTATTGTGGTAACGGCCCTCATAATTTTGAATCTTAGTCAAGTGAGTGTGTGAGTATTTATTAACGTCGCACTTCAAAAGCAACAAGAGGCCATTGTGGTAACGGCCCTCATAATTTTAAATCTTGGTCAAGTGAGTGTGTGAGTATTTATTAACGTCGCACTACAAAGCAACTAGAGGCTATTGTGGTAACTGCCCTCGTAATTTTGAATCTTGGTCAAGTGAGTGTGTGAGTATTTATTAACGTCGCACTACAAAAGCAACAACTAGAGGCTATTGGTAACGGCCCTCATAATTTTGAATCTTTGTCAAGTGAGTGTGTGAGTATTTATTAACGTCGCACTACCAAGCAACTAGAGGCTATTGTGGTAACGGCCCTCATAATTTTGAATATTGGTCAAGTGAGTGTGTGAGTATTTATTAACGTCGCACTACAAAAGCAACTAGAGGCTATTGGTAACGGCCCTCATAATTTTGAATCTTTGTCAAGTGAGTGTGTGAGTATTTATTAACGACGCACTACAAAGAAACTAGAGGCTATTGTGGTAACGGCCCTCATAATTTTGAATCTTGGTCAAGTGAGTGTTTGAGTATTTATTAACGTCGCACTACCAAGCAACTAGAGGCTATTGGTAACGGCCCTCAGAATTTTGAATCTTGGTCAAGTGAGTGTGTGAGTATTTATTAACGTCGCATTACAAAGCAACTAGAGGCTATTGTGGTAACGGCCCTCATAATTTTGAATCTTGGTCAAGTGAGTGTGTGAGTATTTATTAACGTTGCACTACAAAGCAACTAGAGGCTATTCGTAACGGCCCTCATAATTTTGAATCTTTGTCAAGTGTGAGTATTTATTAACGTCGCACTACAAAGCAACTAGAGGCTATTGTGGTAACGGCGCTCATAATTTTGAATCTTGTTCAAGTGAGTGTGTGAGTATTTATTAACGTCGCACTACAAAGCAACTAGAGGATATTGTGGTAACGGACCTCATAATTTGGAAAGAAGATAAAAAGAGGTGCTTAAAGTTACGAGCAAAAGTCGTCTGAGAAGTCTGACAGTGACGCTGCATGGAATTCCTGATGCTCAGGAAGATTCTTCCAGGCAGTCTTTCTGTAGATATTGCTGAAGATATAGTTTCATGAACGCAAATCTTTGCTGGAAGTCGCCATTTGTAATCCTATTCCAAAGGTAGTAGATGAACTCGTATTCAGATGAGGAACTGCAGACATTCTGATAGTGTATGATGATTCAGATTTCAACGGGAACGGCACTCGGCCGTTGTAAAGGGTGTTTTTTTAGAGGTATAGAACTTTAAATTGCAATAAAACAACGATGTATTATTCGATTGACATGAATTTTTTTTTATTCGAAAGGTAATCTTGTGGCATTACATTTTAAATAGGATTCCTGGCATAGGACTGCCACGGCTTGCTCGGATGTAGTGCAATCTGGACGTCCAATTTTCGATGACTTTTTCCAACATTTGTGGCCGTATATCGGCAATAACACGGCCAATGTTGTCTTCCAAATGATTAAGCTTTTGTGGCTTATCCGCATAGACCAATGACTTTACATAGCCCCACAAAAAATAGTCTAGCGGTGTTAAATCACAAGATCTTGGAGGCCAATTCACAGGTCCAAAACGTGAAATTATGCGGTCACCAAACGTGTCTTTCAATAAATCGATTGTGGCACGAGCTGTGTGACATGTTGCGCCGTCTTGTTGGAACCACAGCTCCTGGACATCATGATTGTTCAATTCAGGAATGAAAAAGTTAGTAATCATGGCTCTATACCGATCACCATTGACTGTAAAGTTGTGGCCTTCATCGTTTTTGAAGAAGTACGGACCAATGATTCCACCAGCCCATAAAGCGCACCAAACAGTCAGTTTTTCTGGATGTAACGGTGTTTCGACATACACTTGTGGATTAGCTTCACTCCAATTGCGGCAGTTTTGTTTGTTGACGTAGCCATTCAACCAGAAGTGCGCTTCATCGCTAAAAAAAATTCGCTTATGAAAATCGACTATTATTTTCGAAATAAAATTGCTCAATTTGAAAGCGTTGTTCAGGCGTGAGTCTCTTCATGATGAATTGCCTAACCAAACTGAGAATAAATCACTTGACAGCTGTTAAATTGGTCGCCATCTTGGAAAGTAATGCCAACTTAAACTTCTATACCTGGAAAAAAACACTCTGTACCAGGAACGTTACCTTAACAGGTGTGTTCCATATCAAACAACCTTTGTGAGTGTGAACAGAAGATTACATGAGAATGGTTCTTTAAAGAGTTAACTGGTTCTTTTTGATGTATGAGACGGGCCATCCTTAGGTTGAAGACCTCATTGCTCCAGCATCTGTAGCTGCCGGTAGGATACATGACATGCCAGGAATTTTCTAGAACGTAAAGAATTCAGTGAAATGCCGCAGTCAAGCCTGCCAGAAGGCTTCTAGTCTTAAATTCAAACTCTTGTTGTGGAACAACGTCTCAATAAAATTTCTGTCCCGTTAATGTGTTGCTGTTTCTGTTCTTCTCTGCATCTTTGCAACGTAGTTTGTAATTACGTCACTTGCGATTTTGATTCCTATGTGGTTTCGAATAGTCCCTGTACCCCTACGCACCCAACAAGTTTGTCGGTCTGGTAAAGAATCACCCTGCATAAACAGGATTATTCATAATGTTGCTGTTTCTGTTCTTCTCTGCTTCTTTGCACAATAGCTTGCAACTACGTCATTTTCTATCTTGATTCCTATGTGATTTCGAATCGTCCCTGTACCCCTACACATCCAGCAAGTTTGTCGCTCTGATAAAGAATCACCCTGTATAAAGAGGATTATTCTTAACTCCCTCCATTGTTTCGAAGAGCAAGATAAATAATATGAGACGAATACAACAAGAAAGAGCATTTGAAAGAATACTGAAACCATTCAAGTTTTATTTTCATACTTTACAGGTGTTCCATCTATGAAATAGGGACGTAGCTAGTGCCTTATCAATGGTACGGGGCCTCAACATATGTAAGCAAAAATTCGTGAAATGTTAAGGGCCTCCAAAAAGAGCCCCCAAGGAATTTTGATACAAGGCTCACTCAAGACTAGCTACGGAAGTGCTATGAAACCCTTCTTACACGGCATACATCAATGCGACAATGCGATAGTCCATTTCTTGCCACACTCTACTTACTCAACATGGTACTATCAACGTTATCGAGCAGGTAGTGACATTTACATTGAGAAATGTGGAGAGAAGTCACCGTAACCCCGACATTTCCTCCGTCTTTAAAAGTGAACTTATTGCAGTAGAGCATGGCCTTGAGGCAGTTCTTAATGAACAAGACTTCGACCTCTGGATCCTCTCTGATGGTCGCAGTTCTCTGCAACATCTTTATAACTGGATCACAGTCGGAAATAAAGCTGGCGTCTCCATACTTCAAAAACTTACACAAATATCATAGTCCCAGGATGTTCATTTCCAGTCGATTGCATCCTATGTTAACATCTTTGGAAGCAAATAAGCGGATCTCCTGGCCAAAGAGGGTTGTAATGCTTCTCTGCCTATCTCTTCAACCTTCACCTACTCTGAACATCAATCTAGGGTTAAATCGGAAATATTTTAAAGGAGTGGAGGACCCCGTCCAACCATCACTTGTATGAAAGCAAACATCCAGGATCCTCATTCCTACTTAAATGTGGCAGAGCCTCTCAGACTACAATCTCTAGATTGAAAAGTGGCCACATAAAGAGTCTTTCCTTTTGTGGAGGCAGGAAGACGTTTGCTCTTGGTACCAAGTGAAGACTCAGCAAGCCTCTCCAGATCACATCTAGGACTGCTTGGGACATTCGAGGGAAGACCTTTTTTCCTCTCCCCTCCTGGTATTAGATTATTTAAGGGTCAATGGTCTTTTGTGTCTTGTCTGACTCCGTCAGACAGACTGAAGAGTAGCCACAACAACCCTTCTTACACGCCATACATCAATGTAATAGTCCCTTTCTTGCCACACTCTACTCAACATGATACTATCAACGTTATTGATGGCACGTGTTATCCATCCATGCAGTTCTGCTGTATCACACGGTAAAGAAGGTATGAAAACTTGGGTCTTGTGTCAAAGACCACGTTTTCGGATAACACGTGCTATCAATAACGACGATAGTATCATATTGAGTGGAGTGTGGCAGGATGTATTGATTGATGTATGCCATGTAACCAAGGTTTCACACATAAAACACATATAAGGTATGTAAATAAAACTCGAATTGTTTCTGTATTCTTTCAAATGTTCTTTCTTACTGGATTTGTCTAAGATTTTTAACTATTATAAATAACTCTGTATGCCAAATATTTTAAAAAATTACTTTAGTTATACCAAGCTATTTCACACTGTATACTTTCTATAAAACTTTACTGAAAAGTTATATTTATATACTTACTTAGAAAAATAATAGTTTTAAAAAATTATACTATATATATATGACAGGCCCCAGGCCTGCTGGTAAAAAGAGGAGGGCATCATCTTCACAATATTCCTTTATTACGCCTTCATCATATATAATCTAACATGGCGGACCTTTTGCCGCGCAACCGGGCGTTACCAAATACAACATCGCAGCGAGGAGACACCAGCCAAGTCCTTCCTAGTATGCGTTCGCCTTCGTCAGCGCTCGTTGCTCCTTTTAACAGGCTTGTTTACTCACAAATCCTTACGCGATGGTAAAGAGTTCGCTCTATTTTCATTTATTACTTCCTTAATTTTGAACCTAAACTTTTCAAACCTGACAAATTTCCCCCCCCTCCGCTGAAGTCTGGCACAGCCAGATTGGCCAATTCTGACTGGCAAGTCCCCAGGGAAAAAAATTATATTTCAATGATATCAAATTCCCTAAATGAAATAAAAATCTAGAAGATATAATAATTGTGTAAAAGAGTGGGCTGGTGAATCCTAACATGTACAAAAAAAATAGCAATAATGAATAACAAAGTATCAAAAATTTGGTATAAAACTTGGTGTTACATAGAATTGTTTTCTGAAAAATATCACACATCTAATACTTCCATTATGACTATAATAATAATGAGGTTAATAAAAAACAACATAAGATAAAAATAGTTCACATTAGACATTCAAAAATATAGTAGTGCTAAACAACATAACATAAGATCAAGTGAAATTCTCACTAAATGTGCACCAATAGTAAACAATGTTAATAAAGTGATAAATGTTGAAAAGTTACAAGTACTTCAAAATTGTATTGAATGTTGGAATAATGAGTACATAAATACATAGAAGAATAGGTATAGAGTGAATAACAAGATTTTAGGAATAATGGTAAAGTAAATACATACAAAGAATAGATATAAAATAAGTAATAGCAAAATGAGTTTAGGAGCTCCCAAAAAAGAAAAGATTACATAACTATAACACAGAAATTTATCAAAATAAACACAACATCAACATTATATCAAAATATCACTAGAAATATAAAATGCAAAGAAAAATAAGGGTATTTCAGATATATCAAGTACAGGTAAAAGTTCAATCAATGTAATGTAATGTTTCACACAGTCCTGTCTTGGAAAATCATAGTTCAATGTTCATCATCCAATTATTGTTTATCTCACAGTTCTTTTGTTTATTATTAGAATCTCTACTCAATCAACTCATTTCAAAAACATACAACCATAATAAAATCTTCATAACATCACATACACTATATTTTAACTTTCAGAATATACTATGATCACAAATAATCACAATGAAATTATTATAACACAATGTATCGTAAAATGACCTCATCACAATGTTTTCATACAGTCCATAATTCAGTTATTTTTTTTTTTTTTAATAGTCTTCAATAATGTGTTCATTATGAATAAAGATACAATACAAGTTCACTTACATTAAATTTTGATTTTCATAATGTAAACAAGTCTTAAATTCAAATTTTAAACACAACTTTTATTATTATTTTTTAATAACAATGCACTTCTTTTAAAATTACAATGCACTTCTTCTTCCCCCCAATGTTTGAGAAAACAAACTCTATAACAAATATAAATAAGAATTTAGCATAATTGGAAATTGGATTTTGAATGAAAAGGTTTTAATCTTGTAGAATGAACAATATCTGTTAATTTTCCTGTATATTGATTTGGTTTATCTATTTCATAAGTAACATTTGAGAGTTTCCTGACAACTTTAAAAGGACCATTATAAGGAGATTGAAGTTTACTTGAATTAGGGTATGAGAAATTTTGATATAAGACTAAATCTCCAACTTTAAATTTTGCATCAACATAATGTTTATCATACCTTTGTTTATTTATCTTATGATGCTTAATTGTTCTGTTTACTGCAATTTGTCTAGCTTGTTGTATAGGTGGATAGTTTAATTTTACTTGATTAGGTAATGGCGAATCATATGGCAAAGTTCCAAACATTAAATATGCAGGTGGAAAGCCAGTAACATCATGTGGCGAGTTATTGTATTCATATGTAACTTGTTCTAATAATTTTGTCCAAGGAGTTTTTGTAGTTGAATTAACTTTACATCTTAATTTTGCTACTAATGTCTGATTAACTCTTTCATTCTTTCCATTGCATTGTGGTCTATTTGCTGAAGTTAGTAATTGTCTAATATTATGATGTTTTAAGAATTTCTTAAATTTAGATGAAGTGAATGCAGCATTTCTATCACTTAAAAGTTGTTTTGGGCATTGAATTGAAAAAATTTGTTTTAAGCAATTTGTATAAGTTTCAGAAGTGACACTTTTGGATGGAAATGTCCAAGCATATCTGGTAGCATGATCCAGAACAATATGCAGGTATTTCTTTTGTGAATTATGATAATTAAATCCTCCTACAGTGTCTAGTGAGATCATTTCAAATGGTTCTTCTGCTACAGGAACTTCTTGCAATAATCCATACTTTTTTTGTGTAGACTTTTTATTCAATTGACATGTCTCACAACATTTAACAAAATTTGAAATGTCTAATATAATGTCTTTCCAGTAGTAAATTGGAGAAATTAATTTTAACATCTTTTTTTTTTACACCTGGGTGACCAAATTGTTCATGTGCAGTTGTAATTAATTTTTCTCTCAAAGATAACGGTACTACAATTTTAATTAAATTCTTTTTCTTAACTGTTAATACATCATTAATTTTTATATATTTTGGATCATTAATGTTCTCTGAATTTTGGTATTTAATAATTTCATCAGTATTTAAAAAATGACAAATGGGTGATATATAATGGCATACAGGGTTCCTCGACAACATGTCTGCTTCAACATTTAATTTACCTTTTATATAAACTATCGAATATTCATACTGAGAAAGTTTTAAACTCCACCGAAATAAACGTCCAGTTAAATGTTTTACACTTTTAAGCCATTGTAAAGCAGCATGATCAGTATGTATTGTGAATTTGGATCCATGTAGGTAACAGTGGAATTTATCTAAGGCATCTATAATTGCTAAACACTCTTTTTCTGAAATTGTATAATTTTTTTCATGTTTAAGTAATTGTCTCGAGTGATAAGCTATGGGGTAAAGTGTTCCATCTGGGTGTTGTTGTTTCAAGACTACACCTATTGATTCCTGACTTGCATCACAAAACACATGACATGGATATTGTGAGTTGTATAATTTAAGTATAGGTTTTGAGATTAAACAATTCTTTAACTTTTGATAAGCTTCTTGACATTCATGTGACCAATTCCAAATTGCATCTTTTTTAAGTAATTTATTTAATGGTACTCTAAGTTTTGCATAATCTTTAATAAATTTTTGATAAACATTGATGGAACCAAGAAATCTTTGGAGTTCTTTCACATCTTTAGGTGGTGCTAATTTTCTAATTGTTTCAATATTTGGATTACTTGGGGAATAATGACCTTGTGTTATTTCATATCCTAAAAATTTTATTTTTTCCTGTGCAAACTGACATTTTGATTTTTTAAGTTTAATGTTTTCTTTTTTACAAATTTGAAATATTGTATCTAAATGAGTTAAATGCTCTTCCCAAGATTGTGAGAAAATTATTATATCATCAAAATAGTTTAAAGCAAAAGTTAACTGATATTTTTGTAAAATTTGTCTTATAGTTCTTTGGAAAACAGCTGGTGAATTTTTCCAGCCAAATGGAAGTCTTAACCATTCATAGAGTCCAAAATTAGTTGTGAAAGCCAGTTTCTCTGCGTCTTTTTCATGAATTTTAATGTGCCAATAACCACTTGTTAAGTCGAGCGTAGAGAAAATTTAGCATGAGTTAAATTATCAATTACAAAGTCTATCAGAGGTACAGGGGTGGAATCTTTTCGTGTGATTTCATTTAGTTTTCTATAATCGATACATAATCTTGATCTTTTCCCTTCATCCTTTTTGTATGCTAAAGTTACAGGGGCAGCATATGGGCTATGAGAGGGTCTAATAAAACCTGCTTTTAACAATTCTTCTATCTGTGTTTGTATTTCTTTAGATTCTTGTTGACTGTTTCTATAAGGGCGTAAACTTATAGGAAGGTCTGAAATTAAATGAATTCTTTGTGGCTCTAAATTGATACAACCTACATCATACTTATTTTGTGAAAATATGGTTTGAAATTTGTCAAGAAGTTGGGTTAAATCTCCCCATTGCTCACTAGTTTGTCTTGGTATTGTGTCCTCAACAACCATGGCTGGGTTAAACAATCTTTTCAGATCAGCTTCAGGGCTGTCTGATATTTGATCTAAACCTTTATTATTCTTAACGTTAATATTATCTTCATTATTTGCATTATAGTAGTTCATATTTTGATCATTATTAAGAGTTTTACAATATGTCCCATGATATGTTCTCAACTCACCAACACACTTATTTACATATTTATTACTTAAATTTTTACCACATTGAAAAATACACATGTTACGAATACTAATGTCAAGCTTAAATAAATGTAAATATTCAAGTCCTAAAATAATATAAGGCAATTCAGTATCAATTACAAACAAATCTATTTGCTTAGATATACATCCAATATTCATATAAACTTTAATTATACCTTTGGGTTGAATAGTCCCACAAGTTTGATTTATTTTTACATTACTATTTTTATAATTTTAATGTTTTTTAATTGTTTAGCTAAATTTATTGGAATTAATGACACATTGCTTCCTGTGTCAATTAGAGTACAAAAGTGCTTGGAACATACCATTGACTCAATAATTAGTTGTCATCCTTGCCTCTGGTTAGTTTCGTTTCTGGGCGAGTAAAATGTCGATTCTGTTGTATGTCGATTCTGTTGTCTCCCACTGAATCTCATCATGTGCGATTGATGTGGCTGTCCATGATTTCCTCTTGACTGAAATCGATTCTGTGCATCAGTTCCTCTGTGTACACTACCGTATGCGTGATTCCATCGGGTATAACTTCCAGTATCTACCGGTTTTCGGTCTGCGCTGTCCGGTGTTACTGCGATTAATTGTCGCATGGTTGAGATCCATTCGCAGGGTGTCGAAATCTTCTTGATAACTAGGAACTTTTGATAGTGCGTGGGACTCGATAATGTCATATGTTCCACAATTGAACTGTCATCATAATTTAGTTTCTTCCCCAACGAAAGTTTTTCCGTAAAAAAGGAAATTAATTCTTTAGTGTCGTTTAATTTTAATTTTGAAATTTTCGAATATCTTCTTGTTTCGTCGCATCGAACACCGTCATTAATAGTTGTTTAATTTCTTGATAAGACTTTTCAAATAAATGGTTTTCGTACCAAAATTTAAGATAAACTCCCGTGAGATATCTAGGAATATTTTGCTTCTTCCATTGCTCGTCTTTTTGATATTCCAAACATTGTTTATCAAAACATTCAAGAAAACTCTTCAAACTACTAAACTTATTAAGATCAAATTCAGGAAAAAAGAAAGTTTCCCTGGATGTGTTGACTGGTGACTCCTGCCGGAAAGAGTCGTCTTCCATGGTAGTATCGTTTTCAATGCAGTCGCTCGTTCGAAAAAAAAAAAATTGTTGAAGTTCATTCCATTGGTTTCCTCGCGTATTTTGCAGTACTTTAAATCATCCTGTCGACTCTTGACAGGCCTGCTGGTAAAAAGAGGAGGGCATCATCTTCACAATATTCCTTTATTACGCCTTCATCATATATAATCTAACATGGCGGACCTTTTGCCGCGCAACCGGGCGTTACCAAATACAACATCGCAGCGAGGAGACACCAGCCAAGTCCTTCCTAGTATGCGTTCGCCTTCGTCAGTGGATGACAGTGGATGACAGTCTATTTTTGGGTACCTGGACTGATAAACAGTCCTCAATCCCATATCATGATGTCTGTGATGCAGGACTTGACTTCGTTGGTTTTTTCAGTCTGCGGAGTGACATGTCGGCGATTTGGCTGTGGTGATGGAATCCGGGAGGAGGGGCTTAGAGATGACTACTTGGAGTTAAAGTTTTATACGGTGCTGAGAGCTTAGGACTGCTCTCTCAGTGAATTGGAGGTAGAAGTGAATTTAGCCTCAGGCTGGCTGCCCATGGGGGTAAAAGTTAAAAATATATACTTGTCCAGTTGGGTGTGGAGATTAAATAAATATTGAAAGAAAAATAATAAAAAATTTTAAAAATTTACTAGGTGCAATAATTAAAAAATTATTGCAGGGATAAAAAAGCTAAGGCGGATTGTAAGAATCCAAAAGGATTCTTCTTGGCCTTTTAGTATTATCGTTACAGTTGTAATCGTTTAGATTTAACATATTTACATTATTAGTATTTGGCAAATTATCGAAAAAATTTATAGCTAATTTTTGAATATGTGCTTTAAAACTAGTGATTTTAAGAGCTTTATTTATGCGATCATTTTCATGTAGCGGCAGGCATTTACAATCATTCTAATATATGAATTCTGCAGAGTATTTAAAATATTAATATTGGTTTTAGCAGCATAACCCCATACTGGACAGGCATAAGCGAGTATTGGACGCATAACGGCTGTATAAAGAAGCACTTTGTTATCTCTACTTAAATGTGAGTTCCGGGAAATTAGGGGAAAAAATTTAAACATTGTTTTTCGGAACTTATCGCGAACGTGTAATATGTGTTGTTTCCAAGTTAAGTGCGAGTCAAAAATAACGCCAAGATATTTGGTATTCTGAGACCAGGGAATTTGTTTATTGAACATTATGAGAGGGGAGGAATGGTGCGCTTTTTGGTAAAGATGACGGCACAAGATTTTTCTACATTGATACTAATTTTCCATCTGTCGTAATAATTTTCTAGCAGCTTGAGGTGTTTGTTAATGGCAAAGGTAACAGTCTTTAAGTTTTTGTACGTGGCATTAATGGCCGTATCATCCGCATAGAGACTAATATTTGTTAGTGAGTAGCTGGGAATGTCATTTATATAGAGATTGAACAACAGGGGCCCGAGCAATGAGCCCTGAGGACACCCTGCAGAGATGGAATGAGAGTTAGATAATGATTCATTTACTCTGATCCGAAAGGATCTGTTAGTGAGATACGAGTGGATGAGGTGAATGAGGGGAGAAGGAATATCGTAAGTAATTAGTTTGAAAGTGAGTCCTAAAATCCAAACACGGTCGAAGGCTTTCTGGATATCCAGAAAGACCACTCCCGTGCTCTTCTTTTTTGGAAACCTTCCGAAATACTTTCTGTTAGTCTGAGAAGAGGATGAAGGGTAGATAGTTTATTTGTAAATCCATATTGATTAGGGTTAATTAGGCTATTATCATTAATGAATTTTTTAAGTCTATTAAGAATAATGTACTCAGTTAATTTACTTAAAGTTGAAAGGAGAGAAATAGGTCTATATGAATTAGGAAGATTTTTATTTGTACCAGGTTTAATAATAGGGAAAATGATAGCTTCTTTCCAGTTACTAGGAAAGTGATGAAATTTAAGAATTTTATTGACAAGAATAGTTAGTATGAGGATTAATTTGATAGGAAAATTTTTTAGCATTTTATTTGTGATAGTATCTTTACCGGGGGCCTTTTTAGAGCTAGTATTTTTAATGAAGTTAATAATTTCATCAGGCATGACAGGTTCAATTTGAGTAGAAGGGGGGGAAGAGAGAAAGGTATTCACAGCAGAGGTGACAACCTCGTCATCCTGATCGTAGTTGTCCTGCATGCGGTTATTTTCAATGAAGTTATTTTTAATCGTATTAGCAAGGAGGTTAGCCTTCTGCGGATCAGTGACGGCCATACCAGTAGCACAGTTCAACGTAGGAATTTGAGATCTTTTATTTTTTAAGAACCGCTGTGCCTCCCAGAGGCTATTGTCAGTTGTATTTAGAGCTTCTAGTCTAGCATTCCAAGTATCATTACTATATATTTTAAGTTCTTTTTTGAGGTTGGCTTGAGCTCTATTGCATAAAGTTTTATAAAAAGGATTTAAAGTCTGCTGATATCGTTTACGTAGGTTGTTTTTATGCTTAATAAGTTGATTAATGTGATTTGGAGTGTAGTTTCGGTGAGCGTTCACTATTGGCTGGGAGGCGTGGCTATGGGTAGCGACGACCGCTTCAGTGAACTCTGTAATTTTGGTTTCAAGATCGTTGGTATTATTAATATTATTCGGATAGTAGTTAAAAAGAGAGAAGTTATTATTTAAATTAATTCTAAAATCCTTCCAGTTGGTGGTAATTGCTCTAGGATTTGAGGATTCCACTTTAAGTTTAAAATCGAAATTTAGGAAAACAGGGTTGTGGTCAGAATATAGATCATTAATAGATTTAATAGTATAAGGGTAGTAAAAGTTTTTGATTAAAGCAAAGTCTATTGTATTAGCTGAGTTATGGCCAAATCTTGTGGGAGAGTCAGGAAAAGCTATGTGCAGATTTAAGATATTGGCAAAATTAAAAGATGCTTGCCTCTGTTTGAGTTTACATTGCAATTCCAAGCGCTATGAGTAGCATTGAAATCGCCGAAGACGACACAATGACTACTCGTTTGGAGAAAATATTCTAAATCTATTGTAAATAAGTTATCGTCAGAGGAAGGGGGAATGTAAACAGAGACAATAGAAACGGGGTCATGGTCGAGGGGAGTTAGAATAATGTTAGTCGCTTCAATAGCTTGCATAGGTGGGGTGGGGAGACAGTAATGTTTAAGAGATTTTTGATAAGAATAAGAGTTCCGCCGGCGGCCGTTGCGTTAGTGATCCTATCATTTCTGTAGCAAGTGTAATTTGCTATTGTAAAAGTGTGCGAAGGTCTCAGATGAGTTTCCTGTATGAGAAAAATATCGGGAGAGTGCTTCTCTATAAAAATTCGTAGCTCTACTCTACGTCTAAGCAGTCCGTTTGCGTTCCAAGAACACAAATTGAGGCCAATGGGGGACTTAACCATTATTATTGTTACAAGAGGCCTCTAATAAGGCGTACATTTGATTTGGGTTATTGTTTGCTCTTTGCACTTGGTTAAAGTTATTCATGAAATTAGGATTTGAAGTAGCTATGGCTTGGGTAAATTGAGAAAGTTGGCACAAACATTGCATAGTCATTTGTAGGGTCGCTTGCAAGTTAAAATTATTATTATTAAAAATATTTCCGTTAAAGTTATATCCGTTAAAGTTATTATTAGACTTGTTATTAAAATTTGGAATGGATCTGTTATTTGCAGAGGGATTTCTATTGGCCTCAATTTGAGCAGAATTCACAGGTCCTTTTGGTGCCATCGGTTGTTTATTTTGGGAGTTAAAGTTGGTTGAAATTTTATTTGGATTTGCGGCTTGAGCATAGGATACATTGGGTCTTATAATACTATTGTATACATTAGTATACGAATTACGATTATTCAGGGCAGTGCCCTTAGGGGGCTTTGGGAAACAGGGGCATCCTCTCCAGTTAGCCATGTGGCCGTACATTTCGCAGTTGATACAGTAGGCAGTTTCTAGCCTTTCGGTTATTGGGCATTCACGCGTAATATGTCCCTCACCACATTTTAAGCAGCGGGGTTTAGATGACAGTTCTCTGAATTATGATGGAAGTGGTTACACGTGTAGCATTGCGTGACACCTTTTCCGTTGTAACCTTCCACACGAATGCTTAAGTAACTTAGGGTTTTTAAGTGGAAGATTTTTAAATTCTCAATACTTCTTGGGAGAGTCACCAGAAATACCGGGATAGGTTGTTTACTACGGCGGCCTATTAGCTGATTTACTTTTTCAGGGGTAAAGCCTAGTTCTTCTAAGTCGGCTTGAATTTCTTCGACCTTGAAGTTGCGGGGCAGTCCTTTCAGTACAATCTTGATGGGGCGCTCGTTTTTGGGTTTAATTTCATAAAATTGGAATTTAGTTTTTTTTTAGCAAAAGTTAACAGTTCATGAAATTGTTCTAAGTTATCGGTATAAAGTTTAATAAATTCTCCGGTTGTACGGGATCTTATCTTAGGGAACTTTTCATTAATAATTTTCATTTGACTTCTGACAGTTTCAGTGATTCTAAGCATGACTGGAGGGGGAAGCGTACTAACGGGGTTTTGATTGCCGGAAGGGGTAGGGCCAGTGGCCGATGGGGGTTTGGGAGTAACAACGGGAATAGCGTTTTGAGAACCTGTGATTTCTTCTATATTGCTATCACTAGGTAAGGAAAATCTATTTGGGGAAATCGAAATGCTATCATTTGGAATATTTAAAATTTGCTTTTAGTTGTCTTCCTTAGAGGAGGATATTCAAAGTCCGATTCTTCTTTTCGTTTATTGGAAATCCTGTTACTATTAAGGTTTAATACTCTTTTAGTAGGAGTTACATCTGGGGAGTTTTTAGGCGTAATAATTTTCAATCCTGAATCATGATGAGGGCAGCCAGGGGAAACACAAGGAGGAAATGAGGCTAAATCACTTACCGCCAAGTTAATTGTTTCTTCAACTTCTTGAAGCTCCGAAACGGCACGTCTGTAGAAAGGCTCATCCGGGTGGTGATCGGGCATGGCTTGAAGTTCAGCGATGCAGGCCAGCTTGAACTTTTTGAAAGTCTCCATCTTTTGCAGCTGGGCTTTGGTTTGTAAAATCTGCTCACATGCCGAAAGAGGTGGAGGAGTTGGTGCTCGTCTGGGCGAGTCGATTAAGTCCATATCCGTGGGTTCGTTTCGATTATCCATTTCCATTTGTTATCAGGTCAAAAAATAGGGGAGAATTACAGTGTCTGCTCAAGCAGGTTAGCCCTGACAAGGGCTGTAGATAATAGATGCACTATCAATATGGGGAGGGGAAAATAACAAGATACTGCCGAATCAATATGCCACGTGGCGGTCGGTCGTAGTAGCAGAGGGAGAGCGTTTGCAGTTCAACCTCACTGGTCAGCGTCCGAGCTAGCGAAAAAACACACGAAACCAATCAATACCTTCGCCTTCGTCAGCGCTCGTTGCTCCTTTTAACAGGCTTGTTTACTCACAAATCCTTACGCGATGGTAAAGAGTTCGCTCTATTTTCATTTATTACTTCCTTAATTTTGAACCTAAACTTTTCAAACCTGACATATATATATATATATATATATATAAAGTACAGTAAAAAATGTATTATTTCAGTTCTTATTTTTAAACAAGAATTTAGAATTTTAAATCTAATGTCAAGACAGATTATAAACAAAAGGCGAAATGTTTTAAACAAACCGCTTTTGATTAATATTCTGCAAAAACTAAGCCATTATCTTAAAGTTCATTAAATCATTTTACAATTTGGAAATCATTTTCGTTCTCTAAGTCCTTCTGGTGTTTTGTAAAATATTTCAAATTAATTATTAATTCAGTGTTGACAACTAAATTAATTCCTACACAAAACGTTATTCAAATTAATTAACATTGAAAAATAACTTTTTTTAAAAAAATTCAATACTGCAAACTAAAGAAAAAAAGTTTTAAATGTTCCTTTCACAGTATATTTTTTTATAATTTCCACCAAGGGAATTTTTCCAAAATGCCTTTATTCTCATTTTATAAAAAAGCTCCAAAGCTTTATTTGCGAACCCTTCAACAATTAATAATAGTTCCATCATTAATAATAATGTGATGTTTTCCTCATTAACGCATTTTTCAAACTGCACAATTTTACACAAAGAAGAATTTAATTAATAATCCCAAAACTAAAGATTAATTTTTAGTAGATCATTCAAACATCTGTTACTAGCCTTATTTATAAGTGGGAGAACAACATTTAAAAAAAAACACTGTTTAGAGAATGGTGGGGTTTACAGTAATTAAGTTTTTAAACACTAATGGAAAATACCTGCGCTTCCCTAAAGTGTTTGGAAAGTAGTAAACACATTTTTTATTAATTATCTGCTTAGAAGATAAGCTTATGGTACCTAAAAAAATAATAACTGTATAAATGATCAACCTAGTATAATTTTAAAATGAGAAGTATATTTTTTTAATAACTGTAAAATTACATGCTTTCTTCCCCCTATATTTCCAAAAGAAAATTCTTGATGAAATTTTTTTAGTAAAAAGCGATACATTTAATGCATGTTTCAAAATTGTGTATTATCTTTATACGGAATACATAAAATACATAATAAATTTTCAATAGAATATGAATTTAAAGTAATGCTTGTGACAAAATATTTCGTAAAAAATACTGTAAATGCCTTGTTTTTTTTAATTAATAATTGTTTAAAAAGTATCTATAACTTATTTTCATTTGCATAGATCAGGGGTTCTTAAATTTTTCGGGGTGTCGACCTCATTTTTTTGCGCAAAATTTTTTACCATCTCTTAAGCATTTCGAAAAATTTGCACAAGCTTGAGTACTTCTATATGTGTTTTATGTCTTATAAGTATAATATTGTTTCGCAATAATAAACAACCGCAATAAATGTTTTTTGAACATAATGATACAAACTATTAAACAAAATAAAAAGGCACTATATTATGTAATTACATGGCACATTATAAAGAGTGTTTTTTTCCAGGTATAGAAGTTTAAGTTGGTATTACTTTCCAAGATGGCGACCGATTTAACAGCTGTCAAGTGATTTATTCTCAGTTTGGTTTGGCAATTCATCAAAACGATCATTCAGCAAGGCGTAGATTCGTCGAATGGGCCCAAAACGAGATTGCCGTTGTTCCTTATTTTCATAAGCTAATTTTATTTAGCGATGAAGCGCACTTCTGGTTGAATGGCTACATCAACAAACAAAACTGCCGCATTTGGAGTGAAGCTAATCCACAAGTGTATGTCGAAACACCGTTACATAAAGAAAAACTGACTGTTTGGTGCACTTTATGGGCTGGTGGAATCATTGGTCCATACTTCTTCAAAAACGATGAAGGCCACAACGTTACACTCAATGGTGATCGGTATAAAGCCATGATTACTAACTTTTTCATTCCTGAATTGAACAACCATGATGTCCAGGAGCTGTGGTTCCAACAAGACGGCGCAACATGTCACACAGCTCGTGCCACAATCGATTTATTGAAAGACACGTTTGGTGACCGCATAATTTCACGTTTTGGACCTGTGAATTGGCCTCCAAGATCTTGTGATTTAACACCGCTAGACTATTTTCTGTGGGGCTATGTAAAGTCATTGGTCTATGCGGATAAGCCACAAACGCTTGACCATTTGGAAGTCAACATTCGCTGTGTTATTGCCGATATACGGCCACAAATGTTGGAAAAAGTCCTCGACAATTGGACGTCCAGATTGAACTACATCCGAGCCAGCCGTGGCATTCATATGCCAGAAATCATATTTAAAATGTAATGCCACAAGCTTATGTTTCGAATAAAAAAAATTCATGTCAATCGAATAATACATCGTTGTTTTATTGCAATTTAAAGTTCTATACCTCTAAAAAAACACCCTTTAGGTATAATATTGTTTTGCAATAATAAACAACCGCAATAAATGTTTTTTGAATATAATGATATAAACTATTAAACAAATTAAAAAGGCACTATATTATGTAATTACATGGCACATTATACATAAAATATAATCTGTCTATTAAGAGTAGTCATTTTGAGTTCACTTCTAAGGTCATCAGCTTTTATTTACAACGTTATATGCTAGATTTAAATATTAATGGGAAGGATGTTCTTAATAATTTTAATTAAATTATATTAAATCTTGGAATAAAACAATCAACTTCGCCGGGCGAAGTACTTCCTCAATATCCCTTATATTTAATCGATACTGCAATAAGAATCTAAATAAACTATAAAATTATCTATTGGTTCTCTCCAATAAGAATCTACATAAACAACTAAATACTAATAATAATTATTATTATTAGTGAATAAGTTATTTTATGCAAAGAGATACATCAAAAATCCTAAAATTTTTGGTGAGCTCTAGTTAAGAAATACTGGTAGCGATCACTTTATAGTCTCATAATGGTCAGTTGAAACTAACTTAGAAACTTACTTGCTGTGTCAAACGTAGAATTCCATGTATCCTTTCAGGATATTCAAGTAATCTCTTTCTCTATTATCCCTCGTCCTTTCACCCTTCCCTTAACCAATTATAATCTCTTCCTTTTCCTCTTTCAACCTTACCTTTAGGTCTGGAATAAACCAATAAAACTTCTACGCCATAATTGAAAGACGACATAATTTGCATAAGAAATACAACATTCAGAGGCATTGAGATCATTAGCATTTCAGGATATTTTAACGGCATAGGTAAGATAAACAGCATGCACATAGTTTATAAAAGAAATATGATCGTATACAGGGTTTTGCTTTCATAGTTGGTTATGTCAAGGTCTTGTTATGTCTCGTGTAAGAAATTCCAAAAAGTCCATTATGGAATTTAACCTGGGTAAGATCATAGCTTATCAGAACTACAGATCGTCATTTAGTAATTTTGTTTCTGGAGTTGGCTATAACCCTATGAATATCTCATGAGTTTAAAATCGATGGATACAGGATAGCCATATACGCGCCAAGCAAACCGACGATTATCAAAGCTCGAGAGAACAGACATGATGGATCGTCAAGCCACGCCATATATTTTGAGTCATGAACTTGGCTCGTTTGTTGAACAACAAGAGTCCGTAAAGGCAGCAAGATAACGTCTTCAGCACCATGGACTATCAACACGATGACTAGTTTTGTGGCTTCCCTTGACACTCCTGCTGAGACCAGTGGCGTATCTGAGAAAAGTTGAAAGTCGGGTTTTAGGCTCCTAAGTTGGATTATACAAAGGGTAGGTACTTGGCGGCAGTCACTCTTTGCCCCCTCCCCGCAATGCGGGGATATACGCTACACCACTGGATGAGATAGACCTTGAAAGGTAATCGCGAACGCAAATTAGTGTTACAGTATTTAAGATAAATCTCAGCTCTGTGTATTGCGCGATGGACGCGGATCTTTTTTTGGAGGCACTGGAGAAAATCAAAGTTTCTATCCTTATTCATCATCGTCATGTGGAAACAACACTTGGAATCAAGATGTGAGGGGGCACTGGATCCGTGTTTATTATCAGTCATCTGTTATCCATGTAGCTTTGGACAGCTGTCTTTACATTTTCAATGCATTAAGGTTCGGGGCCAAGACAACGCATGACCATGTGTTGCCCATGATGACTTGACCATCTTCAATACAAAGGATGTTTAACTTTTGTCCCAAACAGCATGTTCTTTTGATCTGCCATACATTAAGAACGATTTAGTCAAGTTGTAAGGTATTCGCGCCCGTGAGTGATACCTTACTTCTAAGTTTTCTTCGTGACCTTCGTGTGGGAATGAATGCAGAACCAGGCATTGCCATGATCTTAAAATCTTTATTAAGATCTTAACTTAAACACTAACAATGATAATATTTATATTATAACTTAGCGGATTTGAGGTGACAAAACACACAATACGTATTACCAAATAAGCGCGATTTTGATCACTTTATTCCCGCCTATTCCTAATCTCAACTTATACACAGTCATGATAACAGAATTATCCTACCTTAATCTCTTGTTTGACCGCAATCCTCTCGGATCTTAAATATCTTTTGTTTAATCTCGCATGGAATAGTATTCACCTTGACTTGATTGATCTGTCACGGATAGCTTCACACTCAATGGCGGCTTTCTTCTCTTCCTTCAGCTCACGCTCTTAAACTCAGACCAAGTGTGTTACTGCCAATGGAGCATATTTCGAAGGAGATTGACTCAAAACTTGTTTATGTATGTATGTTTTTGCATAATAAATTCAGTCTCGATACTTTCTGAACAGCCCTCGTATTTTCTATATACATCTAGAATCTATAGTTTGCTGAAAAAAATTGCTTGATTAAAATGGCTCTTCACCACAAACAAGGAGAGCTCAAGATTTTAATCATATTTACCTCGTAAGCAAATAGAGTTTTTTTTTATTATAAAATAGTTCTTATAATAAACATATAAAACTCTTTAAAGTTTCTTCCTTCACGAATTTAAACTCTACCAACTAGTTGCAACTGGTATTGGAAAAAATAACAAGAAGTACTGAGAGGAAATTTGGCTAATGAATTCAGTAATGGGTATTAATTACAAAATTACAAATTGGAATGTTAGATCTGGGAAGCGCATCATAAAAACACTGAGTTCGAACATGCTCGGAAGGGTTAAAGCAGTATTACAGAAAAAAGATCACGAATTGGTTGTTGAAATAATTTAAAAGGTTTTTATCTTTATATTTTTAACCAAATGAAGCAGATCCAGGGTTCGTATGTATCAAAAATTCTACATGTTTGATTCAATGTTCCATTCTTCTTGAACAAAATATAAGAAATAGGTACTTTTCCGTTTCACCGGCACAGGCGATAAAGTCGCTAAAAACGATGCAACCAAAGCCAAACGAAATACTCCTTCTGGTAACCTTTTATCATCACATTTTCAAAACAAGACACTGTCTTTTCTTATCTGTAACATCTTTTTCCTATTACATCAAAAATGGATGAAAAGCTAATAAGGATTAACATTTATTATTATTTGTTGTGTGTATTGTGCGTTGTCGCCAATAAAGACTGCTTGACGAGATTTGATCAGGCGAAATGGAAAAACACCAAAAATTGCTTATATGCATGCAGTGGTTTCCCTAACCAAAAATCATCATGAAATTTATAAAACATATTATTAACAACTCAGAGGTGCAACAGCCCATGAGGGTTAATTCCTACTGTGCTCATCTCAGTATACGTGACCTTGGACCCTGATGTGCATGAGCAGATGTTCCGATCAGGTGGTCAGTCTGGTGTGAAACTCCCAGTGTTTAGTTCCCAAGCAAGCTTGGAACTCAATTATAGATCCAATGAAGGGATGAAAGGCTGAGTCGACCTTACTCATCTCGAGATTTGAACCTTGGACCTGTGGTGTGGAAACCACTGGGCCTACCACTCAGCCACTGGGTTTCAAAGCATAATATTACTTTTCTATAAATAAAGCTTTTACCCGGCTATGTTTGAAGGATGAACAATTACTTTTTTTTGTTATCACTTTTGCGTTCTGCCAATCTTCACTGATACTTCAAGGTTATTCTCTAATAATCCTTCTCTCTCTCTATTCCTATACATTCATTACAGATGTATTTAAATAGTAGTCATACTTTACATATAACACATGTAAAATCTAATCAATGACAAAAAAATTATTTGTTTGTCAAATAATAATAATAGTTATAATAATTGCATTAAAATCTCATATCGTGAACTTCAAGGAGTAGTAATTTGTGTTCTCTTTAGTTAATTCGCAACTTTCGGTCAAGTATAAAATAAGTTTACTTTCAATTCTGCATTCAGTCGCTTTTCAGAATTTAAACATTTTTAAAGACATATCTTCAAGAGCAGGCAAAAAAAGCAAACAACAGAACATTATTAAACTAAAAAATATCATTATAAATTAATTTCTTTAAAGCATGCACGTAAAAAATATTTAAAACATTCCTAAATGAGAAAGTTCATCTGATTTGAGATGCTAAGTTTATATGTGCATCGTAAATCTTTTCCATTGTCCACTATTGTCGCAATGGACTAAATTCATGATGATCACATGTTAAAGGCAATCAAGTGTTTCCCATTGATTAAAA
The DNA here is from genome assembly GCA_019973935.1 of Trichonephila clavipes. NCBI lineage: Eukaryota > Metazoa > Arthropoda > Arachnida > Araneae > Nephilidae > Trichonephila > Trichonephila clavipes. The sequence goes on along the minus strand of BMAU01021220.1, from coordinate 168,401 downwards.
ATTGACATACTAGTATTCAACTTGTAAAGTTAAGATAACGTTTTAAATTTGAAGATTGGGTAAAGAGTTCACGTGTTAAAATTCTTCAAACAGTTTTCAAAATTTAAAAAAAGAAAAAACTTACATTATACGAATAGTTTTAAATTAAGTGCATTTTGTTTAACTATGTGCACACACACACACACATTATTATATCGTTGACAAATATGTACTTTCTAAAAGAAAGTTTCTGCAAAAAGTAAAAGTTGGCAACAGTGAAACACATGAACTAATTGGCTGAAAACACGTGTTTATATTTATGATATAATCACGACGTCGCATTCATTTATGAACTGATTGACTGAAAACGCGTGACTGAGTTATCATGTGACTATGACGTCACATGAATTTAGTCCATTTGCAAGTTACCATAATTTCCGTTGGAGATTATTTTTCAGGAAAATATCCCCAAAAATAAGTATTTGCAGCCAATAATAAATTCGTTAAAAAAAATATGCTGGTGCTATCTGTTTGAAATAGTCCCAACAACGTCAAAAATAATTCAGACTGAACTTAAAATTAAAAAAAAAATATTTAACAAAGACACAAAACTGCATGCTGGCTACGCTAGCCCAAATAGGGAGACATACTTTCTTATGTATTATTTAATTCTACTCTAAGAAAATCAATTATTTCCTATTAAAATGTATATGGCGCTTTCGACTTCGATACTTTAACACAGAAAAATTAAAATTTCATTTTGCAATGTAGCTAAAAACAGCATATTTGATTTCAAAAATAAAAATTCAATGAACATTACCTTTTAACCATTTGCTTTATATCCATAGAAATTTTCATTATCATTGGAGCTTTTTCCTGCCCACAAATGTGTATGCAGTTTGATCATTTTCCTACAACAATGACGGAAAAAAGCCTTAAACAATGTCTATTTTAGTACATAAAAGTTATTATTTTCTCTCACAAAGAAACTTTTATACGTATTTTAATGATTGTGACATTTTTGTCAGACGATAATTTTCATACGATAAAATTCCTTTTTCAAATCATAGTAGACATTTCTGCTCATCGAATAGAAATACTTTTATTAATTTTAATTTCATAAAATAATTCAAAAAACATAGTTCTAATTTCATGTTTCATGTGTTGTCATAAAATTAATTCTTTGATTGTAATTATTTGTTTACCGTTATAAAACTGTATATTTTTGTGCGCTATTTCCATACACATGTCAGATTTTTTTGCTTATAAATTGATTTTAATTTGTTGTATTTTTTTGCGTAAAATTCTTGCCAAATGGCAACAACGTTCTTTCAGAATACTTAATTGAATAATTTTTTTTCATGCAAAAATGCATCACTTAGCACTCCTAGAATATTTTTTAATTTCCTTTTCGTCACGTGCAAAGCAATAAATATATTTAACTAATTTTTAAAAATTTTACTTTATTATAATATTTAGTTTGATAAATATCATAATAATGACTTTACAGTAAAATAAAACAAAAAGATAAAAATTTTAGTTAAATGAATTATCTCAAGTTTCATGTTAAAGAACTGAAGTATTTTTAGAACGAGCGAAAACTATTTAGAATACTTTTAAAACGAGATTTAAGCCTCGTACAAGCGAGACATTCTTTCCACAATCTTCATGTAAATGTACCTAGTTTAACGCCTTAAAAATAGTTTGAATACGAGGAAACTCCTGTATTTCAAGAGATGAAATAGTGATAGTTTCGACAGTGGAGAAGCAGAGAGTTAATTAACATTATTTAAAGTGGTACTTGAGACGTAATTCTTTACGGTGAATTATTTCGAATAATATTTCATTTCTTCAGTTTGTTGGCTGTATTCCACTATAGAAATTAGCCTGGAAAATCTAAAGGCTTTCTTCTGTGCTTCAAAATTTTTGGCGTGTTAAAACGAATTTGTTCATATATATAATTTTAATTATTTTTACTTTATTTTAGATAAAACTTATAGTATAATGAAATTATCACACACAAAACAAATTACTTAGGAAAGTGTAATAACTCTTTTACTTTCCTAATATCTCCTCACATCCATCAATACAAATACAATTAACTCTTGATTAACATAAATTCTTTTTGGTTAAATATAATAATCATATACAATCAAATTACAATGTTCGTCGCTTCTAAATCATTTAAGGTATCCGACTACGTTCGGAACCATGATTTTCAAAAGCGCATAAATAGATAACTTTCGTGATATTTAGTGTCACTTAGATTAGAATATATGCATAAAATTGTTTTAAGGACATTTTGTCAAAAACATTTATTTAAATATAATATTTTGGCAAAAAATTAACTTAGAATAATCTTTTTTCCAAAAGTTCTCCTTTTGTGAAAAATGCTTCTATTAGAATAATATTTTGCCTGTATATAGCTCAGACCTCTGTTAAGAAGTTCAACTAGAATTTTTGAAATATATAACTTAGAAGTGGTTTTATTCATATTTTACGACAACAGAGGGGAGCAATTTTAAGAAAAAAACGCGAATAATTATTTTAATTGGTGGTACCTCTGAAAATAATGTGAATTTTTCAAAATTTCTAGTTGAGCCTCTGTAGAGAGGTCTGAGCTATATACGGGCAAAATATTATTATAATAGAAGCATTTTTCACAAAAGGAGAACATTTGGAAAAAAGATTATGCCAAGTTAATTTTTTGCCAAAATATTGTATTTAAATAAAAAAAATTTGTCAAAATGTCCTTAAAACAATTTTATGCATGTATTCTAATCTGAGTGACACTAAATATGAAAATTATCCATTTATGCTCTTTTTTAAAAATCACGGTTCCGAACGTAGTCGGATACCTTAATTTAAACACAGTCCCAGATACTCTATTCTACTCTTTTTATCAGACCAAACCCTGTGGTCACTCTCTCACTGACGGTATTCTATTCCTTCCCGTCCAAAACAATTCTGCGCTTCCCACCTGCGAAAAAAACCAAGTAGCCTTTCCTCCCTCGACCGTCCACTCCGGGGTCAAGCAGCCTTCTTCTTGAAACTCAGCAACCCCTCACCAGTGTGGAAACGTCCCCATCTCCCAAAGAAACAACCGCCAAGCACTATGCCAACGGTAGTCAGACACTACAGAAAGTCTTTTCGTAATTGTTTATTAGAAAATGTACGATTATTTAAAAACCCCACAAATGAGAAATAATACATTATTTCATTTGCAGACTCCAAGTTATTGCCATTTGCCACGCCAGTGGTGTCAAACCAGAGCTCATTGGAGGACGGAGTGCAAATCTGTTGTGTTTTCTGATTAAAGCAGGTTCTACATTCGTCCCAGTGATGGAAGTGTGTTGGTCAGAAGGAGTCCAGAGGAATGCCTGCAACCACTCTGTGGCCTAGACACAATGTACCTACATCTGGAGTCATGGTCTAGTGAGTAATTTCCTATGACAGAAGGAGCACTCTCGTGGTTATCCCAAACACACTGACTGCAAATTTGTACCTTAGTCTGGTAATTCAACTTATAGTACTGTCATTCACGAACAGCATTCAAGGGAGAGTTTTCCAACAGAATATCGCTCACCCTCACACCACTGTTGTATCGCAACGTGCTCTACAGAGTGTTGGCATGCTACCTTGGTCTGCTAGACCACCAGATCTGTCTCAGATTGAGCACGTATGGGATATCATTGAACGACAACTCCAGTATCATCCCCAGGCAGCTCTTACCGTTCAAGTATTGACACAACACGTACAGAATCCATGGAACTCCATACCACAAAGTGGCATTCGACACCTGCATGATACAATGCATACACTGTAAGGGCGCCCCCCTAGTGTGCCCTTTTCCTAGATTATCTGTGTGAGCTAGAGGTGTAGGAATAAATGAAGAACTAGAAGCTGCCATAATCTTAATATTACTTTATTAAGATCTTAACTTAAACCAATAACAGATTAGGTAATAATATGATATGTGAGAGAATCTACGGTGGCTAAACACACAATATGTAATACCGAAATAACGTAACTCGGACCACTATCAATAACTAACTCGCCTAAGCTCAATTTCAATGTAAACACAGATCCGAATATTAAAATGGTAACTCCTACCTTAATGTTCAACCAAATATCAATCTATCTGATCCTAGTTGAAGTTGCGGTTCACTGCCTTGCAATGGTATGCACTTTGACTTAAGGGCTCTCTGTCACGGGTAACTTCAGTTAGCTGTCACTTAACCTCTCAAAACCTCTTCACACTTAAAATACAGACTATCATAACATTCCCCAAAGGCCACACGGCTTACTCTAAACTCCTGATATTTAAAAGCTTCCTAATTTGCATCTTTCCTTCACACTTCACTTCTTGGGTTGGTTGGAAAAGAGTTGCCATTCATTCTGGCCCCAAAGAATCCAAAAGGACATGTTAATGAAAAAACGCGTGAGCCCGTCACAACACGCTTGCAGGCTCACATTCAAAATTCAGGGTGTTACACTGGCTATTAATGTAACAGCATTTCACACTTGAAATGCATTTTCTTGATCTTGAATTTACATGTGATCTTGAAAATTAAACATGTTAACTAGACAACTACATTGTCTAAATTTCATTGCTTTTCAATAATTTTCTCTTGGTGTTGGGAATTTTTTTCTGTTTGTGTATTTTCGAGGCATTTCCGGAAGTTATGTACTTTTTTGTTCTACCGCAACCGCAGTGGTAATTTTGCACTTCAACATTTATGTCCACGTTTCCCTGGTTCATTATGGGTCCAGTGACGCGATTACAGCCAGATTGTGTCGTTTTTACTCGTGTTAGTGAGCATTCAAAATGTTTAAGATGACAGCAGATCCCTCCGATTTTGAAGTGAGTTCTGCAATGCGTTTCTTAAACTCAATATTAAGCCAGTTGAAATTCATCGTCAATTAGTAGAGATTTATGGTGAAAATGTAAACAGTGATGAAACCAGTGGCGTAACGGAGAACATTTGGGTCCCCCTGCAAAAATTTAGGTTTGGGGCCCCCACGTTGAATTTTACAAAGGGTAGGCACTTGTGTCAGTCAGGCTTTGGGCCCCTTAGATCCCTGGCCTCCCCCGCAATGCGGGGGTGTACGTTACGCCACTGGATGAAACGGTGGAAAATTGCGTTCCACAATTCAATGGTAGGCTTAATGACTTAATAACATGAATTAAAGAATTCAGTAAATTAACAAAAATTTATATACGCTCTGACCTTGAAACTACGCACTCGTGTTTTACGTAAGTAAAAACTCCCATTTGATCTTAAAATATCAATTATAACTTTCTTTATTCTACACAAGTTCAATTCCAATTCACGCGCATTAATTATTGTGACACTTCTAATATTTCATATTAGACATCAGATTACCGTAGCAAAGGCAAACATATTTAATCATTATAATAACAATTCGGTGAGAAACTAATGGTTTTATCACGAGAAGATCTCCTATGTTTCAAACACCGCAAATACATATATAATTATAAATATTCTTCTGAGTCAACATTTTATGGATTCAAAAGCTTATAAATTATGCAGGAAGTCGAAGTTATTGATGTGAGCATACAGAGAGGGAAAATTGATTAAAAGTTTTGTATTAATACGGAGCTGTTTCAAATTAACTCTAAATATTCTTCGAGCTCCTTTTATTGAATCGGAAATTAAGCGTTTTCCTTTCAATTCTAGGATCCAAAATCTTCGAAATTCAACAGTTGCCTATATTTGAAATGATTTTTGGTTTCCAAGTATATTTTAACGATTCGATTTTGGCAGCAGTTGGTGAGAAATTCTTTTGAGAATTAATCTCTTCCTAAGTTCCTTAAGACTGTACGCGATTGTGATAATGAGATTAAATTTTGATTAGAGAATGTCTTGAATAGTTTTTTCTCTGAGAATAAATAAATATATAACCTAGATTTTTATACCTACAGATACTTCAGAATCTTTATTGAATTCTCACTTTTTTATTCAAATAAATTATCCTAAATCTTTAACGAACTTTATTCTGTGCAAACGTAAATTGCAATTATAAAAGAAAAGTGTTTTTTCATACTTTTTGGCAATTAATTCCATAATAATGTGTTCTTAGGACTCATTAATTAATGTTAAATCAAAAGTTTTACAATAAATTGTGAAAAATAATATATTTCTCCTCAGTTTATTTTGAGAATAAGAAGGCTCAAGGAATTTTTTGAAAACCTACATAAAGTTATTAACAGTATTAAAAAATTCAAGTAAAATATCGGTAATAGAAAAGAAAGAATTTGAGTAAGTATAAGACAAATATACAGTCTGACCTCCATTTATCGAAGTCACTAAATCCTGGAAAAAATTTCCTTACATTGAAAATTCATTATATAGACGTTCATGTTTTAATATAGTTTATAAACCACATAAAACAAATTTTAAATTCATAAATAATATATATTAAAAAAGTAATTATTCACCCCTTTTTTTAAATTAATGTATGTTTATTTTATAAAGGGTGTTTTTTTTAGAGGTATAGAACTTTAAATTGCAATAAAACAACGATGTATTATTCGATTGACGTGAATTTTTTTTTATTCGAAAGATAATCTTGTGGCATTACATTTTAAATATGATTTCTGGCATAGGACTGCCACGGCTGGCTCGGATGTAGTCCAATCTGGACGTCCAATTTTCGATGACTTTTTCCAACATTTGTGGCCGTATATCGGCAATAACATGGCGAATGTTGTCTTCCAAATGGTCAAGCGTTTGTGGCTTATCCGCATAGACCAATGACTTTACATAGCCCCAGAAAAAATAGTCTAGCGGTGTTAAATCACAAGATCTTGGAGGCCAGTTCACAGGTCCAAAACGTGAAATTAGGCGGTCACCAAACGTGTCTTTCAATAAATCGATTGTGGCACGAGCTGTGTGACGTGTTGCACCGTCTTGTTGGAACCACAGCTCCTGATTGTTCAATTCAGGAATGAAAAAGTTAGTATTCATGGCTCTATACCGATCACCATTGACTATAACGTTGTGGACTTCATCATTTTTGAAGAAGGATTCCACCAGCCCATAAAGCGCACCAAACAGTCAGTTTTTCTGGATGTAACGGTGTTTCGACATACACTTGTGGATTAGCTTCACTCCAAATGCGGCAGTTTTGTTTGTTGACGTAGCCATTCAACCAGAAGTCATTTCATCGCTAAACAAAATTCGCTTATGAAAATCGACCATTATTTTCGAAATAAAATTGCACAATTTGAAAGCGTTGCTCAGGCGTGAGTCTATTCATGATGAATTGCCAAACCAAACTGAGAATAAATCACTTGGCAGCTGTTAAATCGGTCGCCATCTTGGAAAGTAATGCCAACTTAAACTTCTGTACCTGGAAAAAAACACTCTGTATATCCTACCCATCAAAAAAGAAAAGAAGAAAGAAAATCACCAAGGAAAATAAGAAAAAAGAATGTTGATGAATTCACTGTATTTTCAATATTAAGAAAATAATTTTATACTAATATTAATGAATTTCAAGGACATTTCATAATTGAAAGCATACAAGTAATATTAAACACATTATTTTATAATTAGAACATGGGACAACTCCCCTGAGGGTGAAAGAGGACGTCGATTATGTTTCTAGTGAACTGGACAATGGTGGTTAATGGTTGCACTTCTTGAATGAAACGTGCAGAACTTTATTGCTCTCGGCGAGTTAGGATCTAATAAAACCTTCTTTAAGATTTAAGATCACCATAAAATATATTAAAGAGAGAATAACTTGAAAAAATTTTTCTGAAATACTTTAAATAAAGGGAGAACAAAAATTGAATCATAAAAGCAAAAGTTCGTTATATAGAAAATGCGCTTCGCTATAGAGAGGTTATTTTACGAAGAAAATCGCAGAAAAATATAGAAAAATTCGCAGTACGAAGGTTTGTTATATAGAGGTTTGAATGTATTTTCGAAATTGACTCTAAAAAGGTTTGAAGCAAAGTTTTGTAAGAAACATTTCTGAACTTGAATTTCTAAAACGGAATTTTGTTTATCTTATACTCACTCATCTTTTTCAGAGTCGATTTACACAAAACCTGATCTTAGTGGACCTTTAGTCAACAAAATAAACATACTTTCAAAATTTGAAGTCTATATGTCTAATAGCTACGAGATCTCAGTGTGCGGTGAGTGTGGTTTTTTAAATTATAGCTTATAGGATTTTAAATTTTTATTATTTAGTATTATACTACTAAACTAATAGGATTTAGTAGCTAATTTATTACGCTATTATTTTCTCTTCTTTTTAGTCCAGTGGTAGAGTAAATATAGGGGTAGTTTGACGGAACTTAAAATGACGATTAATCCTACAGTCTTAGATCTTAGATCTCAAAATTAAAAATTAGCCACTATATGACTTTGACCTATACTGTCTTGTTGTACTTCTATTCATAATTTAATTTTAAATTAGATTTATGGCCAATTATATATAATACTTGGGGAGACAATTAAATAACCGGACAAGTCTTAAAAATTAGCTTTGTTGAAAGAAATGTACTTATACCTTTTAATCCCCTTCCTTATCAATACATAGCTGCATGAGTTTTCTACCGTTCAAAGCAGTGTTGAGGCTCATTAGGTGTTACCATCTTTAGCAAGTCTGTCGTTTTTGCCTTCACCGCTTCTACAGACTGAAAATGTGTTCCCATCAGTACAATGTTCACTTTACGAAACAGGTAGAGGTCATATGATGTGATATTTGGGCAGTACGGTGGGTCCTCGAGCCCATGAATGAGTTTGTCCACCAAGAACCGTTTTACAAACAGCGCAATGTGCATCGGGGCGTTGTCTTGGCACAAAAGCAATGCGTTGTTGCTCTGCAGATCTGACCTATTCTTCCTCACACTTTCTCAGAACCTCAATGTAGTATTGCTATTTTATTGATTGGCCTTGATGAACCCATTGAATCTTGATGATTCTATTAACATCAAACAAAAATGATGAGCATGAGTGGTTCCAGAAGTCAAAGATCGACCACAACGTTCATCAACTTCAACCCTCCAACTCTTCCGAAAATCATTTGTGTCATTCAAAAATTTGACTATGTGAAGTACAATTATCTTTAAACACCTCTTTTAATAATTTAAATTATTCAGTTGGAATTTAAAAAAAAACTAAACGAGGAATTTCAAATTTGCTCGATTTTTAAATTTATCATGATCACGGCACTTTGACACAACAACGTCTTACTAAAACGAGGATGAAAAACAAACTGAACTAGATAGATGGGGAATAACATGCCACCAACAGTGGCGTAATGGAGAAATTTTGGGCCCCCCTGCAAAGTCAGGTTTGGGGCCCCCATGTTGAAGTTTACTAAGGGTAGGCACTTGCGTCAGTCATGCTTTGGGCCCCTTTAGAACCATGCCCCCCCCCACGATGCGGGGGTTGCGGGGCTGCACGTTACGCCACTGGCCACCAGCACCAGAGGGATCAAGGTCAAACAGATTTTATTCCCACTCTTTCACACCAAGCCATTAAATAGTGGCACCAACACATGCAAAAACAGAAATGTACACGAGCGTTAACATATGCTGTCTTACTTTAGTTTCAAAAATGCTTAAGTACGACAATTTATTGGTGGTTAAAACAATAACCTTTTGATAATTAATAAAAAGTCTGAAACATTGATATAAACAGTGTATAATTTTAAACGTAAACTTTTACTGCGTAATAAGCAAAATATTTTTTAATAATTGAGTATATTTGTATATTTTATAAGAATTCTAAACTTTATACGATGCCATATTACTGAAAAACCCACGTGTGTTGTTTTCCCTGTGGCGGTACTCTCTCTTTGGGAAATTGAGATCTTTGGGTGAAGTTTACTTCCCAGCATGAACTTAAAAAATAAGATTATGGCAATCCTAGAAAATGTGATCAGGGTAACCAGATTTATCACCCTTGGCAACAAATTCGGCAAAAAATGATATCGCCAAGGAACCACCGAGAAGTTTCTGAAATAAGAGACTTTAGGGAACTGATCACAATCTGAGTAACACCACATTCATCGCTACCACATAAAAAAATCAGATATAAGATTGAGGCTGCATTGCAGCCCATATACCCAAAGATTACCCGCACCTAACGAACAAGTCAGTCTAAAATAGAATTCGCTTGTACAAAGACGTTATCTGAATTCCTGGTAGTGGTACTGTTCTAGAGAGCTATTTTTGGAGTGCGATTTACTCTGTTGTAAAAATTCTGTTACAATAGTCTGTTTGGGCTTAAAGTATCCAAATGTTTTAACTTATTATTATAGAACTACCCCATTAGAATGTAATAAAATGTTCATCCATGCATTGGGAAAATTTCCGAGCAAGTGCGCACATTATTCGGCAATCACAGACGATAAACTTTTTACATTGACTTCATTAGTAAAGATGTGGAAGCCACAGCAAGTTTAACGGAATTTAAATGTCACACGTGTACAGCGACGTGTTCGAACAGAATAGAATGTCAACCCTCCGACATCAAAATCTATCCACCAATGGGAAAGAACTCTAAAAGATATGGGAACTTTAGTATCTCAAACTGTCAAATATCCTTAAGATTTCGTGGTAGAAGACACTGCTGATCGTGTGCGGGATTCATTTTGAAGGAGTCCTGATAAGTCTATCAAGCAAGCCAGTAATGACATTCTATTCTTTTTGAACACGTCCCTGTACATGCGTGACCTATTTAAATTCCGTTAACCATAGTACGTACTGCATCTTTTACTGTGGTGTCCACAGCTTTACTAATGAAGTCAGTGTAAAAAAATTAATCGTCTACGATTGCCGAATAATGCGCCCGCGTGCAGCCGATCGGACTAGACCAGTGCTTCTTAAACTTTCAATATACGTGACCCACTATTCAATCATCATTTCCCTCGCTTCCACCCCCTTATACAATAACAATGTATTGAATTCAATAATAATATACTTTGACACTAAAGCTAAAATACGACTTTAACCTCTTATGTGCCACCGACTGTGCTGTTTTCTGTGCAGTGCTATCCATAAAATTATTCTGAAGGCTTTGGAATGCAACGAATGTATCTTAAAACTGTGATAATCCCCCCTAGAGTGATTATCTCTTTGAGTATCAGCGTGAGCTAGAGGTGTAGAATTAATAAAAGAACTAGAAGGAAACATTATCTTAATATGACTATATTAAGATATTCAACTTAAACCTTTAACAAATTAGATTATAATAATTTATGTGAGAGAATCTACGATGGTAAAGCACACCACTCACAATATATTTATAATAACGACTTAACCTAACTCGGACCACTATCAATAACTGAATCGCTTACACTCAATTCTAATGCAATCACTGATCCTAATATTAAATAATCAATCCTACCTTGTAGTAGTATCAGTAAACGATCACACTAGTATTAGATGAGGTCTTGCAATAACTCGTGTGCAATGGTATGCGCCTTGATTAATGGATCTCTATCACGTATAATTACTATTCTTCGCCACGTAACGTTATCTAAAACTTCTTCAATCTAGAACCACGGACTGTTTACATTCCTCTAATTGCGATCACTTGCCACAAATTACCATCGCGCTTACTCTTAACTTCTGATATTTAAAAGGTTCTTAATTTGCACCTTTCTTTCACACTTCACTTCTTAGATTTGGTTGGAAAAGAGTAGCCATTAATTCTGGCCCCAAAGAACCCAAAGGACATGTTAAAGAAAAGACGCGTGAGCCCGTCACAAAACCTTACATTAAATTATTTCAGAGGATTTGCTTATTTATTCCTTTTTCTTACCCCATACTTCATATACGTGCACCTATTTGAAAAACGGAGGCATCGGGAAGCGAATCGTGTAACTTTAAATTGGCAGTTAAGGAACTATTTATAAACCGTACAAATTATCACGATAAGTGTTTATATAAGCCCATGGGGTCACTGATAATTACCAAACTTGTTCTTAACTTAGTATTGGTAAATTAATGATAAAATATACAGTGTACAGTGTATTATATCAGTGTATATTTATAAGTGTATTATATCAGTACACTTATACATTTATAAGTTTATTGTGTATTACACATACACATGCACTTTTATAAGCGTGTAAATGTGTATTTTATATTTTATTATATCAGAAAGTATTTTGTTTGTTTACTTTCAGTAAATTAATAATTTTTATAACCTTTTTTGCTTGCGACTTTTCAATATGCTCAGGCCTCCTAGTAGAGTTATCACCCCCCCACCCACAAGGGGGAGCGCCCCACAGTCTGAAAAACGCTGGACCTGACCCAATAAATCTCGGAGAGTTTTCCAATCCATGAATGGACAGTTTATTACATTTTGATGTGTAGTTCTGTAATAATAAGCCATTTCTTTTGGATACTTTAAGCCGGGACGCCGCCGGAAATATACGTCGATTTCTCTTGGTGTCGTCATTTGTTTGTCCTTTGTCCATTAAAAAATCTATTTTTATTTTTTTTAAAAAAAGAGTCAAGCAAATTTACAACAATACATTTGATACAATACGAATCAAACTATATTGTTATGTAGATCGGGGCTCGAGGATTTTATGTTATCCTTCTCGAAGAGCAAAGCAGTTAGTTCTTCAAGAGCGATGAAAATTTGTTGTATAAAAAGAATCCTTGAAATGCAGGATTCAGCACTGAAATTCTCTTAATAAGTCCCAATAAGTTTTCACACCTTCTATAGTGCTTAGATATAACTAACAGTGTCTAAAATACAGGTAATGTTAAAGATTATATTCACAAGCAGCCTCTCCTCTTCTTCAACAGCCGAAGTAATACTGACACAGTTTCAAAGAGCAATTGCTATTTAAAATCTGCTCGGTCTTTCTTGAAAAATCCGCTTACATCATAGATTGTTAAGTTAATAGATTTCTCCAGCAATTTCCAGAAGCATTCTTATGATAACCAAGTCGACAAAAATAGTCGCTAACCCGCCAAAGTGGTCACCAACTCGCCAAATTTGGTCGACAAAAATGTTGCCAACTTGGCTGTATCGCCAAGATTTGATTGAAACGCCATTATAATGTAAAGGACGGCGTTTCTTGCGAATATTACAGTTTTAGCATAAAAAAAATTCAATAGAATTCAATTCACCGTGTCCGAAAAAGAATGTGTCCTTTTTCTTTATTTTTTTCTAGGCACATAGAGAGTGGTGAAAAATGACTTGAAAGCTACTAGATACTCCGGGTTTTGAAATATCCGCCCTTAATGCATGCACAAAATTGTCAACAGGGCGCCCACCAAACAACAGAAGGCATTTAGTGCTGTGGAATACGCAAAAACCATGTCTCTTATCACAGTTCAACGCTACTTTCGGTTACAATTTGGGGTCGATCCACGTGACAAGAACTTGATTAAACGTTGGCATACCCAACTAATGGAGACAGGTTACTTATCTAAAAGCAAAAGCACCGGGCGACCATGTTCGGACAATCTTTTTCGAAACCGGTGTAATATTAACATATTACACATCCAGATATAATTATTTACACTATTTTAAGCATTCATTACACAAAATTCGCAAAAAATATTTTACTTTTTGTTCAAATTTTAAGGGAAATATACAATGTGAATTTCAGACCAATATTTTTATTTCGGAATCAAGACTCAGAATAGAACCGTTACTTAAAAACTTATCCTCTATAAGTTGCTTAAGTGTGTATCAATATTCTTTAATTTTAAGAAATCATTTTGAATTAAAAGGATTCGTCAACCTGAGAAAACTGTTACATTCATGGTGTTCAGCTTCTTTTATCTTAAGATTATTTTTCGGAACAAAGTTTAATATCCTATTTATAATCCAATTCAAAACTATTTTTTTTATTTAAAAATTAAATCAATTCCTAAATTAATGAACATTTCGTGGGAATGTAAGGACTCGTATTATACAATATAACAAGAAAGCATTCTGATTGTCATCTATCTCTATTACACTCTTTAAAAACTATTTGCTTATGAGCATACCATTATTATTGTTTCAAAAGAAGGTACAAAACTTAATAGTTTTGACCTGCAAGATTTAATCGCAATTTTATCATTAATAACATAAAGTGTTGTTTTGTTCATTATCTCATCCCCCTTTTCGAACACTTAATTTTTATTAAAAAAAGAATTTAATTAATTATCACAAAATTGAAGAATAATTTTCAGTGCATAGTTGAAACATCTGTTGCAAGATTTACTTGAAATTAAGGGTTAAAAAAGAGGAGGAAATTTGCTATGTAGCAAGGTTAATAGTAATTAATTTTAAAAACCCTGCAAAATACTTGGGTTGATTAAAAGAGTTTAGAAAGAAGTTTATATAAAAACGCTTTCATAAATACCTGTGCTTGTCAAAAGCATTTAGAAAGTTGTATATAAAAATAGTTTGTAGTAATTATCTTCTTAAGAAATAAAAATTGTTAAGTTAAAAATTAAGTAATGATCCCAAGATAAACATAAAAAATGAAAAGCCCCGTACCTCAATAATTTTAATATAATCAAGTTTTATAATGGGGTTCACACATGAGATGGCCTGTTTTTAAAGCATTCTTAAGAAATTTTTTTGACGACCAGTAAAAAAAACTTTCAGTTTTTTTTATCATTTATTTATATGTATTTTAAGAGTATGTATAAAAATTCTTAGCCAAAAATATCCAATAGAACGACAGTTATAACGTTCTGAACACACCCACCTCGAAAAAAGAACGCTTACTTCCTCCACGATTTCGGCTGATTGGCTTATTTGAAATTTTTTAAAAATTAACGGCATTTTAATCTATAAGCTTCCATGCACAGAATGAACTATATTCAATTGAAAATATCAAAAATTAATTTTTGGTAGACCTCTGAAAAAAGTTTCGAATTTCATGGAGTCTTTTTTTTTTTTTTTCATGTTTTTGTTATAAAAATAGAAATATTTTGAATTTTGGAATGACTGTAGGTGACCATTTGGTGCGTATATATGTGCTGAGTCTATTCTGTCAAACCGTTCTTGAGATATGATTGAGGAAAAATTAAAAAACACAGTGTTTTAAGAAAAAGGCGCGTTTAAGGTATCCAACTACGTTCGGAACCGTGATTTTGAAAAAACGCATAAATGGATAATTTTCCTGATATTTAGTGTCACTTAGATTAGAATACATGTATAAAATTGTTTCAAGGACATTTTGACAAAGAAAATTATTTAAATACAATATTTCGGCAAAAAAATAGCTTAGAATAACCTTTTTCAAAATGTTCTCCTTTTCTGAAAAATGCTTCTATTACTACAATATTTTTCCTGTATATAGCTCAGACCTGTGCACAGAGGCTCAACGATGATTTTTGAAAAATTCACATTATTTTCAGAGTTACAACCCATTGAAATAATTATCGGTGCTTTTTTCTTAAAATTTCTCTCCTCTTCATCTGTTGTCGTAAAACATGGATAAACCCACTTCTAAGTTATATATTTCGAAAATTCTAGTTGAGCCTCTGTACAGAGGTCTGAGCTATATACAGGCAAAATATATTATTACAATAGAAGCATTTTTCGCAAAAGAAGAATATTTTGAAAATGGGTCATACTATGTTCATTTTTTGTCAAAATATTGTACTTAAATAATTTTTTATTGTGGTACTATTCTTAAAACAATTTTATATACATTTTCCAATTTAAGTGACACTAAATATCATAAATATTATCCATTTATACGCTTTTGCAAAATCACGGTTCCGAACGTTTCAAGTCCAATTAAAACAATGAACATCTTAACTTAGCGCTCCGAACAGCTGCTCTTTTAACACCTGTTTCTTTATAACGACTTAGAATTTTAAAAAATCTCTTTATCACCGTATTTTTGACCTGCTAAGGAAGTAAATTATGAAAAAACTTCGTTTTTCTTGAACCCATCACATGGGTGAACCCCCATAATCTTTTTATTTATTTTAAAGTGCTATTATTAATTTTAATTTAATTTATTTTAATTGCTATTATTAATTTTAATTTAATTTATTTTAATTGCTATTATTAATTTTAATTTAATTTATTTTAATTGCTATTATTAATTTTAATTTAATTTATTTTAATTACTATTATTAATTTTAATTTTATTTATTCAAGGAACTACTTAGAAAATGTACTCGGATTTAATGGCGTGTGCGTGTGTGTGTGTGCGTGTCAGTACAGTTCAAAGTACAGCTCAGTCATTTAATATAAGAAACTCATACAATAGACTTAAGACTAAGATTAAATGGTCGAACATTGTTTCAAGCCCCTTGTTTCCCCTTTCATTGTTTCCACTTTACTTGCATGTATTACCGGGCTGAAGTAAAAAGAGAAAAAAAAAGAGTTTGAAAAGTTTTTTTTTGTAAAAACTAATTTTAATGGATATAAAACCTCATAGTAATATAAATTAAAATAGTAATCTTATTTAGAAAGCATGTAAAAAATCTTTAAAATTTTTTTTTATTTTCTATATTTCTTACTTATTTTTCATGAAAGAAAGTAACGGCAGAAATTTGATAAAAACTTTTATATCTGGTTTTTATATTTTAATCGCAGAATGAAACTTTACAGAAGGGGAAAAAACGCTCCTTTAACTTTTGAGCAAAGACAGGTATCTTAGCTAGACAAAGTTTAAATACCAGAAGTTAAAAATTTTATCTTATCTCATTTACAATTTCCTTGCCAAGAATTACGGTAAAAATCTGGACACTCTTTTTAAAAAATTTCGCTTCTCTTTCTCGTTATTAATTTCTTAGAGAAGACTTTAAATTGAAGAAGGTGAACTGCTAAATATCACACTTTTTAGCTGAATCTGCTGAAACGTGAATATCTTTAACGTAAATGAACTTTACATTGTGTAATTTAAGTCATATTTTTAAAAAGTAAATTATATTTCTTTTTAAAAAAATTAGCTTTAAAAAGGGGTTTTTTAAACTACATTTTTAATCTTGTAATAAGTTTTTCTTGATAAATATATACCACAAATAAAATAGGTTTGTGCAGAAAATTTGCAATCTGAATAAAATTTCACTTTAAAAAATGACTGCATTACATTATATAAAAATACCTAATTCCCATTACACTACAAACGAGTTAAATACAAAAATGGGATTTACTTTGATTTCCAGCAATCTATCACATTACTTTATTTAATCATTAATTTATCTAATTATTTCACTTCCTAATGGCACCACAAATTATGAAAGTCATAAGAAATATTTTTATAAGAATCTAAAAAGTAAAAACTCGCTTTCTGAGGAAAAAAAGGGCTGTAAACACATTAAAGTGAGGTTCGAAGGTATTTCTTTTTCATTTCAGTTAACTAAGGCGCAGCATGTTGTGGACAGGAGGTTGATAAATCAAATCAAACATCAAACGAACAGTTAGCTTGTAGACGAAAAGCGAAAATAAAAAGGAATAATTTGCAAGTCTTGAGGATAGTCTCAGAATTAAAAGGAAAAGTCATTAAGTAAATCACAAAAGATAATAAAAAAATAATTTAACATGATAATCACTTGGGAACAATTTTTATTTCTCCACATAATCTTCAGCAACGTTGAGAGATGCACCTATTCCGTCCTTTATTAGAGACCCAATCCAGCTACATAAATTTCTTTGTGTTGCTCTGTCATCCGCAGTAGGACTCCATGTTGAACGTCTCCATCATCTGCAAATTGTTTGTGCCTCCAAGATGTTGTTTCTGTGGACCAAACAAATGAAAGCAAATGCCCATTCGATTCATTTTTGTATTCTTCGGTCAGTTGCTGAAGTGCACAACGTGCTCAA
This sequence comes from Trichonephila clavipes, assembly GCA_019973935.1. Taxonomy (NCBI): domain Eukaryota; kingdom Metazoa; phylum Arthropoda; class Arachnida; order Araneae; family Nephilidae; genus Trichonephila; species Trichonephila clavipes. Next base: position 150,624 of record BMAU01021220.1, on the reverse strand, counting down.
ACTTTTTGGAAATTAAAACGGTCATGCATTATGCTAAGAGTCGTAACGGAGAATATTAATAGCCCCTGAAAAATAAGGTTTGGGGCCTCAAGCTGGATCTTACAAAGAATTACAAAACCATTCGTACTTTGCGTCAGCCATGCTTTCGGCCCTATAGAAACCTGCCCCCATGATGTGAGGATTTCGAGGGTGTACGTTACGCCCCTGATTATGCTGTATGCTAAACCATGAGAACATCCTATTGTCGTTGCGACGTTGTCCCGCTTCAATCAACCCGAATCAATTCTTCCACTTGTTGCTCAATTGATTTTGTTACAATCAAAACTGGACGGCCACTTCGATCTTAATCAACAATTTTGGAACTGCCTTGCGAACTTCATTTAAGTGTACACTGCTTTGCGTGATCAACACTTCTCTCTCCATAAACAGGTAACATTTATTTATGAATATTTTTTCATTTATCTCCTTTCGCTCACAAAAATCGGACCACAGCACGCTGGTCTTCTATCTTACAATCATTCAGCACCATCGCCATTTTTGAAACTGCATTATGTATACGGGCGAATGCTCCATACTCAATATGAATTGAATATCATGCTGTATATCAGCATTATTTGGAGATATCTTTTACTACTTTAAATCCTGCCATATGCATTTGTGACTTCCTTAAGGTATCCGACTACGTTGAGAACCGTGATTTTGCAAAAGCGCTTAAATGGATAATTTTTATGATATTTAGTGTCACTTAGATTAGAATACATGGGTAAAATTGATTTGACAAAAAAAATATTTAAATGCAATATTTTGGCAAAAAATTAACTTAGAATAATCTTTTTTCAAAATGTTCTCCTTTTGTGAAAAATGCTTCTACTATGATAATATTTTGCCTGTATATAGCTCAGATCTCTCTACAGAGGCTCAACTAGAATTTTTGAAAAATTCACATTATTTTCAGAGTTACCACCAATTGAAATAATTATTGGTGTTCTTTTCTTAAAATTGCTCCCATCTGTTGTCGTAAAATATGGATAGACCCACTTCTAGGTTATATATTTCAAAAATTTTAGTTCAGCCTCTGTAGAAAGATCTGAGCTATATACTGGCAAAATATTATTATAATAGAAGCCTTTTTTATAAAAGGAGAACGTTTTGAAAAAAGGTTATTCTAAGTTAATTTTTTGCTAAAATATTGTATTTAGATAATTTTTTTTCTCAAAATGTCCTTAAAACAATTTATACATGTATTGTAATCTAAGTGACACTAAATATCATGAAAATTATCCATTTATGCGCTTTTGCAAAATCATGGTTCCGAACGTAGACCTTAATGACTTACCTTTGTATAAGCAATTCATGATGACACGGCTAGCTAGTTAATATATATTTGTATTAATTATCAGACATCACAGCACTGAAAATATACGATAAAGAATAGGTACCGAGTTACATGATGACCTACCTGGGACTAGCCCCAGGATTAGAATATCTAAGTCTGCTAGGGGCTGTTGTTGGATCTGTGGTATAGTCTTTATTTTTAATAATCTCTTCGATTTTCCAATAAAAACTTTGAGATAAATTTGTGTTTATATATATTTTTAAGAACTCGGCATATATAAAGCTGATGAAGGCAGACAAGAACAATGGCACAAGCAAAAAAAATTATCCCTTTCTATATAGTATATCAAAATTCTATTTATAGAATGATTTATCATAACTTTAAGTCAAGTTTCAAAATTATTTTACAGTGTTATTATAATATAGTACACAATAGGAATCCTCAGCTTATTATTAAATTTAACATAAACAAGAGTAAGTAAAATGAATTTTCTTTAAATTTCCTGCGAACTTTGGACATTTTTCTTAGAACAACGGAGGAAAGTTTGAAATAGTTTCCTAACACAAACTTTTAATCTGGTTAAGTTAAGAAAATTCTTTTGTCAATGTTGATGTAAAATGAGCTTAGTTTAAACACTTTTAAGGCATCGATTTTGAGTGGGATAGAACTTATGTAAATTTTTAGAATTATAATGCTAAGAATAGCTTTGACAGTGGCACAGTGGAACATTAACTCATGTTATTTAAGTGCGTGAAAGTATAGTTTTTATGATGAATTTTTTCGAAATAAAATTTCATTTATTTCTCTTAATTAGTATTAGTCATAAAAAATTATCTTAAGAAGTTATAATATAAGCTACTGTATTTTAAAATTTTATATATTTTGATAGAAATTTAAGTATAATATCTCCCATATTTTATGGATTTTTTCTATGAGTAATTTTAAACGTGTGAATTTTTTTCTATGGGTTTACGCATTGCTTAAAATATTCCGAAAATTCGTTTGTAAAATTCTTTAATTTTACACAAAAAGAAATTTGAATAGGATAATTCGAAGTATTACTTAAAAATATTAAAAGCTGCATAACGTTCCAAAGAGTTAGTTTAGAATAAAGGTCATTCGAAATGGCGGTTGATAAGAAAATATCAAATTATTTTTAAAATTTTCACCAAAATTATTCTAATTATTTTTCTCTCGTAGCATACAGCTTTGTTTGAAAACGAGATATTTATTAAAAGATTAATTAAAAAATTTTAAGAATTATATTTTAGAGCCATTATCATATGATCAAAATAATATACTGTTAAAATATTTATGTTTAATAGATTTAGATTATTTTTGTTTGTGCATTTTAAAGTAAAAATAAAACATTAATGTCATAACTTTTGCAGATACTTTGGAAATTATTAAATAAACAGTAATTATTGAAATAATGCATATTAAACTTATGGAACTAATGCATGGAAATTATTAAATCAACAATAATCATTGAAATAATGCATCTTTAACTCATCACCAGTCATTTCCATTTTTTCTTAATTTTTATGAGTAGAGTGTATTTCTTCAATATGATACATTCATTCTTCTTAATATATTTTTCTTTAATTTTGTCGTGTCCAAATAAAAGTTTGAAATATAGCTCTATATATGAGCTCTTTATATATCCATACAGCATGTATTAAATTTCCTTTCTCTGGAATAATATCTAAATTCAATGAAAATACTGACTTCATTCTGAATCATGGTTAACAAATTTTGTACTCCTTTTTAAAATGTAAGCAGGGATTTAGTTTGTAGGAAATTCTACCTCATAAAATATTGATTAAGCATATTAAGATTATTACTGTTAATAAGATTGATTATTAAGAAACTGATTATTAAGAAAATACTGTCGGACCTCTATATAACGAAGTCGCCAAGTCCCGGAAAAATGTTCGTTATATGGAAAATTCGTTATATAGAGGTTCATCTTTTAATATACTTTATAAACCACATAAAACAAATTTTAAATTCATAAAAACTATATATTAAAAAAGTAATTATTCACCCATTTTTTCAAATTAATATATGTTTATTTTATGTATCTTACCCATCAAAAAAGAAAGAAAGAAAAACTGAAAGGAAAACAAGAAAAAAAGAATGTCGAAGAATTCTTTGTATTTTCAATATTAAGAAAATTTTATACTAAAATTAATGAATTTTAAGATTTAAAGCATATAAGTTATATTAAAGATGCATTATTTTATAATTGAGATACGGGAGAACTCCACTGAGGGTGAAAGAGGATATCGAAGATGTTAACTGGGCAATGGGATGATGGATGAAACGTCCAGAACTTTATTGCTCTCGGCGAGTTAGGATCTAATAAAACCAGTTAAAGATTCATAACGACCATAAAATGTATTAAAGAGAGAATAACTTGAAATTTTTTCCGAAACACTTTTAAAAAAGGGAGTATAGAAATTGAATCAGAAAAGAAAAAGTTCGTTATATATAGAAAATGTACTTCGCTATAGAGAGGTTATTTTACGAAGAAAATCCTGGAGTGCTCAAGGTTCCAGGAAAAAGTTCGCAGAAAAATTCGCAATATAGAGGTTCGACTGTATTTAAATATTTTAGATTTTAACGTTCATTTTTATTTAACCAAGTTAATTACTTTTTATACCATATCTGCTTAGTCACCAAATTATTGTGGTCATTTACAAATTCACTAATTTCTCGCGTAAGAAAATCCTCTAAATATTCAATAATATATTCTTCTTTAGAATTTTAAGCAATGCCATAATTATTTTTTTCACAGTGTTAACGGATATTTAACTTTTAACTATATTTGACTTCAAAGCAAATATTACTTTTCTCCTTACCATTATGCCTTATAATTTCAATGAAATCGGTATTTTCCTTTTTAACTCAGAAAAATCCCAACCATAAGAAAATTTTATCTGAATTAATCAAGATTTTGCAATCATTTTTCAATTGATCTTTTCAAGTTCATTCTTCAATTTTATCACAAGTATCTATTACAGAAATATACTAGAGATAATTTAATGAATTGATGTTTACTGAAAAGGTTTACTTTTTATATGAGAAGACAAAGTATAATTTTCATACCACTGGATGTGATTTGGGAAAGGTTAAATTATAGGTGAGTTTTATTGTGTGTTTTAGCCTGTATGTGGTTTACTATACATGGCACATACATAACACTTTTAAAGTTAATAAAAATATCTGAATTTATTAAATTTTTGATAGAAAAATTTCTGAAATTTCGTAAATATTACCATTATGCTGATTCCTTTTTAAAAATTTATTTCATAATAATTTTCTGGTAATATAGTTGCGAAATAGAGTAATAGAATTCTAATATTTTCATGTGTATTGCGGTGGTTTCCAACAAAGGACAGATTTCCTATTAGTGAACTAAGGATGTCTAAATGGTCACGTAGTTTCATGTAGGAAAGTATCCAAGACCGGACAATCCAGCGCTTATGTTCTAAGGTAAGTCAACCTTTGACCTCCCTTTATCCTTATTTACTCCAGAGACCACCCAAAGGGTGCATCCGACCCTCCGAGGTCAATTTGCAAATTAAACTAAAAACAGGTCCCGAATGAAGTACCCTCTCCCAAAATTCTTGAGAACAGGGGGAAGAATACAGCAAAAGCACTTTACAGTTACAATGCAAATACAAAAAGAAAAACACACACAAGCACGCACAGGTGCTATCTTCTAATTAGAAGGAAAACCCCTGAAACAGACATAGGACACGAGGGGAAACCACTCCCAAAAGGGATTGAGAAAATAGGGAGGGAAGGAAAGTTAGGAAAGGAGACAGAAGGCCCAAACATTCTTTTTTCTAATATATTGTTGGGAAGACTCGCGTGGCAACAGTCCAACTTTCTTACAAATTCAAATAAATAAATAAATAATAATAAAATTATCCAAAGCAAATGCGCCAAACAGACCAAAAGAGAGAGAGGGGGGGAAATAATAATAAAAAAATAATAAAATGTTTTTTTAATTATATTTTCAGTTGGCATGGAGAGGTGCCCAGTTCAGCGCCCACGCAAAACTCAGGTTTCAAAGTCCACCACACGAGGGGTGACAAAGACCAATGACCGATTACTAATCACGGCTACGTCCAAACAGAAGTGATCTTCAGTCATGTGAGGTTTGGAAAGGCGTGACATTTTCCATCTTCAAAGAGATACCAAAAGGGGAAACTACGACGCTTCATAGAGATGTTTCTACAGGTTTCAACAATCTACGACGCTCCAACGCAGACTCTACTTTCAGACTTTCCCTCAGCTTGGTTTCCAAATGGGCTTGTACGCTCTCATACCTATAATAACTTAACAAAACTCTACATAACAAGCATGCAATGTCGTCCTAACGTAGCCTTCACATAAGTAATCCTACATTACCAGTACCTCAACACTTAGCAGTATGAAATTAAATAAAAACATCCTAAAACCCCCGATATAGTTAGAAAGTACAAGTCTTTTCTTTAAGTAATTTCGTTTTAGCCCATATACGCACCAATTATAGCTTAGTGAATTTAATTCTTTGTTGTTTCTCATGCTGAATTCTTATTGAAGGCTAACTGAAAGAAATAATCCAATAAACGTAAGCTCTCTATGTAACGCTAATAACCTATAGAAAAATTTGTGATTTTACAAAATTTAGATTTTACTTATTAAAAGCAACAAATGTATACATAATTATAAATGCTCTTACAGACTTGTACTTGAAAATTTAGGAGTTTATAAATTACACTGAAAGCCGTTATTGAGTATATAGAGACAGAAAATTAATTAAGAGGTATGCAATACTTCGTGATGTTCTAAATAAAGTCTAACCAAACTTTGAATTCCCTCGTTGTATACTTAAAAATATCTATATTTCACTTCCAGTTTCAGACTTCAAAGCTTCGAAATTCAAAATAGCTACCGATAATCGAAGAGACTTTCAGTTTGTGGCCAGAGTTTAGAGATTTGATTTTGACACACACACACTATATTTAATTAGTTAAATTCTAAATTACTGTGGTTATAGATTACTTATGTAACTCGATAAGATTTTAACTAAGAAATAAAGTTTTGTATACGAAATAATTTACTGTTCTTAATGAAAGACTGTAAGTTACCATTTGGCACAACGTGTTTCAGTGCGCCTAAAAATTATTTTGCTTTAACGATGAAGTATAAATTTGTATTAATAATTTGTAAAGATGGTTCTTAAAAAGTGTGTAAAATATAATTCTAAAAAATGCATCTATCTAATCCTTTTTTATACGTTCCTATTAATATATAATATGTTCCTACTAATAATATTAATTACACAGGGGTACAAAATAAAGTGAAGGAAATGTATTTTCACACTCAGAAAGCAACCTAACTCTTGAATCTTCTCCCTGTTATTCATTACAATTTTTTTTACACACAGTCAGAATCTTTGCAATTACCAAGAAACTTTCTGACGACATCTTTTAAAAAATAACTCATTTTTCTTTTTCCTTCACAGTCATGCAGATATCAAATTCGTTATAATTCATAAGCTTGCGAATATGTGGACAAACAAAGATTGCCTTTATCACTTTGGTATCGGATATACCTGGAAATTTTTGCAACTCAGTTGGAGGCAAATGCACTAGAATATTAGGTCCATGAGAAATGAGGAGTATGGCTGATAGAATATTATCAGGATAAGATATCAGCTTTTTATTTTTGCGTTTATACCTATATATAAGGCAGGAACAAAAGTAAGAATCATCAGAGAGGATTTTTCGGCTCCCTCTATGTCATAGAAACTCCAAATCCAGAGTTCAAAGCAGTCTTCTATTCCTTGAGCCAGAAGCGTAGATCGTTGAAACACTCCACACAGATTTTATAATGAGCCCATGATTTGTTTTGATCTCCAAGTTTCATGCCAAAGTACACAAAATGAAGTTGTTTTACATGGTCTGTAACGCTTTTCATGTGATTTTTAATAAACATATATTCGCCGTATATGTAACAAAAATCATCTGGAAAATTTACACAGAATTGTTTCACGAAACGCGCACAGAAAAAAACACAACTGTTAAAAATGTCTCTGAGATGAAGCTCTCACCTACGCAGCGCATGTACTACAATAAATTACACATGAAAGAAAAATTGAAACCAAGTTCAAAATTTCAGCGTCTTACGTTCAGAATCAATCTAGACGAGTGACTGTTCCTGCGTTATCAAGTCAATCTATAAGGATTTAAGTCAGGGGTGGCGAACCTTTAATTATCAACGAGCCATTTTTTCTATAAAAAAAATGCTTACGTGCTAGACGTGCCGTCAAATAATTTTGACTTGTGATTATTCAGAAAATAATAAAACTAAATATTAACACAAAAAAATACATTGCGTACATTATAGTAGTAAATGTTTTAGTTATTTGTGTAACTCAAATTATACAAAGTAACATAAGCGTGATTTCTGCTGTTGCAGATTAGATGACAAATAACTTATATTCTGGTTGTAAGATGTTACTTTTAGCAGAATGCATTCTGAATTGGAGTCATCTGCCAAGTGGTTTCTAAGCGAGACTTTAATTTTATTCATCCCTGAAAATAGTGATTCGCAGGCATAGGTCGACGAAAATATGGTTAAAATAGCATGAGCCGTCCTCTTCAAACAGTTAAACGTAACTGGAATCGAATTTAATATTTCCGAAATTTCTGGCATTTTTACTTATATTGCTTGTTAATCTTTCTGTTTCAATCAATTCTAACTTTTTTTCTTGTTTCAACAAATTTTTGAATCCATATTTAACCAGACTAGAAATCAATAAGTTATATTTCAAATTCTTCAATTTCCAACCAATCGCATTGGGGCAAGTTCAGTTTATCAAATAATGTCACACACACACACACACATCAGGGTACATAATAAACTTGAGCATTTCTGATAATTCATTGAACTGAGAAAATCTCACTGACTAAAGAATCAAGCGTGGTTGATTGTTTTGATAGGTGGCGTGCCCAAAATATTGTACCGCGTGCCATCAATGGCACGCGTGCCGATGGTTCGCCATGCCTGATCTAAGTTAATGATTCGCGAAACGCTATTGTTAGAGAAATATTGTGACAGGAAGTGAAGGAAGGCAAAGTAAAGATGTCACAGAGTCGTATTCTGTACGTTTCACCAAGGTTGAATGGGCTACGGAGGGAAGAAATGCAACGCTGTAACAATTTTTTGTATATGCATAAAAATCCAATAAAAATTAAATTTTTCAAAAACACGTGACGTGATGGAAAATTTTCTTTATTACTTCTAAAATCAGAACCAAAATTTACATTCAGTTCAGCTATCACTGCTCTTGTATTTTTTTTTCAATGTAACCCTGTGTTACTAATATATTCCAATGTTTTTCAGAATTATTTTGGAGTGATATAATGAAGTACTATGAATTAAAAACATGTTAAGGTATTCGACTACGTTCGGAACCGTGATTTTCAAAAGCGCATAAATGGATAATTTTCATGATCTTTAGTGTCACTTAGACTAGAATACATGCATAAAATTGTTTTAAGGACATTTTGACAAAATATTTTATTTAAATACAATATTTTGGCAAAAAATTAACTTAGTATAATCTTTTTTCCAAATGTTCTCCTTTTGTTAAAAATGCTTCTATTAGAATAATATTTTGCCTGTATATAGCTCAGACCTCTCTACAGAGGATCAACTAGAATTTTTGAAATATATAACTTAGAAATGGGTTTATTCATATTTTACGACAACAGAGGGGAGCAATTTTAAGAAAAAAACGCGAATAATTATTTCAATGGGTGATAACTCTGAAAATAATGTGAATTTTTCAAAAATTCTAGTTGGGCCTCTGTAGAGAGGTCTGAGCTATATACAGGCAAAATACTATTCTAATAAAAAACATTTTTCACAAAAGGAGAACATTTGGAATAAAGATTATTCTAAGTTAATTTTTTGCCAAAAACATTGTTTAAATAAATTTTTTTTGTCAAAATGTCCTTAAAACAATTTTATGCATGTATTCTAATCTGAGTGACTCTAAGTATCATGAAAATTATCCACATATGCGCTTTTTTAAAATCATGGTTCCGAACGTAGTCGGATACCTTAAATTGCAACCTCATAGTAATTTTTTTGATTGCCCATGACTTTCCTTGTTATACCTAATTTTTGCACATTCTGTTTGTCATATTATTTCCATTAATTGCTTTATATTTACAGACTTACTAAAATTACGTTGGCTTAGGAATTTATAGAAATACACCTATAAATTTAATTCAAATACATCTCTAAATCTTTTTACGCGGAATATGATGAAATAAATATTCTGAGTAATACCATTGGATAACTTGACGTGAAATCGGCCCGCAGGTCTTGAAATTAGCAGGAAGAAAAAAAATGAAGAATTTGTACTAAGTATATGATAGAGTTCAAAATAATATATATATTCTACTCACAAAGAGTTTTCAATGAAATAAAAATATTTTTACAGAAAGTTTGGACATTGTCCACTTCTTTGCCGAATTAGACTGTGGCCTAGAAGACCGTTCATAGGGCAAAAGAGAATACAATTTGGTAATGTTAGTGAATAGGAATGTCTTGGTGATAAATGTGGTCACATATAAGTAATGCCAATTCAGTATTTATAAACTATATGATAAAGAGAGCAATATAAAGTAAATATTGAAGAAAAGAATTCTGTTATAGAAGAAAATTCATATTTTTAAATGTTAAAAAATACAATAAATCTACGAAGGATTAAAGACAGAAAAAATGAAGCGTAATGTTTTTTCTTTAAGGGATCAATTTCTAATCTTTAAAGAACGTCCTACCCATGAAGTTTAAACAATTATTTTTTAAATCTATTATTTTATATTCTATTAAAATCCTTTTTTCCCACTATATCCTTTTCATATTTTACAAATATTCGAAGCTAATTAATTATTAACTTTATTTTGAGAGCTAAATTAGTTATCACACAAAAATCCTTAGTAAACAAATTAACGGTAAGAAAAAAGGAGAAATTTAACTATTATACAAAATAATAAGAATTATTTTCAAATTATCTCCTACTTTACTTACACTTTCAAGAAACTACTTCTGTCAACAAAATTTTAACAGCATACCCTTACCATCATTTTAAAAGAAGATCGAAGTTCTAACATTCTTGTCCGACAACAATTAATGATAATTCCATCATTAATAATAATGTGATGTTTTTCTCATTAACGTATTTTTGGTACTTAGGTATTTTTTACACAAAGGTTTTAATTAATAACCCCAAAACTGAAGATTAATTTTCAGTAAATCATTCAAACATCTGTCACAAGCCTTATTTGTAAACAGGAGGGGATTTTTTTTCTAATAAAGAAGAAAAGAAAAAGCAACATTCATGGTATAATGGTGTTTACACAATAATTAAGTTTTTTTTTAAAAAGAAATAAATAAAGCTCTGCTTTTTTTCTCTCTCCTTACACCATTACAATAAAGATCTGCTTACCTCTGCTTTTTATTGCATTAAAAAGAGTAGAAACATTCTGCCAATTATCTTTTTGGAGAATAAATTTATAAAAGGGGAAAAAGGTTCTAAGCAAAAATGCTTCACTAAAAGTTTAACTTACAAAAAATATATGCTGAGAGGTATTTGATTTGTTATAATTTTAAAGTAATATGTTACTCTTTCAATGTTAGGATTATTATAAAATTAATAGTAGCATGTTTGTGTGTGTGTGTCTTAATTTCTTCAAGTTAAAATAATTTTCTAAAATTATACATTTAGGATGTTATTTCAAATGTTGTTGAATTCTTAAAATATTATATCACGTCATTTATGTAAATGGGATATGAATTATTGTATAAAAAAACCTAGAGAAAAGGAGAAGTAGTTTTTATAATTAAATGTTACAAAAAACTATGGAGATTCTATATTATAGAAAACCAGAAATTTAGAGGCAAAATCGAAATAATTAATTTTCATGCGTTGAATTTTTGTTTATTATGTGAACTTCTAGTTCCTTCTGTGGTGTGAAACAGTTCACCTTATAAATTATCAAATATCACATATATTTGTAAGAAGGGGGAGGGAATGCCTAAATATAGACTTAATGCTACAAAATAATGATTTAAGCTGTTACTCCCACAAATATTTAAAATTTAAAAATTGAAATTTCTACAATGACCCCCTCTTTCGACATAAATATGGAAAAAGAGCGACATATTCCGCAATAATCAATCGATTGATTGATTGAATATTAACGTAGCACAGTTCAGCTACTCGAGGGCTTTTGGCGACGGACCACGTAATTTTGAACCACGGTCAAGTGACGTGGACGACACCTGAGCTGGCACCCCCTCTCCTAACTACCACACCACACCAACGGGAGGACGTTTCACCTCTCGACAGATTTAACGTGCATCGCTGCCCTACACGGCGGGTCTTTAGTGGTACTGGGCTCGAACTCGTGACAAGGCAAGTCACGATCCGATACCTATGCCACTCGCCGCAATAATCAAAGGGGCCGAGTTAGAAAGGAAAACCAGTTCATGCAGCTGTTAAACATTGCAGAAAAAAAGTATAATAGCAGAGATGCCAGCTTGCTGTCAACGAAGACATTTCCATTATACAGACGAGGGTACTGCGTATTATACAATCGATCAATTTCACCAAATCAAAAGACGTCGCCATTTCATAAAATGTCGCCAAACGCTGCCATCGTTGTTATTTTTGTGTTCAAACATCCGTGGGAACGGTTTTTAATATTGCTTACTGAGGCGTTTGGGAAAATTAATGGCGGCGTTAGAATTAAAAAATTAAGTAATTGTGATATATATATATTTACGTCACGGCTATTAATTACAGTATTTACATTAAATGGAAGTTAATCATACACAATTATTTAAATTCTGCAGAATATGTTCTTTGTGAAGGAGGAGGTAAGCACTCGGGACTTCGGTTTGCACATGGGTCAGCCTTTGGCTTTCTCAAGGCCACCAGTTGAATGGTGATGACAGATGAAAAACACGACAATATTTAGGGGTGCACGTGTGGATGTGAACTGTGCAATGCTATCTGTATAAGGAAAAAGATTTTTCAGCTGTCGGACGGAAAACGTTGCATTTGGCGACGTCTTTTGATTTGGCGAAATCGGTCTGTGGTATAATATATAAGTACCAAGACGAGTTCAGGAGGAGATATATGATTGGAAGGACAAATTGGTTCCCAAAAAAAGGTCCATGGCCCACAGGTTGTGGCGAAAAGAGCTGTAAGAAGAAAACCCACCTATTCGAGGGGCATCAGTACAATCTGATGAACGTCAGCATGCGTGAACAGATTATTAGTTAGTATCCATTGAAAAACCAACAGTACGTTTCCATCGAGCTGTTGTAGCACAAGCAAAACATCTTGAATGCTTCTAAATTGCACAGGACCATTATTCGTCAATTGACCCCCAGTAGCTTGTCCACATGGTGTCCATTAAAAAAGGTTTCCATTGACCCAGCAGCAACCATTCAATATTGTCAGGCTAAAATTATGTGCAAGAGGAAATGACGCATAATTATGTTCTCTAACGATTTATGTTTCTGTTTAAACAATAACAGCTGTGTAGACCCCCCCTGGGTCTCACCCCGAACACCAAGATTAATTTGAGGCAAAGAACCACTAAGAGCCATTTTGAATAATAATAATAATTATTTATTATAATTTTCTCAAAAAAATCTCTGTTAAAATAGAATACTATTATGTTACGTCACTTAAAGGGATTTGCCTTTATATTAAATTAAATTACTAATAATGCAATTAATTAATACTTAAGCTCAAGATCAAGTAAGGTTTACCGAAATAGGAGATCCAAGAAATACACGTACTCGAATTCTTAACTTTCATTAACTTTAACTAAATCGCTTAAACTGACGCTTATTTTAAGCGTACGTAAATTTTATTTACCGCTGGCTTATAAAGGGTGTTTTTTTAGAGGTATAGAACTTTAAATTGCGATAAAACAACGATGTATTATTCGATTGACATGAATTTTTTTTATTCGAAACATAATCTTGTGGCATTACATTTTAAATATGATTTCTGGCATAGGACTGCCACGGCTGACTCGGATGTAGTCCAATCTGGACGTCCAATTTTCGATGACTTTTTCCAACATTTGTGGCCGTATATCGAATGTTGTCTTCCAAATGGTCAAGCGTTTATGGCTTATCCGCATAGATCAATGACTTTACATAGCTCCACAGAAAATAGTCTAGCGGTGTTAAATCACAAGATCTTGGGGGTCAATTCAGAGGTCCAAAACGTGAAATTAGGCGGTCACCAAACGTGTCTTTCAATAAATCGATTGTGGCACGAGTTGTGTGACATGCTGCGCCGTCTTGTTGGAACCACAGCTCCCGGACATCATGATTGTTCAATTCAGGAATGAAAAAGTTAATAACCATGGCTCTATACCGATCACCATTGACTGTAACGTTGTGGCCTTCATCGTTTTTGAAGAAGGATTCCACCACCCCATAAAGCGCACCAAACAGTCAGTTTTTCTGGATGTAACGGTGTTTCGACATACACTTGTGGATTAGCTTCACTCCAAATGCGGCAGTTTTGTTTGTTGACGTAGACATTCAACCAGAAGTGCGCTTCATCGCTAAACATAATTCGCTTATGAAAATCGGGAACAACGACAATCTCGTTTTGGGCCCATTCGACGAATCTATGCCTTGCTTGATGATCGTTTTGATGAAATGCCAAACCAAACTGAGAATAAATCACTTGACAGCTGTTAAATCGGTCGCCATCTTGGAAAGTAATGCCAACTTAAACTTCTATACCTGAAAAAAAACACTCTTTATCAGCTTTCTGGTACGTCTAGCAGCACGACGTCTTCACGAATCTAATCTCCTTGAATCTTTTAAAAATGCGTTTAAAGTTGCTGGCTCAATAGCCTTCCATCATCCCCTTGCTATCTCACAACGCTCGACTTAAATACCTTAGCTAATTTGAATATCCCTTTCATCTTTTTTGGAGTTGATTGGAAATAAACGCGAATTTATATTCCCCAAAACGACGCCTAAGAAGATTAGTGGAAAGGTTCCGTACAGATTCGTCACACAGCCACCACGTGCAAGTTTGTTGTTGAAGCAGGAAATTCGACGGTAATTACAGAATACTTTACACATCAACGCTTATACATATTAAGTAGCTAAAATATAACCAAAATTAAGAATTCTTTTCAAACATTGATATATTCTTGGAAAGGAGTCTAGAAATTTTTTAAATGTTTTCTACCAATACTTAAGTACTGAATACATGTAGATACTGAAACGTTTTACAATTATTCTTTATTTTTATAAAAATGTTCATGTTTTTCTATTTATTCCCGCTAAAAATTTCATTCTTTGAAGACTTTTCATTAAAATTTACATAACCATGTTTTTTCTCTCTTTCTTAAGGAAATGAAAATGTTTTTACTGTTTAAACAATAATTATACCTTGCACCCAACTTCTAATTAACGAGTAACGCGGACTTAAAAATAATATTTTTTTAAATCCTTCCTATATTAAATTTATCCCTTCTCTTCCCTTTCTTTCGAGATGCGACAATCTGTCGAAAGACGAGCTTGGTTGCCATGGAGATATAACGTCATTTCTCTTTGTTCTCCTTCGAAAGCGAAACTGAAGCAACTTGGAGAGAGGTTTCCTACTCCCCCTCTCCCACCCCTACCATTAGTGTCGCTGTGATTTCTCTAAGGTTCCACGTAAATGTATAACCGTTACCTAACTTCTAAATGCGTTTTTATTACTAACTTTTATAATTCTATTCTATCCTATCATTAATTGTTAGGCTTGACATATTTAATATTTTATTTGGTAATTAATTCAAAATATTACATAAGAAAAATTAAATCGTGATTTAAATTTGAATAATTTTTCTGAGAAATGTAAATATTCAATCAAACCTTTTTGACGTTATTATGTCTTTAATAATAATATAAATATTAATTCCACTATTTGACTCAAAGTAAAATAAAACAATAAAACAAAGTGCTGATATAATCTTATAAAAATCAAGATAAGTTTTACAATACTTTTAAAACAAGATTTATACTTCCAAACGTTAAGACATTTTTTTCGTTATCTTGATGTCAACGAGCTTCCGCTTAACATTTTTAAAACGTAGTTGTAAATGATAGAAACTTTTGAATTCCGAGAGGTGAGATAGATATGCTAATTTTAAAAGAATGTTGAAGCACTGAGATAATTAGCATTGTTCGTGAAGTATTTGAAGCATAATTTTTGACGTTAAACTATTTGGAGTAATATTTCATTTCTTCAGCTTGGTTGATGTTTTCAGAAGTACAATTTTTTAAGGTGTTACTGAAATATTTTTCTTTTTAAAAGGTTTAAAATACTCTATACCTCCGAATCGAAATTGGACAACAGATTTTACTTATTTGTTTGTTCAAAATTTCGATATTATTTAAAATTGTGTAAAAGTGCTTTTTAGATTCCTGACATAATTTTATAACTCTAAACAACATAAAATCTTGACACAAAGTTCAAAATATTACATAGAAATGCTTTAAACCATGAAATGTGTTAAAATAATTTACTTAGAGTTATATTAAGAATGTTATTACTTAGAATTATGTTTATTAGAAATTACTTAGAATTATTTATTAGAAATTACCTAGAATTATTTATTAGAAATTAATTAGACCTATTTATAAGAAATTAATTAGAACTATTTATTAGAAATTAATTAGAATTATTTATTAGAAATTAATTAGAATTATTTATTAGAAACTAATTAGAATTATTTATTAGAAGTTAATTAGAATTATTTATTAGAAATTAATAAAAATTATTTATTAGAAATTAATTAGAATTATTTATTAGAAGTTAATTAGAATTATTTATTAGAAATTAATTAGAATTTACTTTGAATATTATTAGAAATTGTACAGATTTATATTAGGAATGATTTATTTAGAATTATACTAGAAATTATATTGTTAATGTACATAAAACATTAAAACAGCCAAACAAATCAATCAAAAGTTCTCTTTTTAGAGTTAAATACTCTACAAGGAAATCTATACATATTTATTTTTTTATTAGTGAAGCATTTAAAACAATATTTTATAAAAAAAATTCATTACGTTTATAAATATTTTTAAATAATAAAGCCACTAGAAAATTTTTTATAAATTTTCCAAAACCAAATTTTTTGTTCATGTAAATAATTATCTTCTATTTGTTTATAGATTGTTACAGGGAAATTTTTTTAAGTTCAAATAAAGTGCTTAAAAAAATCAAAACTTATTTGTAGAAAAAATGCATTCCTTAGGAATTTTAATAATATATTACAGCTAATTAAAAAGAATTATTTTGAATACATTTTATAATATATATGTACATATGTTTTCAAAAATCAATACTTCAAGGAATCATTTTAGAAAAAAAATGTCTAGGGAAAAAATTAGAAAGAATAATAAATAATATCGACAATTGCTTTACTCGGGAAATTTAATAAATTCCACGAATCTTGAGAACATTTCAGGTTTAATTTACTAATGATAATATCAAGAACATAATTCCATTAATAAAAACAACAAAATAGAACTACTTATTACGCAATAATTAAACTTCTTTGATTGCCAGAAATAATATTTTACCTCCTGTGAAATGTATTTTATACACTTAATTTCTTGAAAACAATAAGAAAATTGAAAACTTTCAGTGTAAAAATAAACTATTAATGTCATCGAAATCTCTCACGCAATCTTCTTTTGCATTAATACATTCTTCTACATTTAACTTTAAAAAATTCTAAAATCTTATTCTAAATTAAACAGTGGAATATATATAACAAACCAAAAGTAAACACATTTAATCACTCTAACGAAATGGCACGAAATTTATGGGTTTATTTTATTAAGACTTGTTAAGTTTCAGGCAACTAATGTCTATATATCTATTAATATTCTTCTAAGAAAGCATCTATTCATCCACAGTAGCTTATAAATAATGCAGAAAGCTGAAGTTATTGATGTGAGTACACAGAGAGAGAAAATTAATTAAAAGTTTTGCATTACACTGAGCTGTACCAAATTAATCATAAAAGCCCTTCGAATTGTATCATCGAATTGGAAAATTTAAACGTTTTCCTTCTAATTCCAATCTTGAGAAAATATTCGAAATTCGAAGCTCAAAGAGACTTTTAGTTTTCTCGTATAATTCAGTGATTCGAGTTCAGCAGCACTTGACGTAAGCTTCCTTCAAATTAAGTTGTCCGTAGATTATATATATATATTTATAATTACACTCGATTGAAATGAAAAACTAGATTGCAACTAATAAATCTTCAGTAACTCGAAAACAAATGAATAAATGATAAATAACTACATTATGTACTGTACCGTTTCGATACATCTGAAAGTTATTTCACTTGTGGAATGAAGGGTTATACAATTGATCTTTTATCCGATACATTATATATCTTCAAAGGTAATAATCACGATTATTTTTAAGCACGCATAAATAGTTACACCGAACACTAAAGTATTTACATCTAAAATTCATAATCCATATTAAAGCATATGTTATCCTACGAATCCCAACAAACAATAGAGAGATAGTTTTAGATGTTTTGCAATAGGTATTAAATCTACATTGAGATGGAAATAAAAATTCAAACACCAAGAAGGAGTTGTGGTAGATAAACGAAATTTGGTAGGCTTGTTTATTTTTCTGAAAGATGACTTTCATTCAAATTTCGCGTTAGGCGGTAGCGTCATTTTGCGCACGAAAATCTGTGTACTTTAAATTCGCGCTGAGAAATTCACGGACGTTACTTATCGTTGAGATTTGACGTAGTGAGTTGATATTAGTCAAGAATGCCTCTTAGAATACGAAGAAACCATTATCAACCACTCACAGGGTTTGAACGAAGTCGTACAATTGGTCTAAGAAAAGGTCCATTTTCTTTCCACGATATTGCTGAGACTTGGTCGGAATGCATCTACTGTGTAGGATTGTTGGTAAGAGTGGTCCCGGGAAGGCACTACCTCAAGAAAACCGGAGTCATGCCACGAACGGGTCACCACTGACCATTTTCGCAGCATTGCTGTGGAGCGTCCAAGTGCATCTGCAGCAGAAATTGTATATCTTGGTGGCATCAGTGTAACGCAGTGAACTATAACAAATATATTGTTTGAAAGATATCTCCACCAGATGCCCTATAGCGTTCATACTATTACCTCCAAACCACTGACATCTCTAGTGATGTCACGTTCGCGCTCATTGGAGGGTGGAGTGGAGAGAAAAAGACATACACTCGCACATTTGACATTAATGATTTAAACCATTTAAGATGAAAAGATACTGCAAACTTAAAAATATGACTGTTGCAGCATTGTTGACTATGATGACTGGTTGCAGCTTTTAATTTTATATAAAAGTGATTTTAATCAGTTTTTCATGTAACTAGCCAACCTTCCCATTTCTGTTTATATTACTGAGTGAAATCTTATTGAAATTACTGGATGGAAGTTCTAAAATACATATATATATATGTTGCTCAAATGGAAAGTGGGCATATGGGATTGCGTCAGATTAAGTGCAATTATAGAAGAGCCACCCAACAGGGACACAAAGGACAGTTGGAAGTCTACTCCGTTTACTACTTTTAACAGCGAAACCTGTTTGTGATAGAGGAAATTAATGGAAAGTAAAATCGTGCCATACTGGGATGCATCCAAATCGGAACAACGCATGGTAGTATGGTTTCTGATTGAAGGAGGCGAGTTTAATGCGGACATTTATCGACGAATAGTGGCAGTATATGGCGAACACTGTTTAGGTCGAAAGTCCGGGAACAGTTGGTGTAAAAGTTTTTAAGAAAGGTGGCAAACGATATAGGATCTTCATAGCAATACCCCTAACAAGTCTCCTTGAAACCAAGGCAACTTTAAAAAATCCGTTGGGAAATTTTAGAATACCTACCGTACAGTCCGGATTGGTCACCCAACGACTTCTAGGCTTTTAGTCCTTTTAAAAGAATATTACGTTTCTATTTGGACGATGAAGTGACGGAAGCTAAGCAGGGCTTCCTCAAGAATCAACCACGTTCTTTCTAGAGTGAATGCATAGACCTGATACCGAAATTACAGGACCTGTGTCACTATACTCATGGGAATTTCTTTTGATTTCCAAGAAGGGTATTCTTTTTATTCAACTTGTATACTTTTTTCATTTGGGCAGCCCTTATATATATATATATATATATATATATATATATATATATATATATATATATATATATATATATATATATATATATATATATATATATAACACTACCATTATATTATAGTGGGAAATTTAAACATCAATCTAACAACTTAATATAAATGAAATCCTCATGCAAAACGTTCCTTTAGCTTCATACGACCTATGATATTCTACTCCGAAACGAATAATAAAAGCTAAGAATACTTTTAAAACAAGATTTTAGAATCGTCTCAAATAACGAAATGTTCTTCCCTCAGTGTTGATGTAAATGAGTTTTCCTTAACATTTTTAAGACATTGTTTGAATGAGAAGTAACTCTTGAATTTGTGGAGATGAAATACAAGAAATAGATTCGACAGAGTGGCGAAACAATGAGTTAATTAAAGCAATTCTAAGAACACTTGAAGCACGCATAATTCTTTACGGCGAGTTATTTCGAATAATACTTCATTTCTCTAACTTGATTTATGTTTTCAGTCGTAGGAACTTGAAAGATATTTTTAAAAGGTTTTCTTGAGTGTCAACGTATTTGAAAATATTATGCATCTTTGAAACGAATTTGTAACTAAGATTTTAATTATTTCCATTCCGTTTTTGATAGTTTGCTAAAATGAAGCAGTATAATTATTGTTTAAAATATTTTCAAAAATCTTGAAGAAGTTAACTTTTTTAAAAAATTAAAAGTGAGATATAATTGCTGCACAAAAGTAATTGGAACTAAGGAATATTATTGGAATATATTTAAACTAGTACAGTTTAAGTAATAACTTTAATTGAAGAAGCACAGAATTACTTAAAAATTATGCAGCAGAACATTTGTATTATTCATTAGCTTTGAAAAAAACTGTTAAATATTTTAAATCTCTATTGTATTCATCAAAACATGATATATTTACAAATTACAAAATTCTAAATAATCTTAAATATTTATAAAGCCACTTTTTTGTAATAAAAGCAACTCTGGACGAGCTACGGATAATTGTAAGTTGTGATATAACTTCAAAATATCAAATAAACTATGATTGTTCAAGTAAAAATATATAATTCCTATCTTAAAAATGATTCTTTCGTAGCTCAAAAAGAAATTCTTAATCATCAAGTACACCTTTAAAAAACTTTCTTAAGGTATCCGACTATCTTCGGAACCATGAATTTGAAAAACCAATAAATCGATAATATTTATGACATTTAGTGTCACTTAGATTAGAAAATATGTATAAAATTGTTTTAAGAATATTATTACGATGAAAAATTATTTAAGTACAATATTTTGACAAAAAATGAACATAGAACGACCAATTTTCAAAATATTCTCCTTTTGTGAAAAATGCTTCTATTATAATAATATTTGTCTGTATATAGCTCAGACCTATCTACAGAAGCTCAACTAGAATTTTTGAAATATATAACTCAGAAGGGGATTTATCCATATTTTACGACAACAGAGGGGAGCAATTTTAAGAAAAAAACGTCGATAATTATTTCAATGGATGGTAACTCTAAAAATAATCTTTTTCAAAAATTCTAGTTCAAACACTCTGGCGAAGTCTTTACTTTATATAAGCGAAATACTATTATTTTAGAAGCATTTTTTATAAAAGGAGAACATTTTGAAAAAAGATTATTCTAAGTTAATTTTTTGCCAAAATATTGTATTTAAATAATTTTTTGTCAAAATATCCTTAAAACAATTTTATACATGTATTCTAATCTAAGTGACACTAAATATCATGAAAATTATCCATTTATGCGCTTTTTTAAAATCTCGTTTCCGAGCGTAGTCGAATACCTTAATACGTTGGCTTCATCTAATTCTGATGCAAGTTGCTATCCGGTTGAGCTTTGATTCATAGAGTTAAAAGATGTCTTGCAGAAGAGTTGCTTACTAAACATATTTCACTTAGCAATTTAGATCGGCGAGATTTAGAAGTAGTCATTAGGTCCCGAACGCGTAATGCATTGGGGTGAGATTTCCCTATCGTGTCGGTCAGGGAAATGTTGGAAATGCACAAATGTAAGCAGTAGAAAGCGTGCTATATGCATCAGGACATTATTCTATTGAAATGTAAACCCAAGAATCCGTGAAAGAAAGGACAACACTATAGGTCTTAGAATTTTAGCAATGTTCCACCGGACTGTAAAAGTGTCACGGATGCTAATTAAAGTGACCGACTATCAAATGAAACGGTAACCTATAACAAAACTCCTGTTTATCGGGATGTGTGGTTGATAATTGGCAGGTGAGTATCTCACCATTATCCTAAACGTCTCCAGAAATGTCTTCACTGTTTATCAGAACTTCGAAGCGGGATTCATCACTGAAAACAATCTGCGATATTCTAGGTCGAATGCGCTGGGCACCACTACCTGGGGTGTGCAATAGTGATGGGCAGTTGGTGCAACGGCATTCCTGTCGTCCGCGCCAATTCATTTAGTCCTGTATAGAAGGTCATATAAGTCACTTGTGTCACTGGTATCATCGAATAATTGATAAAGAGCTGTGAACGCCGGTCGGATGATCATTCTGTCCTCGGTGGATTGCCATCTTCTTGAAGTTCTATAAGGCAGTGGTTCATCCACTGGTTCATCCACTCCTGCCAAATCGTTTACTTATAGCATCGCTTCGAACTCAAATTTCGATGAGTCCAGTGATTTGACCACCCTGTTTCAGCTCAAATGCACTTCCTCTCTCAAATTGTGATATCTGCTCATAATGTTTGCGGATCCGTCCGAGAGGTATCTGAATAATCCATGTGGATCAGGAGAATCACATTTGTTAGGAAGTAGTGCCTTATCAACAGAACATTTTCTGGAAGTGCACGCCATTCAGATGCTTCGTTTCAAAGACTTCAATATGGTAGAGCTCCAATCTGTCAACTTTGGTCGCCAAACATTAAATCACTTGGATGTTTTATTTGCATATAACAGACAGATATCAGAGCCAGAATGTGCTGCTGTATTGGGTAATATCTCACAATCGTTTCGACCAATGAAGTGTTGGAGAAGCACAAAGACAATCAATAGTAAGAATACCATGGACAACAAGGCATAGTCCTATTGAAATATAAGCCCAGGAGTTAATGAAAGAACGAGAAACACTATGGATATTTTAGTGTCAGCGACGTACCACCTGGCTGCAAGAGTGTCATGGATGCTAACCAAAGTGGGTTGGCTATCAAAGGATATGGTATACTATAAACTCCTGGTCATCGGGGTGTTTTACAGGTAACAGGTGAGTAGCTCACCACTGTTTTCGAGATCTCCAGATCCTCCTTCACTGATTATCAGGGCTCAATTCGAAGCGAAATTCATCACTGGAAGCAGGTAGGCTCAAGACTGTGAGGTTATAGGTTGAATGCGCCGGCCTTCAATGCACCAGAGTTCCAATCTGTCAATCTTTGGTAGCCAAAAGTTAATCTGCATATTGTATGCGCGTGTGCATGCGCAGTTTCATCCAATCCAATAACTCCTTCTTGGAGCGTCACATTTTTATGTTATAAGGTTTGTCCTCTTGGTAGTTAAAATTGTTCTTTAAAAAACTTAAATTTTGCATACAACTTTTTTTCAAAAAAAAAATGATTTTGTTTTGTTTTGAGCTTTTATCGTGAGTCCCTTTGTTAATCTTTGTCACATAAACATTTGTGTAATAATTTCAAAAACCTAGACTTCTTTCGAAGCTTTTTTTTTCTAAAGTTAAGATTTCTCTTCCAATATTTCTTAAAGTCTAAGAATTTGTTAAAAATTAATTTTAATTTGCTTTGAAATGGTTCAATTTCGTGCGGCGCAAATTATGCTAGATATATTTTTCATGTTAATAAAAATTTATTATTTCAAACTATTAATTCATTTCGGAAAATAATATTATCACAGTTTTTTAAAGTGATACGCTAATTCTTAAGCTTTTTTCAAAGACAGTTACACTCAGAGAGTCAAATGAAAGATATAAACATCTCATCTTATTGAATTACCATTGAAATCAATTTGTGTCCTTAAAATATTGTATTATTTTATTCCAAACTTCTTCAATATTTGCAAAAAACTGGGAGAAAACAATTACTCTACAATAATAATGTTTTCTTATATCGTAAGAGATATTTTGTATAATTATATAAATTTCGAATTCTTCCATTTGCACAAAAACCATGCATTAATAAGAATTTTTAACATTAAAATAAATCATTCAACACCTTTGAAAAATATCACAACTATATTTTAAATTACATATTTAAATTTTAAAAAAATACTTTTATTCTTAATATTAAAATCCACACACATACATAATTTGTAACTACACGTGTTAACTGTAATAGCATTTCTGATATCAAAATTTCACTTCAAAATAGACAAAGGTATAAATTGATAAAAGTAAAAGTATTTAATTATATTGAAAAGAAATTTATAACTTTACTTGGGTAAGAATTTTTGACTTTGTAAAGAATGTAAACATATTTACAAATATTCTTACGGGAGGCAACAATGCATCCAGAACTTAATAAATTACGAAGAAAACCGAAGTTATTGATGAGAGCGAACAGACAGAGAAAATCAATTAAAAGTTTTATACTACTCCGAGCTATTCCAAATTAATTATAAATACTTAGTTCCATCGTTGAATTGGAAAATCTGAACGTTTTCCTTCCAATCTCGGCCTTCAGAATCTTCCGAATTCAATATAACTCACGGCGTTTGAAGTAACTTTTACTTTTGAAGCATAATTTAGTGATTCGCTTTTGGCAGCACATTGCGGAAATTTTATTCAAATAAATCTGTTCGTAGATTATGTATAATTATACATGATTTCCTAAATTTTGACTTGTAAATCTTCAGCAACTTTTAAGTAAATGAATTAATAAATATCGTCTGCTACATTTTGCAGAATGTTGTTCCGCCATTTCTGAGAGTTTGTTCGCTATTCGAAGTGAATTCTCATTTTAATCTTTTGTAACTCGTATTCTTCCGAAGTAATGCTTGCAATGTTGATGTCCTTATCAATCATTTTAAAGTATTAGTAGTTACATCAAACAGTGCGAAGAATTCATAATTAATCATACATCATAGTTTATTACATCAAATAATATTTTTCTCAATAAATAAAATTCAATGAGTTTATTCAAAGAATTTCAAGTTACGTAAAATGAAAATGAAATTTAGTGTATTAATTTTGGATGGTATTTATTCGTTTTATAAGTATTACTTTTTATATGAATGTTTAGTGTTAAAACTTTGTATTGAATTTTCTATACTTACATGTTACCGCAACTTATTGGAGACATTATATGAAACGAAGCACATGATTGCCAATTCAGCGCATACGGCACATGCGAAATTGGGTTTGCCAACTTGGCAAGTTATCTTGAACGTAGGTGATTGTTGCGATAATATGTAAGTACCATATATTCTTAGAAATAAATTAGTTTTGAAAATAATTTTTTGTGAAAATATTGTAAATGGAATAAAATTCATGTTATATATATATATATATATATATATATATATATATATATATATATATATATATATATATATATATATTGTTTTCATGTTTTTTAAATTAAAAAATAACTTTATTTAATATAAACACAATAAGGATCAAGAGTTGAGCAAATAATTTTTAAAATCCTGAGTAGAATTTTTATATGATCTGGTGCAATTTTCATCCAACATACCACGAAAGAGAAAATATGCTCATTAGCAAGCACAAAAATATATTACAAAATTTCAGTATATTATCTCACAGTACGAATAAATTTCAAAATAGATATACTGAACCAATGAAGAAAATAAATATTAAATGTTACTTTATAGTGACATCCATTCTAAATATTATATAAACTACTATTTAATTTAGCATAAGATGAAACAGAGCTCCAAAGTGTCTGTATCTTGTAGTTCTCGGAACTCAACGAGACTAGATATTCTTCTTACAAACAACTCAGAAAAGTTGAGTGCTCTTTAAAAACAACATTTTTGTTCGTAAAAGCGAGAAATTCTTTCCACTATCTTAATGTAAATGAGCCTTGTATAACATTTTTAAAACATTGTTGGAATTACAAAGAGTTCTTAAATTTGTAGAGATGAAATACAAGAAATAATTTAGACAGTAGCGAAACAGTGTGTGTGTGTGTGTGAGTTATATAATTAACATTACTCCAAAAATTCCTGAAGTATATTTTTTCTCAGAAAAATTATTTCAAATAATATATTTAACTTCTTTAACTTAATGGTTAATGGTTTTCAGTTGTAGAAATTCAAGAGATAAACATATTTACTCTCTCTTAATGTATTTAAAAACCCCTTATCTATTCGAAACGAACGTTGATTCAACATTAAACTTCTTTTGTCTTAATTAAACTTTTGGTTCTTTAAAAATTGCATTATTACTTATTTTTTAAAAGAAAATGAGAGTTTTCTGGTTTTTCATCCAAAATTTTTAACCTTAATTAACAAAATCAACAAACAAAACAAATTTTTAGTTTAAAGCAGCATAAAATTTGGATAGAATGGAAAATTTTTAGAGGAAAGATATTTAGAATTATAGAATGTGATACAAGCAAACAGGAAAAATAATTTAACTCAACGGTATTTAACCAGGACATGCTTGAAAGAGTAAAATGCCAAAATTAAGACTCTTTGGTTATGGAACATATATCTTTAAAAATTTCCAAGAGAGCTGACTCGTAGATTTTTTTGTGTTCCAACCAATGATACTTCTTTATTCATTCTTTCGAAATACAAAAGCAATTTTTTTGTTGAAAAACAATTTTTTCTGTTTAATTTAATTTGGATATAATTTTTGAGATATCATAATACATACTTATGTTCTGGTACCATTTTTAAAAAAAGTATCTCTTAAATATGTTAAATAGTTTTGTACATGTAAAAATCAATACAGAAGATACAGTGAACCTATTTTTTAGTTAAATATTAGTATGGTTTCTTTTAAAGAAATAAAAAACTTTGTATATATATATAATTTTGGAAATTTTTATTTTTCCTCCTTTTTCACTCATAAAACTATTTTTTAAAAACTATATATTACTTAGATTACAAACAATTAGGTTCACTATATGCACAAAAAGAAGTATAAAAATTTGGAACCATATAGTACTGTAGTTTTTTTTTAAAGTGTACCTACCTAAAGGTAAAAATTATGCTTCGGAGAAAAAGTAAAAAAACTAAAAGTACCAATGGTTTCACATATTTTTTATCACAATATTTTTTCCTGCTTATTTTTATACACTTTAAAATGATACTTTAAACATTCTATAGAATTACAAAAGTAATTTTGAATTTTAAAGTTTTTTTCTCTTTGATATGACTGAGCATGAATATAATTTTATCAAACATATTTTCATTTAGGTAACATTTTTATAAAAAATATTTCTAGAGTATATAACAATTTTAAAGCATTTATAAAACAATCAACAACATATTATAGGGATGATGGCAGTGATGGTCTTCCACAAGAATATTTCATTTTCAGTGTTAACTTTGAATTTAATTGAATTCACTATTTGCATTATCTTTACATTTACAGATCGTCATTGAGATTCGATTGTCTCTTAAAAATGGCGTCGTTCATAATCGTTTCGAAACAATTCTTAGTTGGCACGATGGTTCGTCCTTTCATGTGTCATGGCGTCGTCTACTTCTTACGTCTAACAACTGACAGGCTCCTAAAACACTGAGAGCGCTCTTAGACGTGCGCAGAACAGTAGGTGAAGTAACTTGGCAATAGCGACCGGCTCCACCCCCACAATATAGTCAAATAGTTTTTTCATAAAAGAATTGTATAATTTCTCTGAAAAAACCATACAACTTTGACATTTTGAAAATCTCAATTTTTTCCTTTTTTCTCTTGTAAAACTAGTTTTTCAGAAAGAAAAAAAAATTAGACATTTAAAAAAGAATATATATATATATTTATATTTCTTTTTTTCCCTTTCCTCTTGTTACGTAGTATGACAAACTACAGGTGAAGGTTGGCTAGCCCTAAAACTTGTTTAAACTTGCAATCCTGGTTCCTAAGGCCAGGAGTTTGTTATTGTACTACTGTGCCTATTTCTTTATTTAGTATAGCTATATGTGTATTTATATATTTTGGATTATATATATATATATATATATATATATATATATATTATTTTTCCTTTCTTGTAAATACAAATTTGTGGTTTACATACATTAAACACAAGAGTAACTGTCATTTAAAATGTGTCGAAGGAAGCGTGATCATTTGTTTATATTTTTATCAATTGTTTCTTTCATATTTTTAGGTTATTTTATCGAAGAACATTCAAGTGTAAAACAAGTGCTTTAGAATCAGAAAAATATGCACTATTTTTTATACTAAAATTTAAAACCCGAGTTTTTGAATGCATGATGTCCTGGTATTCTTAAAGAATGTTCGAAAAATTGTCACGGAAAAGATATACAATTATTTAGGAACTGCAAATTGAAACCACAAAACAATTTCCTGTTTGAGTTATTTAAGAAGTAACAAATATCTTTTGAAAGGTATTATTGTTTTTGTTAATGTATAAACATGTGATCGAATCACTTTTCAAAATAAAGTAGTTGCTAAATTATCTTTTGGTGGATTTTAATTTCATATTTTCTTTTGAGTAGTTTTTGGTTGTTGCATTATCCTATATTCATTGAAATAAATCGTTTTCTAAATTACTCTATATTTATTAGTAGATATTGTGAATCACACACTTCAGTAGAATTAGTGGTAAATATGAGACAAATACCACTTTAGAATATTTTACAAAACAACATTTCATTTGCAGCACATTAACTAACTTAAATCCTATTATATTGTTAGGAAACATTTTACATTAGCCAAGAAATAAATAAAATAATAAATCGTCTGCTAAAAAAATTATGTCTGACAAATAAGAATTGTATTCTTAAAATATATTAACACACATATACACAAATTAATTAATTAATAATAGTTAAGCTTATTTTAATTATATTTTTATATATGCAAAAAAAATGTTTTCCATTTAAAATTAAATCAGTTGTGCCAAGAAAAAAGGTAAAAGCGAAAATTTTTCTGCACACTCTCTCCCTATCAATGGCGATACTAAATGTATTCTTTGAGATGTTCAAGGAATTTAGCATATCTACCACTTTGTAACTTGTAATATTTTGCTTTCAGGATCCGCTGTTGATTTTAGACTTTCAGCTTCATCATTGAGGAAAAATGCCGATTTTAAGCGATGAATAGAATTTCTCTTAAATAAAAAAACCGTCGACATCAACATCAATTTTTTTTACTTTTCGGTGTTTAAAGGCATTAAGGTTCAAGGTAAGACGATGTAGCTGCATTATTAAAAGTAATATAAAAAAAAATTTTAAGTCAATTCCTACTTAGATCAATAAAGAAACATTTTATTTTAGCTACTTTTTATTAAATAGTTACAATTAATATAAATATGTATATACATATGACAGAATCCCAACATTAAGTGGTAATTAATTTTTATTAATTATCATTAAAGTATCGTATTGTCATCCAAAAGAATCGTGTGTATAAAATTTCAGTTTAGCTGAATGCTTAAAACGTAAGAAGAAAACCTTTTCCAAAAGTTTTGACACAAGTCGCCAAAATAGTTGCCATAAATGATGCCAACGTGGCTGTATTTGCAATTCTTTTAATAATTAAATTTAATCAATCAATTTTTATTAATTATAATTAAATTATTGTATTGTCATCCAAAATAATAATGTATATAAAATTTCAGCTCAATTGAGCGTTTTAAAATGTATTTTATTAACGACTGAAAATTCCACCAAGATAAATGAATAAATACATAAATATAGAGAGAGTGTGAGCTAATAGTGGCAATTGAAAAAGGAAGACATGGGAACAACTGGATAGTTCTGAAGCCACGAAAACTACTCTTCTTCCGTGTGCAGTGGTTGGAATTGACTTAAGTTCACGAATGACTGCTTGCAGATGACAGAGAAATTCTGGATGTTTAATTTCATTAGAAGTTGAAAAAATTCTCTTGGCAACTTTAGTGGCAGATCCTATCATGAGTATAACGCGTGCACCACGTGACGATATCTTTCATTTAGTGAATTTGTCGACGGTATCATACTTAAAAACCGTTTTTTCTGTAAAATATGAATTATAGATTTATTTTTGCTTTGCACATTTATCGAAATATATTACATTTCCAAAAATACAAAATTCTGATGAATATTCGAGAGATATTTTGTGATAAAAACTATTCTGATTGAATAAAAAAACAAATGCATTTTTTTATCTCTTTCTACATTAATTTATAATAAATATTTCAGTAATACATGGAATCTTTAAAGGTAAGAAAAAACCTTTTTATCAGAATTTCTAGCAAAACTTTCTTTAGTTTTAGCTCACGGTTGTAAAAATTGTGCTCCTTCAGTTTATAAATGTGATTCCTGAACTAAATGTTTTTAAATGACTTTTTTTAATTTTATGTTTCCAAAATTATTAGTTTGATAGGATATTAAATCGATGAAACATTTTTGCATTAATTAATAAATTCATGACAACTTTTGTAGAACACTCTAATTATCCTTTCATCAGAACATTTTTTTCATTATCTCGTAGATTGTAAAAGAGAAATTTAATTAAGTGAAAATTAATTACATATCATTACTTGGGAATTGATAAAATATTGAGCAAAAAATATTTTAATGACATTTCTCATCGAAAAATAAAATTGAACTTTATTAAATGCTGGAATTTTTTTCATTGACACGTCATTCTTCGACAAATAATTATTTTAGCTTTTCTTTCAAATCCACGGATTAATTAATATTCGATCGTTAAATACTAAAAATTCGTTTTCTTTTTTAAAATTTAATATGAGAGAATGTCAAAAATCGTAGCGAATCAATTTTCATCAAAACTTTGATGAAGTTATCAAAAAATCAGCTACTTCAAATCAGATTTTTTTTAATTGTTTGAAAGCAAAACATTTATGACGCAATTATTTAACTTCCTTCAATAATCAAAAAAAAATATTTGGGGTGACGTCCTAGTTTAGCTCACATCTTTATTTATCGCCACCTTGGTGAGCTATTATTTTAGTATTGTATTGAAGTCCAACACAAAATAATGAACTGCTGGCGCAATTTGGCACAACTTTACCAAAAGTGTGGCTTATAATAGGATTTTAAAAATATTTGCAGTTCAAAGTAAACCTATAACACTGTTACAAATTTTGTGTAAAATAGTGTAAGTAATATGTATTTGGGTGTATAATGCATTTATATTACTTTGTTATATTTATTTTATGTTAAAATTGTAATATTCTCAAGCAACGCCGTCCCTTACGTTATAATGACGATTTAATAGGAACTTGGTGAAATCTTGGCAACTTGGCGACCAATTTGGTGATCATTTTTGGTGAGTTCGGGACCCTATGGATCCTTCTAGAAATTAATGGAGAAATGAATTAAATTCACGATTTGTGACGCAAGCGGATCTTTCTCAAAGGATGCGCGAAGGCTATAAATATCGAAGCGGTTTGAAGGGACTGAGTTAATAATGTTTTGATTAGCGATTAGTAGTCTTGCCTTTACCGTTAAGGGAAGACTAGCAATTAGCTCGGCTGTTGAATAGAAAGAGCGGTGCTCGTGAATAATTTTTTACATATGTGTATTTTAGACACTGATGATCTGTGCGCTGTTGAAGGTGTGAAGACCTTCTAGTATTTATTGTGTGAATTTTGATGCTGAATCCTGTATTTCAAGGATTGTACTCTCGACAATAAATTTTCATCGCTTCCAAAGAACAGCCTTGTTCTTTGAGACTAAAATGCATAAAATCCTCGAACCCTGATTAATGTAACAATACTTTTGTTTTTAAGACCTCGTGAACGTAATTGAACAAAGATCGAATAAAATTCTATTATATCTCCCCCCTTAGTCAAGAATTTGTCAAACAGTGTCAAACTGGTTCTAAGGTACGTTTTTCAAATTCGAGACCGGAGAAACTGGGGAAAATACACCGTTGCGTCCGAAAAAGTAGAAATGGTAAGTTCTATGATTTTAATAACTAGTTCATGTAAAATTTATCTTTTAAAGATAGGAAGTTTATGACATTCTAAAAGATAAAAAAATTATGTTCGATGGAGATAGAATGAAATTTTTAATACTTAAAGTACGAATTCCTGTTAAATTATCCTGTTAAAAAATATATTTAAAACATTCTAAAGGGAATAAATCATGCAAAACGTTCGACAAAACATATTCCTGTAAAGCACTGTATTTTTATTCATGCGTCCCTCTTTCATTACATATGCATTCATAACCCTTCCAAATGAATATCGCATGACAATCAAAGTTTCACATGACTCAAATTACCTTAGCTAAACCACATACCTTTCCTTATGCTCTTACACCATGTAAATTCTCTCCTACTTTCGAACGGCGGCATTTCCATTCATAACTATCATGAAATTGCATGAAAGTGCATATTATTCCCACATTTTGGACTTATAAATTTTATAGCAATCAAACTTTCTTGAACGCGTCATTCAATAATTTCGTTTTGCCGTCTTACTTCCAAAGGATTTTTAAAAAATCTGTTAAGCCTTGCACTCGACTCATTCTAAACATCAAACGTTACTCGCATTTAGTTATCAATAAGATCAAGAGTAATACGTATAGAAAAGATCCAAAAAATTTTATTGTGGTGAAACATGTGGGTATTCGGACCGCTTGCGGCCCCCAACTGCATATCTGGCTGAAAATAGATGTGGAACGAAGTGAAACTGTCATGCTAAATTGTTCTGCATTCTGATTGACTGGAGCCGATGGTTCAAGAAAGTTCGTTCTTGGAGGTAGCTTTTGGTGCATGAGATGGAGGGCTGAAAGACTGCTCTCACATTGGTCCGTGGCAAGTGAGGAGGACGACTCTCATTGGCTGTCCATGAGTCTAGAAAATTATAATATATTGAGTCCAGTAGTGTGATAGCCAAATGTAAACATTTTAGAATTAAGAATATTTACTGATTAGATGTGCAATAAAATTTTGCACCAGAATTTAATATTAAGGTGGGTCATAACAGTCAAGAAGGATTCTTCCTGGCTTTTTAGAGTTGATATCAGGATTTTAATGAGGAAGATTTAGTATATTGATATTGTTGATGAGCGGGAGAGAATTAAAGAAATTTTTAGCTATTTCTTGGATATGAGATTTGAAACTTTTAATTTTAAGAGCTTTTCGGATGCCTTCATTTCAATTACCAAATTTTGCAAAGTATCTAGAATATTTATATTACTTTTAGTGGCATATCCCCATACTGGACAAGCGTATGCTATTATAGGACCCATCACGACTGTATGGAGAAGCACTTTGTTCTCAATACTTAATTCAGAACTCCGGTAAATTAAGAAGGATTAATAATTAATTAATAATTTAAATATTGCTCTCTCTCCAGAATTTTGTACGCGTCTGTATAATATGTGGTTTCCAAGTAAGGCGTCCGTCAAAAATACCAAGATCTTTGTTTTCCTGATGCCGTTGTATGGATGTGTTGTACACAGTGAGAAAAGATCCAAAAATGACTCAGTTGCCGCTGTTATATAGTCAGTAGAGTTGCCAAAGACAATACAACGAACGTTAATTCCCAATCACAGCTAATTAAGGTCACTAATAACGATATCTAGTTTCAAAGCTAGGAAAAAAGGGTATCTATGTCCGCGAACTTTTCACCCAGTTTGGCGACAAAATAATCCCAAAATCTAAATCCCGGGCAGGCTAAAATAGGATCCGACCAAGTTCGCTTGTCCTAGAAATTTCTCAACCTTGTTTACATGAATACACGTTAAAGCAGTGGCGTAACGTTCACCCCCGAATCTCCCGCATCGTAGGGAGGCCCAGGACTCTAAGGGGCCTAAAGGTTATGGTTTTCCAATTCTTTGTAAGATCTGACTCAGGGGCCAAAACCTGACTTAGCAGGGGGGCCTAATATTCTCCGTTACGCCACTGCATTAAAACATATATCAATTAGCTTTCTTGTTTACCTCATACAAACACTTAGAACTAAGCGTGTGTTTATCCCTTCAATATTTCTCAAACCAAAATCTTACATCAAATTTGACGGAATAATTTTTCATCAAAAGTAAGCTCATTTAATCATACTAATAATCTAGTAAGAATTTTATACATTTACCTCCCAAAGACTTATAAAGCTTAGAGCGCTAAATTCATACATAATTATAAATATTGTTGTAAGCAACTATACATGCATCCATCAGATAATGAATTATACAGAACTCTAAAGTTATTAATTCCATCATCCAGAAAGAGAGAAAATTAATTAAAGCTTTTGTATTACTCCAAGGTATTTCAAATTAACCATAAAAGCCCTCAGAATTCTATCGCCGAATCGGAAAATCCCACCCTTTTACCTTTCAAATTCCAGTCTTCAGAATCTTTCAAATTCAAAATGGCTACCGATATTCGAAACACAATTTTTAGTTTTCAGTCATTATTAGATCTTGGTAGAATTTGAAGGAATTAATCTGTTCGTAGATTACTTAAAATTGTATAAGATTGCGGTTGGAGAACTAAATGTTAACCATTAAACTGTTGCCAATCTTTAATAAATGAATAAATAAACAGCTACATTTTGTTACAATATGTTTCGGCATTTCTGAGAATTCATTCGCTCTTGTATTGAAGTGAATTCTAGTTCATATTTTGCAAGCAGGTATTCTTCTGAAGTAACATTTGTAATTCTGACGTCTTTATCAAAATGCAGACTTTAATAAAGCGTCTTTATCAAAGTGTTTTAGAATCAAAGTATAAACTCAGACTAACATGATTCATAATTAGTTCAGCAAATGATATCAAATATGTTTCTGAATAATTTATCAATGCAACTCCGTTAGTTTATATTGGTATTTTGAAGTTATAAAGAACATATCTCTCAAAATTTCTCTAAGCATGTTGTGAACTGAATATATGCACGCGTTTAAATACATATACAGGTTTATGTTATCTAATTTTGTTTTTACTTGACTATCTGATTTGTTTTAAGAGCTTTTATTACATTTTATTATAAATTTTTACTGATTCATCAAATACTTATAGGCAATTTGAATTAAAATGGTATTTCCGAATTTTGTGTATGCAAAATGCTTAAGAATTAAGAAATTTCTTAGGGCTTCTTTCTAAAGGCTTCAATTATTTTGAATTTTTATACGAATTTTTATACGATAAAAAATTTTTATACTTTCCTAATCTAAACTATTTTTGTGTGGGTCCGTTTAATCAAAAGAACCTAAAAGAGTGAAAAAAATGAAGATTTCTAAAAAAGAATATGTTTTTTATTGTTTCCCTTCCCCATTGTTAAAATACGTTTTTAATACTCGTGAAATAACTGAATATAAAAATCTAAAATCCCAATAATAAAATATTGAATATTTTTAAAAATAGTTTGAAAACATAATCTTGCCGAAACATTTATCATTTTTTGTTCTTTAGGACGCATTTTATTGTATTACAATAAATACAACAGTCTGAATTTGAAAGTGAGAATAAAAAATTATTAGGATAAAAATATTACGTTTAGAATTCAAAATAGCTGATAGTTGTGAGACTTAATTTTGTGTGATTAAAATGCTGAAGTTGTTCGCGAAGAATGGCGTAGTCTTCGGTAGTAAACAGACCGTAAGAGCACTGCTCGAAAGTAAAAATATTAAGTACTAAATAAATTGATTTTTGTGTACCTACACACACTCTGACCAAGAGTATACGGACACACAGTAGCATGGACGTGGAGAGTCCTTAGATATATATTAACTAGCCGTTACCCACCCGCTTCACTGGGTATTTCACGATGTTGTACAAATGTATACTGTTTACATATATATGAATTAATGATATCAAGCATTAAGAATTCGATTATATTGAAAAATATATTTATAGCTGTAACTCTCGCCTCTTGATATAAAAAGGACATAAATTATAATATCTAATTACTATTTGTATCTAAAATAGAAGTAGAAAGATTTTTTGCGCTCACTTAACCTAAGAATCAAGTGGATTTCCATCAAAGCAACTTTCAGTGGATCTCTACTCCATAAAATAACATGCGTGCTAAATTTCAAGTCTAAATCTAACAGAGCAAAATCGGAATTTTTATCATCAATACCTCGTTGAGAGCATTCTTAGCGGATTCCAATTCAATGAGAAAAAAGCATGTAAACCAAGTTTTATTATTATAGTCTTAGCAGTTCGAAACGGGAATTTTGTCTATCAATACGCCCTAATAACTCTCCCCGCTTCCCCCAGGAGTTGATTTCCGTAAAATTCATTCTTAGTGGAACTCTTTTCAACTAAAGAAACGTGCTCAACAAATTTCAGGTAAATGGGTTAAATTCAAAAACAGGAATTTTTCTATAACACGCCTTAATCCCTCACAACCCCACTCCTTTGGGGTCCTTTTTCGCAAAACTCTTTGGTATAAGAACTCTATTCCATGAACGGAACATAGCTTCTAATTTTTAAGCAGGTGGATCTATTACTTGAAAAGCGGAAATATTTATCTATTACAACCATTAATCCTCCTCAGTGACCCTTGGGGATCAATTTTCTCTAAAACTATTTTGTAGTGGATCTCTACACCATGAAAGGAATCCGCTTTCCAAGTTTTAAGACTGTACATCTAATAGTTTAAAAATGGATATATTTATCAATAACGCCCTTAAGCCCCGCAACGCCACTTAGGAAGCGATTTTCACAAAATCCATCTTGTAACAGATCTCTGCTTAATTAATGGAATCTGCTTACTCAATTTCAAGATTTTACGTCTAATAGTTTAAAAAAGGAGGTAATTGCCTATAACGCCGCTTAATTCTCCACAACGCCACTTGGGGTCGATTTTCACAAAACCCATTTTGTGGCGGATCTCTACTCTATGACAGGAATCCGCTTATCAAATTTCAACAGCGTACGTCTAATAGTTTAAAAATGGAAATAATTATCTATAACGCCATTTAAGCCCCGCAACGCCACCTATAAAGCGATTTTCACAAAAACCCATCTTATAGAGGATCTTTGCTCAATGAATGGAATCTGTTTACTCAATTTCAAGATTTTACGTCTAATAGTTCAAAAAAAGAGTTAATTACCTATAACGCCCCTTATTTCTTCACAACGCCACTTGGGAGTCGATTTTGACAAAACCCATTCTGTAAGGGATATCTACTCTATGAAAGGAATCCCGCAAACCAAATTTCAAAACTGTACTTCTAATATTTTAAAAATGGAAATAATTATGCATAACGCTCCTTAAGCGCCCTTAACGCCTCTTGGAGGTAGATTTTCGTAAAAATCATTATGTAAGGAATCTATACTTTACGAAAGAAATCCGTGTACCAAGTTTCAAGACTGTACATCTAATAGTTTAATAATGGAAATAATTCTCTATAACGACCCTTAAACCCCCGTAACGCCCCTTGGGGTTCGATCTTTGCAAAATCCGTTCTTAGCTGATGTCTACTCCATGAAGGAAACATACTTACCAAATTTCAAATATGTAGGCTTAATAGTTCCGGAGATATCGTTATTAGTCAGTGTGTCGCTTTTCTCCTTTATACCATATAGATATGATAATGCCTCCCTTCTCTCTCCTTTTTGCATCGATGGCATTTCTGGAGAAACTTTCCATCAGTTTTTGATAAGTGGCAAAGGAATTGATTTCCATGTGTCAGTTGAAGTGAGTGCGACAGCTAAGATGGTCGTTTTGGCTTACTACGTAATTTGCGTTCTAATTCGTTCCGAAGGTGTTCCGTGGGAATTAGATCGAAACCACTCAAGTTTTGAGTGCCCATTTCTTTAAACTAAGGCTGCACAACTCTCGATGAGCAAATAGAGCAGTTAGAGCAGTCGATGAGTGAATAGAGCCTTCCTCGAAACATTACCCAAGAGATGATAACAACATTTCCCTGAATGTCTACATGTGACGAATCTGTACGGCACTTTACCACTTATACTCTTGGGCGTCTTTCGGGATTGTAAATTCGCGTATATTTCCAACGAGCTCTAAAAAGAGGAAACTGGATTTGCAAATGAATCAAGGTATTTTAGGAGAGTGTAGTAAGTTAGCAGCGAGAAGGCTATTGAGCCAAGAGATACATTGACGGAGTTGAAGACTCAAGTTGATTGTGTGATTAGTTTCTAGCTGATTATCAGGCAGCGATCTATCATTGGAAAGTTTGAGCCGTCTTGAAAGGAGTGAAATAGTAAAAGTCAGGTGATATTTTAATTTCTATAATAGGATCATAAGATTAATATATAATAGAGTTAGTGTAAAGTTAATGATCGCTAGTAATTCAAATTTTGTATATCTCTCAATCCTCTTATTCCACTAAACCCGTTCAATATTGAGTTTAATAGTTGATTAGAATCATATTTCGTGATTTAATTTAATAGTAAAATTCAATCCCATTGACGTAGACATATTGATTCATCTTTGTATTTAGAAGGTTGATAATTGATTCAAGTGAATAAATATAATTTGTTATTGTAAAAATGTCGTCTGGTAATTCTTTGCCTCAACTAAATCTTGGTATCCAGGGTGGAACCCAGGAGGGGGAGGGTTTATCACATGCATATATCTCTGAGTTCATGTCTCCAACTACAGATATTAAAACCCCCATTCCAAACTATGCAAAACACAGCCACAGCACTACCATTGTGACGTGGAGCCCCAAATATTGCGGGGACCTTTGATGTGACAACACCAACTGGTGGCCGAGAGAGAAAACCCAACGGCTGGACACCTACGAGCTGGAAACTTCGAGTGTAATTCGAGGTGACAGAAAGAAAACGCTCACATTCCAAGACCATCGGAGTGGTAAGAGATATCGTGAAAAACGCCGAAAAGAATGGTTGTGTTGCCTACTCCCTTACAAATAACATATTCCAGATACTAATGAAATACTCAGTATTATATGAATAATTTCAATGTAAATGTATGTACTGTAGTTAATAGCTGTGACACAAATAAACAAAATATTTCATTTTTTCACGCTTCAGCTGCCATTAATTTTCTCAAACGTCACATCACCATCAAACTTTACAGTCGGCACGATAAAGTCACTTAAGAAGCGTTCACGAGACGTACGTCAGACTCAGACGTGACCATTGGGCAGGCAGATCGTAAAGCGTAATTCATCACTCCAAAGAACATTTTCCTACATATCCACATTTCAATGATGGTGATTTTTGCATCATTGCAATCGATACTTCGCATTCTGGGGAGTGATGTTCGACTTGTGAGTAGCAGCACGAACGTAGAATACTTAGTTTTCCAACACTTCCGTGAACAGATCTATTGAACTTTTTGGAGCTCTTGAATGATTTCAACCGACGAAGACTTACGGTTTTGATTCACAGCCCTTTTCAAAGTTCTGCGACTGAGCTCACTAATTTTCTTGGACTACTACTTCGTTTTTCTGCAGTTTTGTTAGGGCTTACCACGTGGGTGCCCTTTTCCTAGATTATCAGCGTGAGCTAGAGGTGTAGGATCAAATGAAGA
Organism: Trichonephila clavipes; assembly: GCA_019973935.1. Taxonomy (NCBI): domain Eukaryota; kingdom Metazoa; phylum Arthropoda; class Arachnida; order Araneae; family Nephilidae; genus Trichonephila; species Trichonephila clavipes. The sequence continues at coordinate 111,416 of BMAU01021220.1, read as the reverse complement.
ACCAGACGCTGCCATAATCTTAATATTACTTTATTAAGATCTTAACTTAAACCAATAGCAGATTAGGTAATAATAAGATATGTGAGAGAATCTGCGATGGCAAAACACACAATATATAATACAGAAATAACGTAACTCGGACCACTATCAATAACTAGCTCGCCTATGCTCAGTTTCAATGTAAACACAGATCTGAATATTAAAATGGTAACTCCTACCTTAATGCTCAACGAAACAGCAATCTATCTGATCTTAGCTGAAGTTGTGGTTCACTGACGTCGAATGTTATCTACCTTGACTACAGGCTCTCTGTCACGGGTAACCTCTCTTGACTGTCACTTAACTTCTCGGAATACTCTTCATATTTACAACGAGGATTATCATAACACTTCCCAAATTCCACACCGCTTACTCTAAACTTCTGTTACTTAAAAGCTTCCTAATTTGCATCTTTCATTCACGTTTTACTTCTCGGGTTGGTTGGAAAAGAATTGCCATTTATTCTGGCCCCAAAGAACCCAAAGGGACATGTTAATGAAAAAACGCGTGAGCGGGCACAGTTTCACTGTCCCGACGTTTCCACTTCACAATTACATCTCTCACAGTGGATTTTGGCTTCTGTAGTAAGCTCGAAATTTCATGAACTGATGTCCCACTAAGGTGGCACGCTACTATAATGCCACAATCAAATAGTCCCCAAGTTCCTTTGACTTACTCGCTTGCGAGGCGAGCTTCCATCCCATATCATAGAGTCTTTTGGTCCCTGACAAAAGTAGCAGTCCTGAGTGGAGAGGGAGCAAACTGAATGGTAGGACCTCACAAACTACGAGCAGCACTTTTATAACTTTCTGTTACGTATCAAATTACGTCATCTGCCAGATCCACTCCTTAAGAGAGGTGTCCGGATACTTTTGGCTAGATAGTGTATGTTCCCTTTTTAAGCAAAAAAAAAAAACCGTTCGACATAAATGTTGCATTTTACAATAATTCTCAAAAAATTTAGGTATTAATTAAGAATAAATTATTTTCTAAAATATTCTAAGCGTTAATTTTACCCCCCTTAAGCAATCCATTTTTCCCCAAAAAATGTTGCAAAATAAATGTCGAATTTTTTTATTGCATATAACTAAGCATAATACTTGACAGAATGTGAAAATGGCAGAAGTTTATTTTAATTTTCAATTTTAAAGTTTTCATGCTATTTTTTATTTTATAACTAGGGAACACAAAACTCTCTAAATATTTTCTTTTTATAAGTACATCCTACAAGCTATGAAGAATATTTCCATATGTCTTAAAAGAATTTCTCTCATACTTGCAGAAAATTTCTTATTAGTACCTCTATTTGAAACGGTTGAGGATTTTGTGTGTGTGCATATACACATATATGCACAATTTAAATCATGATGTAAAACTAAGTCTTGCATTGCAATGGACAGAGATACTCGCAATATCGGCAAGCAACAAATTGCTCATTGCTTTGCCAAACTGCTAATTCCTTTGTCCTGTCCTTTATCGAATATTTTCAAAAATCTAAATTCCTGCCTTCAATGAAAATTTTCCCCTTCACCACAAAGGAAATCCCTGATGAGAAGTATTTCAGTACCACGGACAAACTGCATCTCTTAGAAACACTAGCACCAATAATGTCACTATAAGAATTAAAAATATGCGTAAATTAAAAATAGAAAGAAGAAAATATCAGTGCCCGTACAGAGTACGGGCAAACCGATTGTGACTGAATTTCGGTAGCCTGTACGGTGTATGGGCAAACCAGTTAAAGGTTTAATCATCCCAGTCGGAGTTTCTTGTTCGTTATTATAGATTTTTGTACTAGTCCAAAAAAGAAAAAAAATGTGTTCGAATTTATTTTCGAATTTATTTTTTTAACTTTAACTACATCTATTTATTTTCTGTTGCAATGAGACAGAAACTGTGCATCAGATACATCCTCAAAAGGAAATGCTTCTGTACCTCCAGAACAGTTATTATTCCTTCATTGCTACTGAAAAAATGATACAACCACTCGAAAAAAAAGTTATTTGACTTTCCCTTTGAAATGCTTCTTTTTTTTAGATCAAACGTAATCTCTGCATTCGAAAAAGTGAAAGCTCAAGTGTAAATATAAATAAAAATTGTTGATAAAGGGGGTGGGGGAGGAATCAAGTATCTTTTGTGACAGATCCTTTTTTTCCCGCCTAAAACTTCCATAGAATTCTTATTCCGAGTCAAGTTATTCATGTATACTCCTTCAAAAACCGCAACAATATTTTTTATCTGGCAGCGCAGTTTTTCCTTCTCTTCAAAAGAAGTTTTGAAAATCTATTTTAATGTATTATTTATGTGCCTTGCAGTCACACAATTCCTTGAAAGAAATGAAAAAGCATCTTGAATTTCAATGGCGTTGGATTCTCTACAACGACATGCTATCCTCATACTGGTTGGTTTAGCTGGAAAAGATTTAGGTTTTTCCCTAGATGGAAAAAAAGTATATATATTATTCCTTTTTTGTGCGTGGCAACAGAATTCAAGAACTGGCGCCGTTTCATTGTCGTGGGAAAAGTACGCTCGTAAGAAATTTCTGAAAAGTTTGTGATTGTGCTGTATTCTTTTCTCTCTCTCTCTCTCTCTCTCTCTCTCTCTCTCTCTTTCTTAAGTTATTCTCACGGTTGCAGAGAACTGCTTTTCAGAAGAGAATTTCAGGACTATTACTGTAGAAAACTATCTTTATACAAGTAGGAGAGAGAAAGGAATATATATGTATGGTTAAAAAAAAGTAATTGAAATTGTAAATATTCATGATATTGTATATCAAAGACAGTATATACCAGAGATCACCAAAGTGGTGGTCGGCAAGAAAAGTTTGCTGGTCCACGGAAAAATGTGGAATATAGTACTTACTCGTCGCATCAAGTTATGTTTTAAGATGCATTGAAACATAATTCAATGCAGAACAATACGTGAAAAGTTATAAAAACGCTACTTCATAGAATAACGCCATTTCATAGAAAAGCGCCACGGTAAATAAATAATACTGCTGTTGTTGCATTGTTATATGTGAATAATTGATTCGTATGCATCGAAAATTCAGGATAATAATTTTAAAAAAAAGTAATTGAATTTGTAAATATTCATCATATTGTATATCAAAGACAGTATATACCAGAGGTTGCCAAAGTGGTGATCCGCGAGAAAATTTTGCTGGTCCCCGGGAACATGTGGAAGATACATACTCAATACGTCAAGTTATGTTTTAAGATGCATTGAAACATAATTCAATTCATAACAATACGTGAAAAGTTATAAAAATGCTACTTCATAGAATTACGCCACGATTAATATTGCTGCATTGTTATACGTGGATAATAGATTCGTGTGTACGAAAATTCAGGAAAATAATTTAAGCATGTATCTAAAAAAAGTCTCATCAACCTATCACCCGATGAAACTTTCCATTCGTCCATATCAAGATTTCAGTTTTGGCTTTCCATAAAAAGTGAAGAGCCTTTTAGTGAACAGGCGATCAAAATTTTGATTCAATTCTCCACAACTTATTTATGTGATGTCACAGCCATGAAAACATGGTACCAATCTCAGCTTGAGATAAATGCATTTCTCCGTCTTGCAGTAACAACATTGGATCCAAATATTCATAAACCTGTTTCATTTAAATAGGAACATCATCACACTAGGAATGTATAATGCTAAAAGTTTAATATACTAAACCATTTTTTAATAGTTTTCTTTTTACAGTTTTTGCTTATTTTCTTTATTTTATTATAGTTTATCAATAAAGCTTTCATACTTTGGTTATAATTAATAATTCTATTTTATTAACTGGGTACATTTTATGTGCTTTTAAATCTCAATTTTTTATAACTATTTTTAACACTTAAAAAATCCTATTAGTAGTCCGCAGGATTTAAATTAAGATTTTACTGGTCCGTGAGGTCAAAAAGTTTGACGACCGCTGGTATATACCAAATATTCCGGCGTATAACACGCACTTTTAACTCAAAAAATAAGATAGAGAACTACGGGTGCGTGTCATACGCCGGGTATTAAAATGATAGTTTTAAAAATAAAGAGAACGTGAACATTTTTAAAAAATTAGATTTCTACATGCATCTAAATACTGTTCATTCAAAGGGAATCGCATATCTAATGGGAACATATGGGGGAACATGGGACATATTCAGAAATCCTATATAGGACTTATTTCATAAAATGAAAAGTTCGTCTTATTCTTCTTCCGCTGTATCTTCAGGAACGTCATCGAATTCTGTTTCATCTTTTCACCATCTCACTGCTACTCTAATCCATAAATAAATAATCATCTTCCATTCCATCTAGATCAGAGATTCCTAAATTTTTTCTCTCATAGACCCCTTGCAAGGTTTTTCGTCTATGGATTGACCCTGCTTACCTAATGCATTTTTTCACTTTTATCAACTTAAACGCCTTTTCACCTCAAGTATAGAGCTACTTACTTTAAAACTTCTAAGTATTTTTCTGTGGTGAAGTATAGTTTTTAAAACTTAAGAGACACTACTTCATTTTAAATTTGAATTTAATAATACATAAAAAGCTGTTACATAAAATAACTGAGCAACAAACAAAAATTATTTTAATAGGATATATCAGTGGCTCCCAAACTGTGTTCCACGGAACTCTGGGGTTCCATGAGGCATACCCAGGGGTTCCACGAGTCACAAAGAATATATCAAGAAAAAATAAATATGTATTAAAAATTGTGACGGGCTCACGCGTTTTTTCATTAACATGTCCTTTTGGGTTCTTTGGGGCCAGAATAAATGGCAATTCTTTTCCAACCAACCCGAGAAGTAAAACGTGAATGAAAGATGTAAATTAGGAAGCTTTTAAATAACAGACGCTTAGAGTAAGCGATGTGGCATTTGGGGAGTGTTATGATAGTCCGTGTTGCAAATGTGAAGAATATTTCAAGAAGTTAAGTGACAGTCAAGAGAAGTCACCCGTGACAGAGAGCCTTTAGTCAATGTGGAACAATTCCACGCCAGTGAACCGCAACTTCAGTTAGGATCCGGTAGATTGCTGTTTCGTTGGACATTAAGCAAGGAGTTACCATTTTAATATTCGGATCTGTGTTTACATTGAAATTGAGCGTAGGCGAGTTAGTTATTGATAGTGGTCCGAGTTACGTTATTTCGGTATTATATATTGTGTGTTTCACCACCGTAGATTCTCTCACATATCATATTATTACCTAATCTGTTATTGGTTTAAGTTACGATCTTAATAAAGTAATATTAAGATTATGGCAGCTTCTAGTTCTTCATTTATTCCTACACCTCTAGCTCACACAGATAATCTAGGAAAAGGGCACCCTAGGGGAGGGCGCCCTTACAAAATGGATTCACGTTCTCTATCAAGTTTTTATAGTTATGAGTATCTATAGCTTGTCCTACTCATTAAAACTGAAAATTTTACTTATATATAACTTTATTATACAACACTTTTTAAACTTTTATTATAATATAATAAATTAATATTAAAACTCTTTATCTTTATATATATATATATATATATATATATATATATATATATATATATATATATATATATATACTTCCTACTAGACTGAGAATTTCTATTTGTTTACTATCTCGATTTCTACTAGATAATTTCTACTCGTTAGTTAACAAAATGCCTTACAAAACTAAATAGTTTTCATAGTTTTCTAAAATTCTCCTTTTTGTATTTGTGGTAAAAACACCTATAATGAAGGAAAAGAAACAACTTATCAACATACCAACAGAATTGATGTTATAATCTAAATTTAACAAGAACAGCATCTAAATTTTAGGTTAAAATTCGTAAGAAATACACGAGTTTTCTCATACAGGTGTAAACATTTTAATACCATTCAGAGCATTGTGTTTAAGTGAGATATATTTCTCAACGTTAGTGTCTACAAAAACAAAGTATAAAACAAATTAAACTCTGAATAAGTAATGCGCGATTGCATTTAATCTCAATAGACCTAGACTTCGACAGTTTGTGTGAAAAAGTGTAAGAATGTATCCTACTTATTTAATAATGCATGGATAAATGGCATTTGGATTACAAATTAATATTATTAATGAGTAAAATTATTTTAAAAAATTAGACTATAATTTTTTAATAATAAATGCAATACTTGTTTTAATTACCTTTACATAAAGTGCCCATAGCATGTTGATCTACTTTAAATATTATTCTGAGATATATTGTTCGAAGTATGTGTATGGAATGGGGTTCCACAAAAACACTTTCTAGTTCTAGGGGTTCCTCGAAAGCACTATTGAATTCTAGGGGTTCCATGGGGGACCACTAGGATAGATGATCTGGCGCTTCAACAAGAAATATTCAACATTTGGCATCAATCTTGTCGAATTTTATCCTAAACTCTTAAATTTCCTCAGTTAATAATGCACACTTTTTTAAAAAAAAAATTGGCAACCTCGGTGAAACTTGTTCACTAGGAAAAACAATTAAAAAGATAATATTCCATAATTTGGGGTAAATAACAGATATGTCTTTTTAAAGCCAAAATTGCTGACAACCGTTTCCTAGTTTTACTTTTAGATCTTTGTTAGTGCCTATTCCGATCAGTTCCTCTTTTAATACGACATTTTTTTTAAATGTGACCATATGATTCCTTTGTCTACTGTGATATTGCCATACTCAAAGCTTTCTCAAACCTAGTTTCAAAATCTGAACAGAGGCCATTTAAATAAAATTAGGTTAAAACGTCATCTTCCTGGCAGACGGTTTGTGACAAAATGAGAAACTGACAAGAAAAGCTGAAATTTCATGGGCTTTCGTTTCATAAAATATAATCTGTCACCTTATAACTGTATAAATTAACCTCATTAAATTTAGTAAATAAATCTTTTAAATAGATAAAATTTGGATTCTCCTGGATGACATTTTTTTAAAATTTAAAGTCACGAGCTGGTTTAATGAGAGCCACTATTGTAGATCCCTGATCATAGACCCCTTAATTAATTTTTCACTGACGTGGACCCCTTGAAAATCATCATAGACCCCTGGGGTTGATATAGACCACTTTGGGAATCTCTGATCTAGATAGTTAGATGTACTACATTTTTTTAAAATTAACTTTTGAATTAAGTCGGTTTAATTTCACTCCATGCTTTATTATTCACTCGTAATCCCTTAAGACTTAGCTCACACGATTGTGCGGATTGCACATTCTTATCCCTTTGAAACCCAAAATATTTTTATCTTTAAATACAGTTGGATTTAACGAACAGTTGGATTTTACAACGATTTAACGAACCTCTATTTAACGAATTTCGCGATTTAACGAATTTGCCTCTGTCTCCGAGTAAAAACAAGGTAAAAAAACCTATTTAACGAATAATAAACCCAAATTAGCGAATTGTTTCATTAGCTGGAAAAAAAATTTTATTAGGTATTATTAGAAAAAAAATGGATTTTTTTTCAAATAACATATCCTTTTTGTCCAGAACAGCAGTAATTTTGTCGGGAAAGGATACTATTAGAATTATTAGACTTAATGGGTGTGGATGAGTCATGAGTATAATCTATCGTGTGATTTCTGAATAGGATAGGAAATTCCTTGCTTATATAAATCCACTTCTCAATGCAGGGGATATTTTAAGATTTTAATGGTTTCGTTACATTTGATGACGGACTGCCTATCTGTGCAATTGAAGTTGAGGGAATTGTTGATGAATAGCGATTCTGATGCAGAAATCGATAATGAAACTTTTCTCAAAACCGTTGCATTTCCAATGCTTAACATTGTTTGGAAACTGTGAAAACATACCTCAAGAAGCACAAGATATAAATAACGCAATATTTTCTTCTCTTTATAAAGTCGAGAAAGAATTCTTTCGTGTCAGTAGAAATAATAATCTCAATTTTAATATGTTTATCCAAGTATTAATTCATATAATACCTTAAAATTATACATTATGTAAATAATACACAACATGTACATTTTAGGTACTGATGGGAGGCCAGAACTTCCTAATTTAGAATTAGCCCCTGAGATGGCTTGGAATTTGTTTACGAGTCCCCGGACCGGATGTGATTAAGTTCCTTTTTGGTGGGGTGCGTCAAGAAAGATTCCCGCGTTAAGAAAGTTCACTAAACCCATAAATTGTGAGGTGGTGTAACACTGCGCTGGCCTCTGGACCAATCAGAGACAATTAAAGTGGACAAGACAAAGAGTCCGCTCTAGGATTTTTGTGTGAAAAGTCGTAAAATAAAACGGGACGCACCCCGATTTTACACACACAAAGAGAGAGAGAGCCGACTCCAGAGCTGCAGACAATCACGAAAATACTCCGGAGACTCCGGGCATCAACCACGTCCATCCCTTGCACTTTCCCTCTTTCAAGCTAAGTTAAATTTTGATCTTCTTGTAGTGAAGTAAATTTCCATATACTTGTGCTTAAAATAAATTTAATAATGTTTAAAAACTATACGAACAGTGTATGATTTAGTGTGAGATGAGTGTTTTAATTTTAGAACTAGTTAACTTAATTAATTGTCATGATGCGATGTGAAATTAGGAATCTGGGTTCAAAGTTTTAGAAATTAAATAAGTTTAAAATAGCGTCGCATCATCTGGTTGTGTAACCAGATTTTTTTTTTCTTTTCGTAGACACTATGTTGTGTTGTGAATTTAATTTTCTTCTAATTTTTTTTTGTTGTTGTTTCCTTGTAAGTTTAAATTTAAACGAGATGTTGGGTCATCCAATGATAATCTTAGTTCATCTGTGAAACATGTAATAATTTCTTATTGTGTGCCATTGTGTTTTAATTGTATTTATTACTCAATTTTTCCAGTTGTGAAATTTTTTTTTCTCGCGGTATTTTTTTTATTATTTAGATACTTAGGGATGTTGCAAACAACAACTTCTGAAAGAGGGTGCTGACGATGTGACAGGTACTGGTGCTTTTTTTTTATATCGATGTTGAATTTTTATATATATATGTATTCACGTGAAAGTCGATTGGTTAAAAGTATTGTTCCAAGTCCACGGTATAATTTAAGGGCCCGTGCAGGCAATTCGGCTGATTAATTTACTTCTTATCACGCTAAAAAATATTTTGAGGAAACCGAGAATTTTTTTTTTTTTTTTTTTTTTTTTTTTTTTTTTGCATTCTTTACGCTTTGCAACTTAGAGAGTCCACACCTAGGAACGGTACCTGTTTCATTGTTGTACCTTGTTTTATGTCATGTTTTGATGTTTAAGTGAGACATAATTTTGTACTTAGTTATTTAATGAATTTTAGCTCATTTTTTTTTTTTATGCAATTTGTTTCATGTCTTGATTTGATGCTTAAATGAGATAATGTTGTATGTGGTTAATATCAATTTTAGCTCTAGATAAAATATTTTTTGATGCTATGTGTTTTATGACAATATATAAATTTTGTTGTTTGTAATAAGATGGATATTTAATTTTGCTATGCGATTCATGTATGCACGTCAATTTTAATTTTATAAATTTTAAGCTTTAATTCATGTTTGCAACAGAAATCAAATTTTGGGGTCTTTGGGACACCTGTCACGAAATTTGAATGTTGTTACTGTATATATATATTTGGCATTTTCATTAATCAAATAATTTTGTGTTGCGGTTATTATCTAGTATTTAAATTTTTTTTATACAAAAGGTTCTTTGCTTGAATAAGTTAGTTCATGCTTACTTGATTGTGTATAACTGTGAACTTTTCTTGTTAAATTTTGAGTTTGCATAAAAGATTATTTTTTTTTAGTGGCGGTATTTTCTCAGAAGCAATTTTAGTGATAAATTTTGTTTGTGTATTAATTTTAAGTGGCTGTGTATTACGGAATAATGATATCTTTGGAATTTATGCTTGTTAAGATATGGATAGAGGTGGTTGTTTGAATTTTCTTTCCTTATGTTGAAACTTAACTTTGTTTTGCTCAAGTTGTTTTGTTTTGTCATATGATTGCTAATTTTAATTTAAAACTTTTATAGTCTTTCGGTTAGGTGTTTCAATGCTAATTTAATTTTTGTGTGTGTTTGTTTTGCTATAGAATTGGAATTTTTTTGTTTGCTTAGGGCTCTAGTTAAATTGTGGTTTGGTTAAATGAATGTGCAGTCAATAATATTGTCTCGCTTGTGTGCTAAACTGTACTAGGAATTGAATGTTTTGTTTGATGTCAATATAGTAGTTCTGTTGGTTTAGGTTAATTTTTTTTTATTCATGGTAGCGCTTGGGTAGATTATTGAATTGAGTATTGATATTAATTGAGTTTTTTTTATGGTTTTGTGGTTTTGGATTTTAATTGTAGTTTTGCATTGTTATTTGGAAATAAGTTTATGGTCAGATAATGGTATTGTTAAATTTTATGTTTTGTGTACGCGTGTTGTGTTAGCTTTGAGTTTGGTATTGGAGAAGAGGAGAATTTTGATTTAGTATTGTTTCAGTTTTATATATTGAGTTCGATAATTTTTTTTTTTTTTTTTAGTTTGAAAATGTTGAAGATGATCAGGTGTGATTTTTTTTGTTTTATTAATTGTTGAAGGAGTTAGATAAGTTTGAGTTAAGGATTTTGTGGAATATTTGAGAAAGTTATTCGAAGGAGATAGATAAATTTTACTTTGATGAATTTGTAGAATAATTGGGAAAGTTTTTTTTTATGGAGATAGATAAGTTTGCGTCCAAAGTATGTGGTAAATTCGAGAGTTGTTTGATATGGAAATGGAAAATTGAGTTATAATAATTATGCGGTATATTTGAGAAAGTTGTTTTGATGTAGAGAAGGTAATTTTGAGTTAAGGATTTTGTGCGATTTCGAGTAAACAAGTTGATGAACATAGATAAGTTGAATTAATGATTGTGTGGTATACTTAAGAATGTTTTGATATGAATCTAGGAAAGTTCGAGTTGAGGATTATGTGAGATTTTGTGTAAATAAGTTGATGGGCATAGATAGGTTTTAGTTAATGGTATTGTGGAGAAGTCGATTAATTATTTGGAAGTTGCAGATAAGTTTAGTTAGTGTTATTGAGGTACAGGATATGAATGATCTTTGAGGTAAAGGCATTTTTGAATGATTGAGGAATCATTTTAAGATTACTGAGAATTTTGGGTTAAGGTTATAGAGTGATATTTGAGTAATTAATTCGATGGTTATCGATGAATTGAGTTAGCGGTATTGTTGAAAATTGAGGATCTTTGTTTCTTTTTGTATATTTGTTGCGAGTATAGTGAAACATTGTGATGAGTTCTTTTTCTTTAATTATTTAGAATTGATACATTGTATTACGTGGAATGTTAAAAAGTGATGCTGATTAGTGAAGTGAAATTTTGGGGGGGGAGGGAATTATGTTGTTTAATTATGTGTAGCACTTGTAATAATTTTTTTTTGCTTTTTTTTTGTTTTAGTTAAAATTACTTTACTCTGTATGTGTCGCCTCGTATGTTATGGGTTGCATTATCAATTTTATGTTTATAATTTTTTTTTCTGAAATTTTCAACTGCATTTGCGATTTCTGGAATTCATTTCTCAATATGGAAATTCGCATGTATTTGAATGTGGAAGAAATTGTTTTCTTTTCTCTAAAATTTTTTTTAAAAGTATTAATCGATATAGTTATTTTTTTATAATCGGATTTGCATGGGGTTTTTTTGTCTTGATTGTACAATCTGATTCTTGTGTTGTCGTTTGCGGCATGCAGCAAATCGTTTGCGCAGGGAGTGGCATGTGCAAAAAAATTTTTTCTGCCTTTGTAAACATTGGGGTGCATCCTGATCAAATACACACTCATAGTTTGCAATTCTAAATTTAATCGCATTAATTTTTTTTTATTAATTTCAAATTGTAACCAATGCTTGTAGTGAATTTTTTAAAATTTTTTAGGCTATTAAGCATTCACAGAGGTTATAAAAATTTTTTTACCGTGTACACTATTCGCTTCAATTTATAGATTTTGATTTGCAAATCTGAATTTAATTACATTACTTTTTTTTAATTTTAAATTGTAACCAATGCTTGTAGTGAATTTTTTAAAATTTCTTAGGCTATTAAGCATTCTCGGAGGTTATTTTATTTTTTCTTCACCTACGCACTATTCGCTTGAATTTTTTATTTTATAATAATTTTTTTTTTTAGTTTTTTTATTTCTACGAAAGATTGTAATCATTGCTCTTAGTGAACCATTGCAATTTCTTATGCTTTGAGTACTGTTAAAGGTTAAAATAATAATTTTTTTTTGGTGGTCTGATACATGCACATCATATTAGTCGTGTCAGGATTTCGATGTTATACGATTATGAGGTGTCTGTTTCTTAGTGCCACGTTTGTATTGATTATGTATGTTTCACTTGTAGTTATTTCTTATCACAGAATAATTTGTTCGATGCTCGTATGTGTAGTTATTGTGAGTATCGAAGCTGTTATATATGCAATTTTTGAATTTACTATGCGTTACTTGTCTTATTTTTTTATTATTTAGTGGCACATGATTCCTTGTGATTATTCAATTATTTCTATTTGTTATTTTATATATGTTGTCCTTGTGAATTGTTTGGTGACCCATTCGATAATTATTTTTTCGTAACATGAATTTAATTGTAGTTAGTAGTTAATTTTTTCCCTCTCACCGCTAAAGGAATTGGGACTTAATTTTTAGAATTTACTTTATAATTTTTTTTCTTCCTTTCTGTTACATTTTCAATTGTAAGTTGTGGGAATGGCGAGGTCGGTGCTTGGTCTGCGGCGGATGTCAACTGGGGTCGAGTTTCTCTTTTCTTCACACTGGTTTTGGTTCTATGACTAATATGGTTTCCCTGGGAGACAAATTTTTTTTTCTATTGCAGCGTACATGGAACATTTTTATTCCGCATCTGCCGGAACCTACGGGGCCAGCTAAAGTTTTTACTCATCGTGGACGGACTACAGACTTTTGATGTGTTGCCTAGCTCTACATGAAATTTTCTACTCATCGCGGACGGACTACAGACTTTTGATGCGTTGCCTAGCTCTACAGGAAATTTTCTACTCATCGTGGAGGGACTACAGACTTTTGATGTGTTGCCTAGCTCTACAGGAGATTCCTCTACTCATCGTGGACGATCTGCAGACCTTTTGATGTGTTGTCCCGCCGGAGCGACTAACTTTCTTCGCAGTATCGATGCATCAGCTATTTTTCTGGTCGGGACACACATGATCGCCGAACTCTCTTCTCGTGATGGAACATTTTTTTTTCTTTCTTGCTGGTTGTAATTTTTTTTTGTGCTGTGTATTCGATAGAGGGGAGGAGTGATGGGAGGCCAGAACTTCCTAATTTAGAATTAGCCCCTGAGATGGCTTGGAATTTGTTTACGGGTCACCGGACTGGATGTGGTTAAATTCCTTTTTGGTGGGGTGCGTCAAGAAAGATTCCCGCGTTAAGAAAGTTCACTAAACCCATAAATTGTGAGGTGGTGTAACACTGCGCTGGCCTCTGGACCAATCAGAGACAATTAAAGTGGACAAGACAAAGAGTCCGCTCTAGGATTTTCGTGTGAAAAGTCGTAAAATAAAACGGGACGCACCCCGATTTCACACAGAGAGAGAGAGAGAGAGCCGACTCCAGAGCTGCAGACAATCACAAAAATACTCCGGAGACTCCGGGCATCAATCATGTCCATCCCTTGCACTTTCCCTCTCTCAAGCTAAGTTAAATTTTGATCTTCTTGTAGTGAAGTAAATTTCCATATACTTGTGCTTAAAATAAATTTAATAATGTTTAAAAACTATACGATCAGTGTATGATTTAGTGTGAGATGAGTGTTTTAATTTTAGAACTAGTTAACTTAATTAATTGTCATGATGCGATGTGAAATTAGGAATCTGGGTTCAAAGTTTTAGAAATTAAATAAGTTTAAAATAGCGTTGCATCAGTACAAAAAACTATTTAGGTATGTCTGTAAATAATATTTTTTGAAAAAAAAACATTTCATTTTTTAAGCCACTATATCATTGTTTTATGCTATCATTATATTAAAGTTTTTTTAAAAAATATTCAATAATAAAATAAACAAATAAATAGAACTATTATTTGGCCTGAATTCAATCATGAATCAAAAGAAAATAACACGTTCAAAATTTACTGGATTAGAACTATGACTGAATTTTAAAAAAAATACTCAATTATTTTCAATCTATTTTTAAACTTAAGAGAGTAATTCTAAAATCATTTTTTCCTCTTCTTTTTATATGGTTACTGTCTTTAAACTCTGATTACAAAAGTTCGTGTTCCTATTATATAAAAAATTTGAAAATGACGAGATTTTATTATTATTATTATTTTATTATTATTATTATTTGTTTTTTGTTTTCCAGCATACATTTTAAAACTGAGAGCTTGATTAGATTGTAAACTCGAGCGCCGAAATCAAAATTACGTCAAACTAGATCCATTAAACGTCGAATTTTCATCATAATTCTATCGAAATATCGTTGCGTATGTAAAACCTTCCTAAAATAAACTTTTTATGGATTTATTTTTCAAGAAAACAAAACATTTGCTTGTATTCGATTAATAATAAAAAAGATTTGTTGCCAAAATGCACAAACGTCAATTAATAAATCTATCAATTATAACCATAACTGATTATTTTTTTACTCTTTTTTTTTATTTATTTCTACTTTTTGAAATTAAAAATAACTTTATGTTTTTTCATTCATTATATAAAATCCAAAATTTCGGACACGAAAAAATACAAAAACTCCACGTAATGTTAAAAAATATCTAAATTTAAATGCATAAAAATTATTATGAACTGATAAAATGCCAAAAATGGTAACCCTCAAATTCCTTAATAATTTGTAACCTCACTAGAGATCAACATAGCGATAGTATCCGCTTTATAATATAGCCACATTAATAACTACTATGCTTTATGAGAATGCATGAAAAAAATACTGAAAAGAAGCTACAATTTTAGCCAGCATGCAGCGTAATATAATCCTATAAGACAAGATAATATTTTCTTGGACTGTAACTTGTGCAGCTATTGATTTCGAGCAGACGACATTTTCCGGTAGAAAATTCGACGAAAAACATTACGCTAACAAGCGAGCCACATTAAAAATGGATCGTTTGCATTGTACAAAAGGGAATTATAAATGAGAGAAGAGCAAGGCTTCTTTTAGAGCTTCATAATTTATTCAGAATTTTTCTTGCTTCTGAAAGCCAAAAATTCAAAGTTGAGAAATCCTAGCACACGAAACTCAGAAACGATTTTTCTTACATTTTATTCTTTCTTTTTTTCATTACCTTTATTTCTCTTGTTTACATTACATAGGCTTAAAAGTTAAACGATGTCAGTCTTTTAGCAAAGTAAAAAAAAAAAGTATTAAGTGCTTTTTAGTCTCTTTAAGTATTTTTTTCTTACTCGCTTTCTCTGTGTGCTCTTTTCTTCTTTTTTTATACGTTTCTTCCATGTTTATGTTTATTTCCTCATTTTTCTTAAATGTTTGTTAACAGTATATGTGTACATATTATAATTTTGCTGTTGAATATCCAAGCTGAGTAATTGAATTTTTCAGTAAGATATATCAAAGTATTTTTTATATATAAAAAAGCTTCTATTTCTTCCTTTCATTTGTTAGAATGTTAGAACTTTCTTTAGTACATGACATCCATCGTAAATATTCATGTTACTTAGAATTCAAATAGTGGTATAGCTTGGATAACATTTTTCAAAATTGTAAATCTTTATTTACATTTGATAATGAAAAAAGTTACCCAAGATGTTCACCTTATTTAAATGTTTCAACGACGTTGAATTATAGGTTCAAATACGAAAACTTTTTATACCATTTTGATGAATATTATAAAAAATAATGCAGTGGAAATGTACGTGGGAGAAAAGCAACCAACGATCTTGCTACCTCAATAAAAACAGATTTATTAATGGACACGGAGGAACAGATAACAACTCGAAGACAAATCAACGAATAAACACAAAGAAATATTATAAGAGACTACTTATAATGATGTAAAACGTACTTGTTATAAATAAGCTTTACAACGTTCCAGAAATGCCTTTCTAAACAATTCACTAGCAGGAACTCAGACAGATAAAATCTCTGTCTCTTATCAAAGTCAACGCACACGACTTTTATTTCAAAGTTTCTTTATACAGATTCATAGAAACTTCTAGAAGAATCAATACTAGAGATTTGTCGATGATTCCTAGGCGACATCGTATTTTTTTACCATATTTGTTTCCAAGAGGGATAATCTGTTGCCAATCTAGTTTCCCCGGTCACATCTTCTAAAGCTGCCATTATTTTTTTTTACGTTCACGTTGGGAAGCAAATTTCGCTGGTAAAACTCAATTTTCCTTCAAGAAGAATATAACAGCAGGCGAAGATAACACACGTGGCGTGTTTTAATAACTATTGTTTTGTCTTTTCATATTTTAGAATTAAATACTAACAAACAATTTAAAAGAGTCTGTTAATTTTTTGCCCCATATCCATTTTAAATAGAGGCAAATATAATTAAACTTTTAATTTAATTATATTAAATTCATACGAGTGTTTTGCTATAGTTCTTGAAAATAAATATCACAAAAAATGATAAAAGGACTATTTATTTCTTATTCGAATGTTCTGCTTATATATTCGAAAAAAAACATTCGAATAAGAACAATTAAAAAGCATTAGAAAAGTAATAATATTGTTTTAAAAGAAAATTTTAAACATTTTTAGTACTAAAATTTTTAAAAAAATCATTTTAAGTAACCATTGACTACTTAACGTTAATCTAAAAATTGTTCTCTCACGATTAAATTCCACCATTTTAAAAATACCTACTCGCCTTATGAATTTATAATATATTCATTTGTCTACCTTAGAAGAATTTTCATACTTACACACACACACGTTGAAAAAGATTTCTTTTAAATATTCCTTTTCGAATTAAATACTTACTTCATTTCAGTTCTGGAAAAAATTAAGAATAACAATGAGAGAGAATCCGTTTCACTACCAAACGATTTAGATAAATTCGAGTTCTGTTATTGATTACCTTCTTGCGGCATCAAAATGTCACCACTTCCGGACAGTGAAAGCTGAGCTTAAATTCCATTAAGTAACAGGAAATCTGGCAACAAACATTCTGTTCATTATTATTCATAATTCTCCATTTCTCTGGAGCTTCTTGTTCGAAACAAAAGACCGAATACATTCTTTGTTACACAGAAAACATTTTAGCTCAAAAATAAAAATATTTTGGCATTCAACAAAAGCTTTTAGCTTAGTCTGATAACCATTGTTGAGAAGGAAAGTGGTACAGTATAAATTAGGGTTACGTTTCATGTTCAACAAAGAGAGAAAGCCAGTTGCTTAATTAAAATACTTCCTTTACAATTTTAAGACATTTATTTAAGAAAATTATGTGTTAAGGTAATGGAACGAAAAATAAGAACATTTTAGATATTACAACTTGGCAAAGCGGAATAGCTTTCATAAAGTATTGCAGGAGAATGTGTTTGTTAAATGTCTTATTAATAAATACTCAAGACTTTTTAATTAATGTTTATTTTATTTACTACCATTCATCGTGGTAAAAATGAATAATTTCAATGCTTTCTTAAAGTTTAGAAAATATTTATCTTTAGCAATTTAATTATTTTATTCGGTAGCTTTTATGATGTTTAAATCGAATTTATTTAAATAGTTGCGAAACATTTTTTAAAAGTATCTTTAAATTAGATTATCTGTATCAAAAACAAAGTTAATTTAATATTTTCTTTGTTTTGTGTATTACAGAAAACCACATTTTATTTAATTTATTAATAAATGCTTCGGGTATTCGTATAGTTATTCAATAATACAAAAGGCAGTTCAGAAAAATATTCTAACTCATAACGGGTATTTTTGTTTTATAAATACCTTCCATTTGAAATGTAAAATTCATATTTATGAATGTAAGGTAAACAAGGAAATTATATATGTTATTTCATAGTTTTAAAAACAGGTATGGTAATTAATACTTAAAAGCATAAGTGTCATAGTTGTTATTCAAGATATGTTTAATTTAATAATATAATTAAATATTTCATTTTTAACAAAATAAGAGTGTATATCTTTAAATTGGAAAGATTGTTCCCCAAATAATGGAAACATCATTAAATGTATATAAAAAGATTCTCGCATTTTTCATTTTAATTATTTAGAACGAACAAAATTAAAATATTTCCGCTTGTATTCTTGAATGAAAATTTATACTTCTATTTTTTATATTATTTATTTTACATGATGTGTATTCTTTAAAGAAAAATCTAAGATTCTTCGACCTTTATATAAATTTTTTTTCCTGATTGTGACTTTTAAAAGATGTGTGAACATCATTCAAATATAAAATAAGCAATTTTATGTATAATACACAAAAGTGTTGTGGATAACAAGAAAGACCATATATATAAAACCGGGATAAGCAATAAGTCGATCGCGATCGACCGTTGGACCGCCAAAACTATTTGGGGTGACCGCCTTTTTTAAGACCTAAGACGCGCATACTACTAAAAGAAACACCTTAGAACACCGATGCCAGCTAGAATGAAGAATTGGCTTTATACTGTGTTACTCAAACAAATGATGCGATGAACGTGTAGACGTTATATATATATATATATATATATATATATATATATATATGGGGGAGACAACAAGGGGTCCAAGACATTTGTCTTTCTTCAGATTTATTTTAAACTTAACAAAAATTAATTAAAAAAAAGGTAGCTATTCTACAATTGGATTTCCATGATGTGACGACGGGAACGCCTGCTCGCGTACCTCAGTCTTTTTCTGCTTTCTCTCTCAATGGTCAAAGTTTTGGTTTCACATTCGATCAGCTGCGCCTGCGCGCGAAGACTGCGTGCTTTCGTTGAGAGATTCAATTGGATGACGACTCCACAACCGATTCCACATATATATCTTCATTAGAAGCGCATGATGATGCTTAAAACGTTCACTGCCGCTGTAGCGGGAAAAAAGCGATCCCTGAAATGTGTGTGTGCGTGAGTGCGTGCGTGTGTGTGTGTGTCAGCTTTTTTAATTCATTCTTTCTATCTTCAGAAGAAATGTTGATGATTAGCCCTTCCCGCGATAGCACGGGTTTGGCTATTGAGACATCATCCCCCACCCCACGCTTCCACGGATTCAGGTTTTCGTGTTGATACGTCCCGCGATGGCGCGAGACTCGGCTGCGAATAAATTACCTATGTAGGTTTCAGATACATCTGTTCAAGTATGTTACCTGCTTGCTTCATTGAATACGTCCACGCATTACGGTCTAGCAGTCGCTCGTAGTAGCTCAAGTATTCAACTTGATAATTGTGTGTTACTTATGTTTTTGTAGCAAAACTAGCAATCTATCATTTTTAAAAGAGGGAGATAGCGTCGAAAGCAAGTGTTAAGAAAAGTATGCATACAATTTTAATGCAGAATGGCCACATATACGCCGCTAGGTGGACTGCAACACCTTAAGAATATTTTAAGTTGCCCGCTCCCTGAAAAAGTCCACCCATCCCTGATATAAAGGAAGAGCGTAGCTTTTGGTTATCACTTTAAATTATCCAGACCGGAACTTAGTTTTTGTATGCTATTCTTATGTCTACTCTACGCAGGGATGTCTTAAAACTCTTTGAGGTCTTGGACCTAGAGGAATTAAGATTTTTGGAGGCTTTGGGATACTATGCACGTAAAAGTAGGACCCACGTAAGATCTTTAATAGTAGAAAATAGTACGCATTGTCAAATACTCATTCTAACTGTAATTTGAAACAAATAAATGAGTACGACTCAAAATCTCAAAAGTGTAAGCACACAAACTGGCTCGACCGAAGGCCGCATTTTCGACTAATTGTGTTGAATGATTGTTGATGGTATTATGCCTAGGCCTAGACAATGATACACACAATCAGTAGCGCATACAGGAATTTTTCAAAGGAGGGGGGTCCGCGGTCGAAAGTTCACCATTCTTGTATCATGCTCCTTTTGATTTTGTCGATTTTCAGGAACAAAACACAGCAAAAAACTAATTATTGAATAAATAATTAGTATTAATTAATAAAATTAACCATTAATAACAAATACTTAATTAAATTTTACGTACTATGTTCTTAGAATTATAATCAATCGGAAAAAATAAAGGGCTTGGGGGTCCGGACCCCAGCCCCCTTGTGTGCGCCACTGCACACAATAATACAGTCGTGTCACTTCTACCAGTTGACATGCAGTTTGAAATTCCTTGTTTTTCTCAGAATATGTGTGGGAATAATATTTGACCATTAAAGTTATCTGGATCATGATCTTATTAAGAAAGAGTCGAGAATGAAACGTGGCCCCCACCAAGGGTGAGGCCCTGGGCCCGGGCCCAGTTGGCCCATGCCTTAAGACGTCTCTGACTGTACGTAATAAAAACTTCGCTAACACGAAGGCATTGATTATTATTACGCTATATACGGATAGATTTTGGAGGTTCAAGTCCCCTTCCATACACTTTTCTTTTTAAATATAGCTCCCACACACACACATGAAAGATTTCTGTGTATGCCACTGGGACCCAGAGTTAAAACTTCTCTCGGTATTTCTTTTCAAAGGTCGTCATTGTAGAACAGATTGCATCGAAAATCATTATCCACCCCACCCCCCTCTAAAATGATATATTTTATGCTATTTAATCTCTGAACTCACATTGTTTTTTTCATTATACGAATAAGAAAAAATTGCTTGGTGTGAGAGTAGGAGAATAGGGTGAATGAAACAAAATTTCAAAGCCACATCTTTAATTCCTTAATCGCAGATGCACTCCTTTGGAGGTCATGCACGCCGTTTATTGGTTAGAACATCACGTAATCAAGCAATTTGCTCAGCAATGTGCAATTGTAATAATCTCCTTAAACTAGTCGATTGAGATGACTCCACGACAGTACCATAAAACACGCACAATGGTTTTCGCTTTTTACTTCTGCACCTTAACCTTCTTGAGAATAGGGGAATCGCTATGCTTCTCCTTGTTTATCTCTTTAGTCACCAGACAGTAATGATAAATCCGAGATTCATCTATAGTCGTTGCTCGGGGTCCAAAGAAATCATCTGTATCAGTAGTTTCCAAACTTTTATACCCCATGGACCACTTTTTATAGTTTAAACTTGCACATGGACCCCTCTTTATAGTCAAAACTTGCACACCGCCTGCTTTTTATAGTCAAAACTTGCCCATGCACCCCTTTTTAAAGTTAAAACTTTTCCCAATGATCCCCGAGTAAAAAAGCTATATAAATGTATAGTATAAAAAATACAAATTTAAAAAAAAGTTGTTGAAAGATTATTTATTGAAATTATAACTTTTGTTTGAAATAAAAAAAAAGTAATGACTTGGATGAACTTGGTGTGATGCTATGAGTGTATTAATGTCCGTCTTAATGTTTGTGAGTAGTAACCGCAAATCTCCACAAACACTATTTTTTGTGATTAGTTTTTTACGGCACTGAATCCACGTTCTACCAAATTTGAAGACGGGAAAGTAGTCAACAACTTCTGTACAAAAACCCATAATGAAGGATATAAAATTGGGATGTTTTTGTAACCAGAATTTGTGGTATCCTTGTTCAAACAATGATATAAGTCCCTCATTTGCAGATATTTCAATAAAATGCTCCTGTATTAGTATAGATTCACTTGTGTTTGGGATTTGAGTTAGTCCACGCCCTCAAAAAAGATTCAACACCCAGTCGGGAATATCCAAGTGAATAATTGTTATTTATTTAAATTTCCATAAAAATTAAAATGGCTCAAATTTTTTTTATTTTTATTAAAGCTTGCACGGACCTCCTGATGTTGTTCAGGGACTCAAAATCAATTTTAATTTTTCACGACCCCCCGAATAGTGTCAGTCAGGGATTCAGGAGTCACTAACGGGGACCCATAGGACCCTTTTGGAATCACTGCTTTATATTTTGCTCCAAATGCTTCAACACCTCCTTGATAGATCATGCCGTGTTTGCTTCCGAAGAAGAATCAATATTCATAGAACCTATCGTGCTGATATCTTTGACTTCGTGAATGATTTTCTACACACAGTCATAGCTGAAACCAGTCTGATCATTTGCATGTTTGCCTTTCGGTTTAATGATATCAAGTCCTCCACTATCTTCGCTCTGGCAGCAGCATCCGTCAGTGATGGTCTTCCACTCCTTGGACCACCTGCAAGGAGCATATGACCAGAGATGTCTTAAAACTCTTTGAAGCCCTGGGCCCAGAGAAATATAAGGATTTTTCGAGGCCATGTGCCCAGAGAAAATATAAGGGTTTTTTGAGACCATGTGCCCCTATTCAAAAGTAGGCCCAACCTGAGGTCTTTAAAAGTAGACAGTATACAGCAGGGATGGCGAACCAATGGCACGCCACCGATCAAAATGGTTAGCATTTTAGTTCAAATTAAGAAAGTTCACATATAAGCATTACGATCAAACAAGAGTGATTGGTCGCGGAGTGGCAGAAAGCACAATCGTTGTTATTGTCTTGCATTATTTACGTCGTGGACTGCAATTGCTAATGTTGCGAAGTTTGTCTACGCATAGCATAGTCAACTTCATTGACACTACTGTATTTTATAGTTTATTTGTGTTATATTTACGATTTCAAACCGTTATTTAAGTATATCAATGAATGCAAAATAGTTAATGTAACAGAGAATTTTAAACTTGGTGGATCGAGAAATATGGCATGATTAGTTAAGATGACAAAGCGATGTGTGTTTAATATTCTGAAAAGGTTTTATGTAAAACATCGTCTGTAAAACGAAATGCAGGCACATTTAACTGTTCGACGGAGCTGGTTCGTGGTATTTTAACCATATTTTCATTTGGCTCTCTGTCTGCCAGTCATTATTTTTAGAGATGAATAACATTAAAGACTCGCTTAAAAACCGCTTTGGCAAATGATTTTAATTCAGCGTGAATTCTGCTAAAAGTAACATCCTACAACACTACCATGATATTTATCATCTAATCTGCAACAACAGAGGTCACACTAAATTTACTTTATAATTTTAATTACACGCATAAAACTAAAACATTTACTACTATACAGTGCAAAAAGGAATTCTTTCGTAGTAAATAGAGTTGTGTGTGTGAGAGAGAGTTGTTAGTATTTAGTTTTATTATTTTTCCAGTAATCATAAGTCAAAATTATTGGACGGCGCGTCTATACCTCGCTACACATTTCTTTAGAAAAAATGACGCGTGGATCCATAAATTTCGCCACCACTGGTATGTAGCAGGCGTTGTCAAATACTCGTTTAAACGGTAATTTGAAACAAATAAATGTGCACGACTCCCAATTTCAAAAACCTAGGGGCAAACCGGCTCGATCGATAACCTCATTTCGACTAAATGAGTTGAATACTTGTTTATGATATTAGGCCTAGGCCTAGACATGGACTACTGCCATCACATAATAATACAGTCTTACCACTTTTGACAGTTGACATGTAGTTTGAAATTCCCTGTTTTTCGGAGAATATGTACGAGAATAATATTTGATCATTAAAATTATCCAGATCATGATCTTATTAAGACAGAGTCAAGAACGAAACAAGGCCCCCACCAGGGATGATGTCCTGGGCCCCGGCCCAGTTGACCCATGCCTTAAGATGTCCCTGCATATGACCAGTTTGAAAACTCCTTTTGCCCCTCACGACAGTATCTTTTGACGGGCTATCATTTCCAAAAGCATCTATCGTTTCATTGCAGATTTACCAGACAGTATAACCTTTCAAATAAAGGAACATGGTCATACTGCGAGCCTCTGTCTCCATACTCTATCTTGAATACTAACGACGGATATGGTTGTTGCTGCGATAAAGAAGTATTACTGGAAAATCATGTATTTAAATATTAAAAGAATTTGTAAACTGTTGTTGAGTTGTTTTAAAAGGAACCTAGCTTTAACAAATTATTAGAAAATCGTCCACACATGGTATGTAAAAATACTTCTGTAAAGTTATGTAAAAATATATTCAGGCTATGGGAATTTCAAATATACATGAATATATAGGAGAAAAGCGACTAGTTCAGTCATATCGAGATCTCTAAAACTATTAGACCAATATACCGTAAAATCCGGCGTATAACGGAAACTGCTGTATAACGCGCACCTATACTTTCAAGCTACAATTTTTAATTTTTAGGTATATTCGCCGTATAACGCACACCCCCTTTTTTGTGAAAAAACCTAAAATGTGCGTACGCAATGCTCTTTTGTTTTGAAGTCATTTATTCGAAGTATTATTCCCAGCTTTTGAAAAAAATAGCATACTTCTAGAACTACAACACTTGAAGTTTATAAGAAATGCTATTTATTTTTAAATAAACAGTATTTCGATGCATATATATAAGTTTTTTTTTCCATGCTCATCTTTTCAATTATTATTTTAAGCTCTTTTTCTTATACCCGGCGTATAGCGTTCACCCGTAAGTTTTGAGTTTATTTTTTGTGTTAAAAATGCGCGTTATACACCGTATTTTACGATACTTGAAGTTAAGCAAATATTATTCCTTTTGTGGAGTAGAGATCTACTAAGAAAAATAAAGCAAAAATCAAGTCGAAAGGAGAGGTTTACGAGGATTTCATAGATTTTAAAAATTCTTTTTTTAAACTATTAGGCATACAGAAATGAAATTTGGCATGAAAGTTTTTTTTTTTGAGTAGAGATCCACTAAGAATAGGTTTTATGGAAACGGACTCCGAATGGGAGTTGCGAGGGTGTTATAGATCCTGTTTTTGAACTATTAGATTTACAGGCTTGAAATGTAGCAAGCATATTTTTATTGAGTAGAGACGCTAGTCTTGTGGAAATCAATTTCTAAGTAGAAGGCAGGGGTTTACAGGGTTATTATAGATTTAAAAAAACTCCATTTTTGAACTATTTGACTTATATACTTGAAATTTGACTAGCACGTCTCTTTAGTAGAGTAGATGTTTTGTGGAAATCGACTCCAAAGGAGTGGTGTTGTGAGGATACCTTTATCCTTACGGGGATGTAAAGGATAATTAAAATTCGTCCTGCTCTTTTTAAATAAATTGGTGAGGTTTATAAGAATGTTTTTCGATACAATCGAAAGTTTAATGCTATAGGGATAAAATATGAATAACTTAAAATAAGTATATGTTCGTACAATAACTAAACTACCCAGTGAAGTGGATAGGTAACGGCTAGTAATAGTATAATTACATTATTGAAATTATGACTTCGTTAAAAAAGCAAATCAAAGATATAATCATATAATTTGTAATTTACATAACCTGCATATATGTAGAGATCTCCACATAGAAAAATGTTTACACAAACCAAAACTCTAAAGCAAGCATTATCCCAAAACTTAAGAAAATAGACGAAAAACATTGATATATGTAAAATTCACGAACAGTTTCACGAGATTACGAAAA
Organism: Trichonephila clavipes; assembly: GCA_019973935.1. Lineage (NCBI taxonomy): Eukaryota > Metazoa > Arthropoda > Arachnida > Araneae > Nephilidae > Trichonephila > Trichonephila clavipes. The sequence goes on along the minus strand of BMAU01021220.1, from coordinate 85,907 downwards.
TACAGCCCCATAAAAACTGCATTACCCCCAATGAAATCCCTACATTTACGTCCTCCCATTCTATTTTAACCCACTAAAGAAATACATCATCCCTACACCCAATTCAACCAATAACGACACTTCTTCCAATAATCCTTCCCATACCACTGTTAACCTAAAAGTCCGCCATCATCATCAACCACCGAGCTCCTACATTACAATAACAATAAATAATAACACTAAATGAATACCCCATCCATAACCAAGCTTCCGTTCCTTTACAACGTCAGACGACTTCATGAATATGAACCCCCCTCTCACTTCCTGGACCTCCCCCTCATTAACAGCGAAGGATATATATATCAGGATATGTATATATACATATAAAGGATATTATCCTTTGGCGTTAGAGAAATATTCAAATGAGGTTGTGCACAGAAAAATGGACTGGCAAAGGTTGGATTGCTTGCTAGAAATGGTAATTTTATCGTGATGGTTTTAGGCGGTGAGTTCAAGATGAGAGTTATAAAGATTAGGTTTTAGGTGGTGGGTAATGGAGATCACGAGTGTTGTAAGGACTCTTAAGAGTCTTTCGGGGTAAGCAGAAGAAAAATGGGCTGCTATTCTGCTTTTGAGTTGGGCTAATATTATGGTTGCTGTAGTGTGTGATGTTCGAATGGAGATATTCGGTGTTGATATTGTTGCGCTTTGTTGAGAGAAGTGGTGATGCATGCGCGTTTTTCATTTAGCCTAATGACCGAAGTGGAAATTCTTTTATTTTTGAAAAAGAATGTACCTGAACTGAAATTAATCAACACTTCTCACGGTGTGTGTGTGTGTGTGTGTGTGTGTGTGTGTGTGTGTGTGTGTGTGTGTGTGTGTGTGTGTGTGTGTGTGTGTGTGTGTGTGTGTGTGTGTGTGTGTGTGTGTGTGTGTGTGTGTGTGTGTGTGTGTGTGTGTGTGTGTGTGTGTGTGTGTGTGTGTGTGTGTGTGTGTGTGTGTGTGTGTGTGTGTGTGTGTGTGTGTGTGTGTGTGTGTGTGTGTGTGTGAGAGAGAGAGAGAGAGAGAGAGAGGGACGCCGACAGATGCAACGAACATCAACCTCTCTGCCTCGAACTCAAAATCAAGATATTCGAGCCATGAGTGTATGTGTGTGTTTCTATCTGTGCTTCTTCCAAATTAATTCCTTAACCAATTATAACTGTGGCTTCTGACATATAAACAAAAATGAAATTAAAACACAAATAATTCACGAAACTACACCAAAATTAAATCAAACTTTCCTTGAAAAGGAATCTGTGTAAATTTAAAAGTTAATTAATAGAGTAAATATAAACGCAAGAAGAAATATGGAGCAGAAAACGACTATTGTTAAATTCATATGAAGAGCATGATATTGATAAGATGATATGAGCATGATATGAAGAGCATGCTCACTTTTTATAGTACTTTCTAAATGCATATTTGTTTTCAAAGTGCTTGACATGGAATGAAAAAACTAAATTACATAAAGTCAATCTCTGTTCCAATTTTAATCTTTTATTGAATACTTATTTTGTTCTTATTTTCTTATTGAGTTTTCTTTTCAATGTTTTGGTGTGCGTTATTGTATATCTCCAGAAAAAAAACTTATTTGAAATAAAGAAAATGTGAAAATCTCTTTCATGATATTGAAATGCATACTTAATTTAAAAATAATAGAAGGTTTATAATTTTTTTAGATAAAACAGATGAAAATGTCATACAGAGAAAAAAACTTATTTGAAATAAGGAAAATAGGAAAATCGCTTTCATGATATTGAAATGCATGCTTAATTTAAAAATAATAGAAGGTTTATAATTTTTTTAAACCAAAACTGACGAAAATATCATACAGAGAAATAGTATGAAAATCAGACTGAAAAATGATACATTTTTTTTCATAATTGAACACTATTATTAATTGTTCGATTCTTTCATATCCTCTCGTAATTATTACAAGTTTACTTATAAAAATGGCGCAGAAACATTGGACACGAATTCAATTACTTTTAAAAATGATTTTAACTTTTGAAAATTTGAAATTCAATCGATATATCAAGTAAAAATAACACCAAACGATTAATAAAAACTTTTTTTAAAAAAAATATTCTTCTTGACGTCAGAATAAAACGTTCAAGTTGAAACGCAATTTTATTCCAAATCGAATAAACGCGAGAATGATTGAACCGATTCGATGGTTTAATTAACGCAGTTAATCGAAAAAGAATTGAATTCGTTAAACGAATTTACTTCGGAGCATTGGATTTACGCCGCGTGGCTTTTATTTCTGCAATGGAATTGGAGTGCCACTGAAACTCATTTTCCTTTGTAGGAAATGAATAAAAGAGTTTAAGTTTTGGGGGTTTTTTCCCTCAGTGATATAATCTCAGATGATTAAAGTCGCATAAAATGAATTCTTTTACATGTGACTTCTTAATTGAATCAAATAAATTCCATTCGGAATTATTTCCATTAGTTTCTTTTTACCATGTAGTCAATTTGTCTTTTTATTAGTTCGGTTTAAGGCGAATAAATGCATTAGTTTCTGAGAAATGTAAAATAGTAAAAAGTTAAATCATTGCAAATAATATTGTTTTTGGAGATTTTTTTTTCGTTTTTTTGACAGTTGAATAATGTTAAATAATAATACGTATTTGCTAATAATTCAGCTATAGTTGCAAAATACAAATTTGTTCATAATAATTAAACATTTGAAATTATATAAAAACTTTTAGGTTAATTTAAAATAAAAATTTTCGTTACAGTTGTTCGATCACAGTTCGACAAAGATTTTAAAAAATATGTCAAATAATATTTTGAAAAGATGTTCCAGTACTCATTCTTATTTATTTAGAACAGTTGATCTAAAACAGTTTAGCAATTTGATGATAAAAAATGTGTAATAATAATATTAAATACAGACGTAAAAACAAGCAGAAGGTCATTCAAAAAGAAGAATCGACAATATTAATGGATCAAAAATGAGTAATAGGTTCGGACAAAATCCAAGAAAAACGTGAAACGCGAGTGAAAGAAAGGAAAAGCAAAAAAAATGTATCTATATTTTTATTTGTGTGCTTGTTCACGGTATCAACACCAACATCTAATCCCTTAGCGTTTATTTTTTATATATGCATGTACATAAAGAATTGGAACATAGCAGATGAATTTTAAAATCAATACGTCAAAATCAAGTGTTTTTTTTCAGTTTGAAATACCGTATGTATCCAAATATAAGCCAAGAGAGCTTTTTCCTTCAAAAATTTACACAAAATTCGTAACTTGTACATAAGTCGACTTTGAAAAAACAATCATTCATACATGTCGCCATGAAAGCTAAAATTTTGTCAAGTGGGCAAATTTTACTATGGAATGTTTTTCAATCAAATTGCTGCAAAGTAAAACGCCAGACGCCAATGATGATAATTTTCTTTCTGGTAAGCTTTTTGATAGGCCTCATTTTCTCATTAATTTATTATATGATACAAAATCTGTGTTGGGATTGCTTTTTGAGCCACTTTTTTTTAAATGAATGGGGAGAGAAATTTCTGTATGGTTAACTTCCACTTACAGGTTCAAACATCCCAATGAGTGAATGTAAATTTTGCCAACTATTCGTAAGATCGGATTCTGATACTTATTTTAAAGGATTTATGTAACTTTTTTGTGAATAAAAATTCTATTCAAAACACCTAAAAAATCAAATGATAAAATGGCTTGAGCATGAATAACGGAAAATATTCAGAAATCTATTTTTCTGAGATTACCGGATCCGTATGTAAACCGACCCCTTTACTTTAACTTTAAAAAGAGTTTTGAAAATTCTCGACTTATACATGGAAATATACGGTATGCAATATTTTCATACTATGTGATTACTATTATAACTGTTAATATCTTAAGCTATATTATAGTTTACATGGTTTGATCCTGTTTCTAAACTAAGAAGTGATCAATTTTTACTAATACAGTAGTAGTCTAGTTGAATACTGAAATTTTCAGCTTTCTAAGAAAAATATAATGGAAACATAGAACGTCAACAGGGAATAGAATTTCTTATTTTCTTAAGGAAAACCATCTTTCTATTATTTCCAGTTTTTGTCATTTTTTAATTAGTATTATAACGTATATAACACTTATAGTACTTACTCGAATCTGAGCCGTACTTTTTTTCTAATATTAAAGCTACTGAAAATCGGGTGCGGCTTAGAATCTAATTAAAAATGCGTTGAATGGGGTAATTAGAGCAATTGCAGCTTCTAAACTATTTATTTTACACTATTTTTAATATTCCACAAAGACTTATTGAGAATTTGGCGTGCGGTTTAGATTAGAGTAAGTACGGCACGTCTCTAATATATTGCAAGAGCGTATCTTAATAATTTAGAATTACAAAAACTGCTTATGCGGTACTTCATCCTACATAGCACATTCGTTAAGATGTTAATTGAAGGACATCCTCGGGGCTGCGGTAGCCCAGTGGTCAAGGTATCGGATCATGGCAGGCATGTCATGAGTTCGAGCCCAGTACCACTAAAGACCCGCCGTGTAGGGAAGCGATGCACGTTAAATCTGTCGAGAGCTCAAACGTCCTCCCGTTGGTGTGGTAGTTAGAAGAGGGGAGTGCCAGCTCAGGTGTCGTCAGCGTCACTTGACCATGGTTCAAAATTACGTGGTCCGTCGCCAAAAGCCCTCTTGTAGCTGAACAGTGCGACGTTAATATTCACTCACTCACTGAAAGATATCCTCAAAGGTGGAATGTTCTCCTTATTGGTCAAATGGCTATTTACATCACTTATGTATATCAAAAATTGATATCGGTATTTGGCAAATTTATGTAAATAGCCTTAATACTACAGCAATAATTTCTGAATGCAGCCATCACGAATCCTTTTTTTTTTTTCTGCCCAATATCTTTTAATCCGTCTAGGGACAGATTATCCTTAATCCAAAGTCATTGCAGGAGACACTTATGGTGGAGGTTAGTGGTGATGTATTGGAACAGTTTATCGCTAAGTGGACACATGGAACTCTACGTGCTTCCCACAAGTACCATAAATGCTATAGGAATAATGTCCGCCACGTATGCTCTCCAGTTTCTGTGTTACAGAGTAAGTATTAGTGGTAATGTAACATTCACACAGAACTAAGCTGGGTAGAATAATGTCTTCAATAAGAGAGATCTTATGTGCTGACTTTCAAGAAGTCTCTGTAGGCTTGCGACTCGTATCCGTGACATTTGTCACGTTTTAGCACCTTGAGTATTTTGTAAATAGAAGGAATATATCCATATCAATAATTCAGCTTGCTGTACTATGAAGTTGTACTAATTGATTCTCTTAAAAAATACACTACAGACTATCAATTTGGTTTCATAAATTTCGTTTTACTTGTAGTAATAAACATCAATATTGTATTCTACAACTAAAAATTTAGAAAGTTCGACAGGTTTTCTTAGAAATTCATGCAATTTTATGCAAAATAAGAGTATTAATGGATTTTTTGGAGGGGGTGGGAGGTAATTTTAATGCCACAACTTTTTAAATTCCATGACTTTGATGAGAATTGATCAATTCTCTCACAGTAAACAATTATGGTATTTATTTCAAAACAAGCTTTCGGGAATATTTAGATAGAAAGATTATTATCAAATAGGCTTAAACTAAAAGATATCAAAAAAATTTTCAAAGTAGTTTTTTTCGAAATATTTTTTTAATTTCAGTTTTGTTTTTATAAGTTCTACAAATATTTCTATTTAATTTTTTTAAAAAATATTTGCTGGGAAGTCTTACATAGAATAATTAAAATTTGAGTCAAAATTGCATTATATTGCAACTCAAATCATAAATGGATATAAAGAACTCCATATTAAAATATCAGACCTTCGTAATCACTTCCAGTAAACTTATTGAAATAATTATGATTTTTTAATGCAGACACTTAAGGTAAAATTTTTTTTGCAAAGTTACTATAAAATCTTAGGCTCAAGATTTGAAATAAATATAGTGGCCGCGGTAGCCGAGTGGTATAGGTATCGGATCGTGGCTTGCCTGGTCACGAGTTCGATCCCAGTACCACTAAAGACTCGCCGTGTAGGGCAGCGATGCACGTGAAATCTGTCGAGAGCTGAAACGTCCTCCCGTTGGTGTGGTAGTTAGGAGAGGGGGTGCCAACTCAGGTGTCGTCCACGTCACTTGACCATGGTTCAAAATTACGTGGTCCGTCGCCAAAAGCCCTCGTGTAGCTGAACAGTTCGACGTTAATATTAAATCAATTGAAATAAATATACGAGTAATTTTTAAAAAAATTTGCAAAATTACATTAAATCCTTAAATTTAAAAAAAAAACTTGCTCGACACAAATTTTACCAATTTTTTTAATGCCCTTATTAAAGATCGCTTTTAATACAGAAGCCATGACAAGAATTTAAGCACAAGTTAACAATATCTACAAAAGACGTCTTGTCTTTTAAATTCAGTTTTATTTAACTAAGTAAAAAAATGTCATTGCTGCCAAAAAGCAGTAAATCTTTTCAAACACATAAGATTTTTACAAAGTAGCCATGTTACAAAAGGAAAAGCCAGAGTGTAAATTAAATCTTCTGGATTTACAATCTCCTTCCTTCTAAATTAAAACTATTTCATTCAACTCTGATTGCTTAAAGTGTTCACGAAAGAACATAAAAATTCGTGTCTTTTTGATTTTAGAAATGATTTTAAAATATTTTTAATTATGTAAGAATTTCCAGATATTAATGGTCTAAAAAAACTCTTTATATAAACCGGAAAAAGAAAACAAAAATATTTTTAAAGAAACTTTCATGTACATTACTTTTGGGTGTGCTTAAGAAATTGAATTAATGTGACATTTTAGCTTTTATCTCTGTGTTGTTTATCTTATAGGATTGACATTACGTTCAAAAATTCCATGTAACTTTAGAGAAGAGACTTAAATGTGTTTATTAAATTAAATATATGAAACATTTTATAAATATACACTAAACTAACTCAAGGAATTTTTAAAAATTGTTTTTTTCCTTCACTTCAGATATTTGCTTAAGTGATCTAAAACAAAGGCTAAACAAAAGCTGATTAATGCCAATTAATGTAACAAGATGTTTTATACGATTGCTAATTTTTAGTAGCATGCTAAAAGTGGTATGATATGCATAAAATAAGCACGCGTAATTTTTGAACAAAATCATGAATTTTATTTATTGTTTCTATATTTTTTCCTATAATTTCGGGAAGGGGGCGGTGTAATGCTTTTCACATTTTCAAATCAAGACATTTCTCCAAATGAAGCCTTTTTGCACGTAGAAGTCTGACAGACAACCTGTTTGGCCTTTTCACAAATTAACACTGAAGGTCATGTTGTAACAACCTATGGATTGTTGGTGTTCGAGGGTTCGAGCAAAGATCAGCCATAGAAACTTTTAAACACAATTTTATTAGTATCTTCACTTAATCAACCAACATAATTAAAAGTAGAGAATGCATTTAATAATAAACTCGGAAGATAGCAATCACATAGGCTTAATGGAACTAACATATAATTAAAATTACTTAACTGAATCCAGGAGCGCTATTGACTCCTACGCTTGATTTCTCTTTAAATATCTTGCTTAACTATACGATCTTCTGTCGTAATCTTGTTCCAAATTTAAGCAACTTTTAATCGTCAAATATCAACCATCAACCATCATCGTGTACACTAATGACAACTTTTAAATTGAAGTACGCATTTACCTAAATCTCGTCTTCTTCACCGAGGAGTTTTCAACAAAGCTTACAGTTAAAGAATAATTTAACCCAAGGGGATAGATCCATTACAATTGACATTGTAATACCATAAATATAATACACAGTACAAAGGAGAATTGTTAGAAAATCCAACCTTCTCCGATGCGAGGGAGATGTTTAAATCAGTATTGAGTATTGCCACCAAGGTCAAAAATCACACTAACCATACGCCTCGGCATTGAATGAAAAATTATTTAGATTGCATTGTTGTGATATGGTAACTCATTCTTCCTCCCCATGATGGTAAAATTGATTTGGGGTAGCAATGGTTGTGGTATATACCGGGTTAGTTTATCTCTGAGCATTGACCAGACGTTCCCTAGGCTATAGATCGGGAAAACAGGATGACCAAGGTGGCAATGCAATCTAATGGGTGAAGAAGTAACGGAGGTCTACACCAGAGGACCAGTTTTCTGATAGGGAACTAATGACTTCTCAATGGTCACGCAGTTTCGTATGAGAAAGTACCCAAGACAAGTCAATACCGAAGCTTAAGTTCTATGGCAAGTCAATCTTTTTCCTTCCTTTATCTTGGCAGACAGAGAAGTGCAAAAGCAGATCCCACGCCAATCTCTGGTTTCAAAGTCCGCCGCATGTGGGTTGACAAGGGCCAATGACCGAATAGTAATCCCGTCTAATCCACCGTTACGTCTAATAAGAACTTTTTTTTGCGTCACGTGTCTATTTTGAAGGCATGGCATATTCCACCTTCAAAGAGATATGAAAAGCAGACTCTCCAAGATGCTCCAATACACTCCAAGAGACTCCCATACTTTTTCTCAGCCTGGTTTCCAAATTGGTTTGTATGCTTTCACTCCTACATTCACTTCTCAAGGATCCAGATAACGAGCATCACAAATATGTCTTGCGTTGCCTTCGCATCAGTAATCCAGCTTCAAACACTCATCATCAAAGTATTAACGGTTCCACAACTGAAAAATAATCTTCAGGGGAAATGGATTGAAAAATACCTCTATCCCTCTCTGATAACCTAATAGACTCCATAACTACTTTGAAGTGCCACTGAATTAAGGATAGCAAGGGCTGTGCAAATTGTGTAGCGCTGCGCATCATTTATGCGCAAGAGAGGGCATTGTGGTAACTGCATATATACCGCGTACTGTAGTTGTTCTATATTAGTTGTTGGAATTGCCAGTATGGGTAAACTGCCTGATTTAGACGCCTTCGAGCGTGGACCAATCTTAGGTGCGGGACGCATGGGCCATTCAATTTCATCGTGTTACACGTCTTGCCTCGGCAAGAGAGCACTGGGACTGGAGGGTAGAGGATTGAAAACGAGTAGCATGTAGTGAGAGTCTCGATTCCGTCTACTTAACGTCGACGGGAGGCTATAAAATATGGCGTCAGGCTCATGAAGCCATAGATCCTGCATTTCAGGTTGAACTGTACAAGAGCATGGTGGCTCAATCATGGTCTGGGAAGTTTTTTCATGGCACTCTTTCATATCTTTAGTGCGTGTACCAACATCCCTCAATGCAATTCCATACGCTGGGTGATTAACTCCATGTGTTTATGCTGTTCTGTTATCCGCACAGTAATGGAGTTTTCCAGCAAGACAACTGTACTTCTCACAAGTCCCGGTTGGCTACTGGCTGGTTGGAGGAGCATTCCTCTGACTTTTCTGTCATAAATTGGCCACCTAGAAACCCAGACTTAAATCCTATTGACATCTTTGGGATGTTTTGAAACAAGGTGTGTAAGGCCATCACACAGCACCAATGAACCTTACTTAATTATGGACAGATTTAGACACAGACAATATTCGGCAAGTTATTCCCGTGGTATATTTTCAGAAACTTGTTGAATCCATGTCTCGTCGTGTGGCAGCCGTTATCAAGGCCAGAGGAGGCCCAACTCGTTACTAGGTAGGTATTGCTAATTTAGTGGCACTTCAGTGTAATACGTGGACAACGTTGCTGTTCATCGGAGAAAACATGCCATCTTTTAAATGGTCTTTATATCGAGAAATTATATATTTTGTTGCTTATCTCAACTACACAAACTGTGTATTTTTCGTTTTTCAACAACAGACTCATTAAAACGTATTTCTCTTTCATTCATGCCTGATTTCATTTCTTACAGCGCACTGTGGATAATATATCAGCCATCCCAACTATTTAATTTATTCTTCAGTATATATCAAAAACATATTGCAAAATTTCTCAAATTACACAGACTTAAATGGGCTGGTCATCTATCTGGCTAGGATGAATGAAGGTCAATGCCGCAAAAAAAAATCTTTCTGGCAAAGCCCATGGGAAATAGACCTTTAGGCAGACCTCCATTAAGATGGATTGACTGTGTGTGTCAAAAAAGACCTAAATGTTTTAAAGGTCAAAAACTGGAAAACAGATGCCAAAAGTAGAGACGCCTGGAGAAAACTTCTGGAGAAGGCCAGGGTCCACCCAGGGCTGTCGAGCCACTGAAGAAGATAAATTAAAAATATCAATAATCTATGATTTTCTTAGCAGTGTACAAATTAAAATTATTTTAATAAAAGAATCTATCAGTTAACGTTTTATTGTTCTACAGGGATATTATGCACCTTTCTGAACAACACTATTTTTAAATATTTTAAATTTATGAAAAAAGAAACTGAAATTAAAAAAATCTAAGCAGCTTCTTTTACAGTTGCATTCCATTTTTAAAATTACAATTATTTTTAAAATGCATTCAAAAACTTAGAATATGTCTCAAGACTTTCAAGAATTATCGAGATTTTAAGAGACATCAAAAATAAACTTTTATAAATATCTAAAGAACAAGACCCATCTTATATATTTTTACCCAGAATTTTTAATTATACAAAGATATAATAGACAATTTTTACCCAGAATTTTTAATTATACAAAGATATAATAGACAAACAAAAATGCGTGATGTTTACTGAAACATGATGTATTAAGTATAAATAAAAACACATCATGTTTGTTATTCCAATCTCGCTAATGGAACCCCGAAAACAAACGAAAATGAAAACAGTTATAAAAAAGCGCAGATTCTTTTTTCAAGCAAAAGAAGACTTTACTTCTTGGATAATGAGAAAATACATTTCCGTCTTAGAATCCTACCCAATTCCACACTAATAAGACCCCTAAAAAAATCGTCTGCTTCAGCGCCTTTACGTTTGCCTATTCAAGTAGCTGCGGAATCTTTTGATCATGATGAAGAATACTTGACGAACGAAATGACTCTAGAGGAAAAATTTTTGTTTTTAACAGAATCACATAATCACACGATCACAAATTCCGTTGTTCCACAAAGTAATGGCGGGAAACGAAGCAGCAATGATTAACTAGCGCCCCCTAGCGGTTATTAAGATTCGAGTTTCAAAAGAACCTGCAAGTGTCTGCAACTTTGATGATTTTTCGCTCTTTTTTTATTTTTTATTCTTATTATTATGTTATTATTCCCTTCCTTTTTATACCTCGATCTATACCTCTTCATTATGTGTTGAGACAAAAGACGAGAAAATGCAAACGATGGCGAAAATTATTCATAATTTTTGCGGCGTCGATCTCAGTTCTTTGATGAAATCAGGTAGGTGAAGTTGAAGTTATTTTTTTTATAGCTCGCATGTTTCGCTGCGTTTGCTCTGTTGCCAGATTAAACTGATAACTTTAGACTGAAACAAAAAGGAGAGATCGGCTTTTGAACGAGGCTTTAGAAATTAAAGAAAGCTTTTGTTTCAAAATTTTACTGTGAGATTATTAAGGAAGAGAAACTTGGATAATTTCTTGTTTCTCGATCCCGAAGATTTACTGTCAGAACTTTGTAATATATTTGCCTACTGTCTGTTTCATTTTATGGATTTCTATGGATTTGTTTTCCCCTTGTTACAGAAAAGAGATGAATTTGTTCTGTTTTCAACAACCAAGATTTAAATTAGAAGTATTAAATAGTTAAAATCAACAGTTACAAATCACTTTATATGTGTATGTAATATTTCTTTGTCTTCATTCATCCTTTGTCATATCGAATATAAAACAAGTTTAGAGATAAATGATATATATAGGTCAGAAATATATATTACAAATTTAAATTATATGAACTAAAAAATAAATGTAAACTTCAATGCTTGAAAACGAATTCCTACTCTTTTTCAATTCCTACTATTGGTTCACACTCTCCCTATATATATATATATATATATATATATATATATATATATATATATATATATATATACAGTCGGACCTCTATATAACGCAGTTGCTAAATCCCGGAAAAAAGTTCGTTATATGGAAAATTCGTTATATAGCGGTTCCTTTCTTCATATACTTTATAAACCCCATAAAACAAATTTTAAATTCATAAACACTATATATTAAAAAAAAGTAATTATTCTCACCTTTTTTAGATTAATATATGCTTGTCTTATATATCATACCCATCAAAAAAGAAAGAATGAAAGAAAAACTGCAAGGAAAATAAGAAAAAAGAATGTCGAAGAATTCACTGTATTTTCAATATTAAGAAAATAATTTATACTAAAAGTAATTAATTTTTCAGGACATTTTATAATTTAAAGCATACAAGTAATACTAAACATACATTATTTTATAATTAGAACACGGGGACACGGGACAACTCTACTGAGGATGAAAGAGGATAGGGAAGATGTTTCTAGTGAACTGGACAATGGGGGTTAAGAGTTGCACTTCTTGTGGATGAAATGTCCAGAACTCTATTGCTCTCAGCTAGTTAGGATTAATACAAACAGCTCAAGATTTATGACCACTATAAAATGTGTTAAAGAGAGAAAAACTTGAAGTTTTTTCAGAAATACTTTAAAAAAAGTGAGGAGAAAAATTAAATCACAAAAGAAAAAGTTCGTTACATAGAAGATTCACTTCGCTATAGAGAGGTTATTTTACAAAGAAAATCGTGAAATATTCAAGGTTCCAGGAAAAAGTTCGCTATATAGAAAAATTGGCAATGTAGAGGTTCGACTGTATATCTTGTTCAAATTTTCAATCGTTCATAAAATACTTTCTATTCTTCCTCTCAAGTTCAAACACATTTTTTTTAAATTTGGAGTGGAAGACACTTTATGTTAATATAGTTTTGTCAAATATTAATTAATTAATTAAATTTAACTAATGAATAAATAGTAACACACAAAAATAATTGTCCAACACTAGCAGTTCCAAGGAGAACCGTAGATCTTCTGCGCCCAAGGCTCGAAATGAGCTTAAATTCACTGAACACCAGCCATAAAAGGGAAACTCACTCGCAGTGTCTCTTTAGCGCAATGGATAACGTGTTGAACTTTAACCCGAAGACCATGGGATCGAATCCTACCTGCGATAATCTAATTTCTGGGAATGTGTTGGTGTTGTTTCTAACGCCACCTGTCTGGCGTAGTCAGATCGAGGCCCACGAAATTCATCGCGGCAAGGAGCTAGAAGTACGCCTGTCGTTGGCCTTGAGCACCATACAGGTGACAGTACGAATTAGCTCATCAAATTTCCCCGAAGGGATGATAGATGGCGACACCACCTTTCTCCACCTCCACAATTTAAGCATGAAACTGAAGGGGAGGGAATTATTCTCCAGTCCCCTGCACTCGTGATTCAGCCCGCAAGGCTTTCCAACCTATACTGATTTAATAAGCACGTGCTCCGTGTGTACTCGGAGGGTATTTGGTGGCATCGAACCCAGACCTTCCGGTCTGGAGTCCGATGCTCTAACTACTAGGCTACCCACGGCCCTGTGTGATTTTTGAATGAATAAGTAGTAACAAAATAATAATAATAATAATAATAATAATAATAATAGTCCAACACCATATATAGAAAGGAAAATCGCGCTTTCTGTTTTGCCGCTTAATATTGTGATTCCGTCACATAAGTATATACATATTTATATTAATTGTATATAATTATTTAATAAAGAGTAACTCAAATAAAAATTTTCTTTGTTGACATAAGTAGGAATTGACTTTAATTTTTTTTATATTACTTTCTTTTCCAATCATTTGCTTTCTTCTTTTTCTTAATGGTTCTACTAAATAAGCTATTGATATATTAATACATAAGAAATATATATTATAAAATTTTTATAGCACTTTCTTTTGATCTCTATATCTAAGATGTCATGATTAAATCCATAATTCCTGCTTACAGATAGTGGCCGCGGTAGCCGAGTGGTACAGAATCGTGACATGCCTTGTCACGAGTTCGATCCCAGTACCACTAAAGACCCGCCGTGTAGGGCAGCGATGCACGTTAAATCTGTCGAGGGTGGAAACGTCCTCCCGTTGGTGTGGTGGGGTAGTTAGGAGAGGGAGTGTCAGCTCAGGTGTCGTTCACGTCACTTGACCATGGTTCAAAATTACGTGATCCGTCGCCAAAAGCCCTCGTGCATCTGAACAGTGCGACGTTAATATTCAATCAATCAATCTGCTTACATATAATGACGTCTTAAGACTCCCTGCACCCCTGAGCCCTGTAGGCCCCATCTTCAACTCGTTCATCGAATTTGGTGCGTAACCACATATAGACGTCTTACAGCATGGATCAACTGGTCCTGGGTCCAGGATCTCGACCTCAATAAGACCATGATCCAAATAATTTTAACTCCTCAATGTTATTCCCGGACATTTTTTACAAAAAAGCGAAATATAGATTGGCAACAGTGGCAAGATTTCAGTATTATGTCAAGTACGTTGTTCGTATGTAGGTATCCGTGTAGTATCCGTGTGTAGTGTCAGTTAGCATCATACAACATCATTACTAATTTATTCGAAAAGTGGCAGAGTCGGTCCGAGTTGGTTTGGGGGATTGTGAGTCACGCACATTTAATTAGTAAGGATTACTGTTTGTAAAAGATTTGACAGCGCATACTGTTTACTTAAAAGGGTCGCAGAAGGGGTCTACTTTTTCAGAAGGGTCCAGAACCTCAATATTTCTTGATACACATGCATATTTTAAATTCGCAAAATTTACATTACATTAAGTCTAATGATAACGACAGGAGTTCGAAAAACAATTAAGACAATTACGGTGAATTAGACCGTAGACGTCCAAAGTGTTTTAAGAGTAAGTGAATTAGATTATACTTAAATATTAAGGGGACACAGTACGAATCAATTGACCAAAATCGGTCAAAAGATCACATTTTTTTTAGCCTAAATTTTTCTTTATATACTTTTCTATAACCTCACAAAATTTGAAAGGATAGCTTTCGCGTTCGTTTTTATTCACATCTCTATGGCAAATCCAAACTTTAAACTGACTTATCTCAGAAAGATAAAATAACTAGTTTGTCTTCATTTAGAATGCTAAGGCTTTTTTTCTATTGCACCTAATGCTTTGAATTTTTTTTACCTATTGCTAATAGTACATGTAACAAAAGTTGGTATGCATTTTTGAATCAAAGCAATATTTATTTTTTTAAATAATTGAACTCAGAATTTTTACATTTTTTTAAGGAATTTTCAATAAACATTGATAAAAAAAGAAGTATTGTACGAACACCAATCACGTTAACGCAAAACCCATGCCAACTTTTATTATACATAGTTTGACGTACTTGTAAATCAAATTTCATTCGTGTACGTAAATTTTTGTAGGAAGAGTAGCATTTTAAAATCCCTTCCCAAATTTTTAAATTTTTTCCTTAAAAAATTACATGGCTAGCTTTTTATGAAATTCTGAGCACAAAATCTGCTTAACATAGTATACATACATAGGAAGCAACCAAAAAGATTTTAAAAATCCTTAAATTAAAATTTTTTGTGTAAATCGTACCATGTTCCCTTAAGTATCCTTTATGTCGTGTGATTGCTCTTACAATTAGTAGTGTTGTGCATTCCCTACCCTAAGTGGTTTGATTTAAGTTAGTGAAATAATAAAGTGGAATTTGAACTAATTTTGGCTGATCTTTACTCGAACCCCCAAACACCAATAACCTCATCGAGGCCATTATAATTTTAAATTCATAATCTTACCACTGATGCTAGCGGGCATATACGAAGTTCCCAGTTTTTCGTAAAATATGCCCGGGAATAACATTTGATTATTAAAATTATTCGAATCATGATATCTTTGAGGCCGAGTCGAAAAGAAGATGAGGCCTCCTCGAGGTAGAGTCCTGGGCCCGTGCCATATAAAACGGCCCGGCCCTGTTTATTGACTCTTTTTAAGTAAGCGGATATTCATTAAGAGTAATTTATACCTCCTTTTTAATTTTTAATAATAATAGTAATATATGTATATTTTTTTAATTTACTTTGATAATCTTTTTTCAAAAAATTATTTTATTTAATTCATTTTACAAAACTTTTAATGGGAGTGGTTTCAAACATTTTTTTATTATTATTTTAGCTCATACTCCTAAAAAATACTTCATAATCAATTTCTTTGGAGTTTTTATGTTCTGAACAAAAATTATCATATCTTTCAGGCACCTTCATACATTTCATACAATTTTCTAGCCACTCTCTTAAAATAAATGAACATTAAAAACCTTCCCAAGCACTTATTCTACGCATCAGCAGCAACCTTAATAATCTTGCAATACCACAAGCCTTCCATGAACATCAATCGCTTTCCCATACAAACATAACAAAAGCATTCAATTACACCCCTGAATTATGTAACACCCACCAAAAACCTCCATATCTTACACCAGAGCATTTCTATTCCCAATTTCCAACACAAAGCAAATCATTTTACACCTATTATTCCCGCTTCTATGATACTCAGCAATACCTCCCACTGATAGAAGAACCTCTTAGTAATATCTCAGAGCCCAAACCTATCTACCAAAGCCAGCATTCATTCTATAGATTGCTCGTGGAATTTTTATCACAGTTACTGGGTATATCTATGTTAGGGCTATTATAGGAGGAATAAAGTGCATCTGAGTCAGCGGTTTCTGGGGGAAGGGGACCAGACCCACCCTCTTTCTACTCACCCCTCGTTGAATATGATCATATTCCTTTGTGAGGGTAGATTGAGTGGGTGGCATGCGTTTTAACTGAGGGGTGAGAATTATTTATTGCTTACTAGGAGAGTTTTGCTGGGAAATCACAGAAATTTGTAAGATGTTTTTTGCGTGGGGAGGCAGGAACAGGATTTAAAGAGATTTTCGGGATTTTGGAATAAAAGAATATAACAGTTGGGTAGGAGTGTTTTTTTACTTGAGTGCCTTTTGATGCCCTGGAACAGTGGCTTTCGATATTTTTCTTTCGACTTATAAACTCTTTAAAAGTGTATTATTATGAAAACTGTATCTAATTGTTTTAAATTATGGGAGCAGGCACGCACTTGATGCTAACGTTAATGGTTACGTGGGGTGTGACTGAGTCACCCCAATCTTTTTTATAAGAATTTTTATTCAGAATTTTAATTTTTATAAAAATCGCAATTCTAGGGAATAATTTAATCAATAGAAAGTATACTTATCTACTTTTAAGGAGTTTTGAATTTTTCTTTGATAATTTGTGAAAAAAAATCTAACAAAACGGAACTAAAATGTTTCACATGTGCGTGACCTTAATGAAGGACACAAATTACAGGCACTTTTCGTTGACATTAAGGGAATAATATTTGTAGGGAAAACTCTCATATTTTATTCAAGTTATTTCAGTTTTATGGTCCTTTGATGATCAACCAATAGCATGTTGAACTTTTTTCTCGCTTGTGTCTTTTTTACAGGGGGGAAGTGTGTCTTGTGGTACACTTATGGCTTCATATTTTCCTTGATGGAGTTTCTTAAGTAGCAATTGAAAATTTTCCTTTCAACTCAAACGTTTCATGTTCATCGCTTTTCTTAAATTTACTTTCATTATCACGATTAATATACCTTATTTCCGCGGGTTCTTCCCTTGCTTGATCATTTTAAACTTCCTTCAATAGAGATCGCAGATACCATTTCTTTCTTTACATTCTGTTCATTTACATTTATAAACCATAATAAGTCGTACAACGCAGCAATCAAAATCAATAAATTATTCAGAGGGGGGAAATGTAGCATGTTCTTTGAAAATATTTTGGAACAAAAGTGGTCACGAGGGGAACTCAGTCAAAATAAGTTCCTTAAGATTGTAAAAAAATGTTTGCTACTCCCAAGAAAGAAGGAAATATGTGACAAATACATTTTAGCTCCCATGAAGACTGTCATACAAGAGTATACTGACAAGGCCATTGGTAACAAATAAACAGTCTTCCCAGAATTAATGATTTCGTGAGTCTAGTATGACCCTGTGCCCCGCGCGCTCTCTTCAGGGTTAATACATTTGGCTATATAGGAGCTTGTCATTCTTGGAAAAAATATTTTACGTTTACATTCATCTGTTGCCATAAATGTTTAAATAAATAATTTAAATGTGTAAAATTTAAATATGCATTAAATACATATTATTTAAAAGTAATATTATATCAGTTACATACATGCATATCTAGTAAGAAAATTACAATGTTATATTTCAAAAAACTTCAATTTTGAGTTTAAATATTCTTGTTTGATCCCCCAATACAAAGTACCTAAATTCTAACTGAAAAATCTAAAATCCTACAGCAGTAATATTATACGTAAAAAATAATGCTATCCTCTGTCGAGGTTCACGATGGTGAGGTATGGAAGCTTAGAGAGTGAAATGACAGTTCAAATGTTACCCTCCTCACTTGACAGTCATTCAGAATTGCGAGGTGCGTTGAGAATAAACCTCGTGTTGCTTTAGAGGGCTTTAGAGTAGAGATAAATAATCAATCAATCTCAATAACTGAACTCATTTTCTTTTTGAAAGAACGACGTTAACAGTTTTATATACAAAATCCACAAATTCTTTCCTTACTTTTTTTTTTCGAAAATTTTTTTAAAACTTCATTTTTTAATCTCAAAGTCCAAACGAAGACTCTAAATGCCCAGATTGAATAATTCTTAACAGCAGAGAAAGGGAAGAGAGGAGAGAGTGAGAGAGAAGAGAGAGAGAGAAGAGAGTGAGTGAGAAAGAGAGAGTGAGAGAGAAGAAGATTGAGTGAGAGAGAGGAAGAGTGGGTGAGAGAGAGAGAGAGAGAGGAAGAGAGTGTGAGAGAGAGGAAGAGTGAGTGTGAGAGAGAGGAAGAGTGGGTGAGAGAGAGAGAGGAAGAGAGGGTGAGAGAGAGGAAGAGTGAGTGTGAGAGAGAGGAAGAGAGGGTGAGAGAGAGGAAGAGTGAGTGTGAGAGAAAGGAAGAGAGGATGAGAGAGAGGAAGAGTGAGTGTGAGAGAGAGGAAGAGAGGGTGAGAGAGAAAAAGAGAGGGTGAGAGAGAGAGAGAAGAGTGAGTGAGAGAAGAAGAGCGAATGAGAGAGGAAAAGAAAGGAATAGAGATGCGGAGAGATAGAGGAAGAAGGGAAAAAGGTCAGAGATATGGAGAAAAAGTGAAAGGAAGAGAGAGGTAAGAGAGACTGAGAGGAAGAAAGAGTGAGAAAGATAAAGAGAAAGTGAGAGAGAAAGTGAGAGCGAGGAAGAGAAAGTGATAGAGGAAGAGAGAGGGAGAAAGAGAAAGACAGAGTGAGAGAGAGAAAGAGTAATGAAGGAGAGAGGAGAGAAAGAGTAATGAAGGAAAGAGAGGAGAGAAATAGGAAGAAAGAGCGACAAAAGAAAGAGTGGTAAGGAGAAAAGAGAAACAGTGAAGAAGAGAGAGAGAGAGGAACAGAGAGAGGCATTGGTTTTTCTGTCGCATATGCATCTTTAAAGTAGTTTTCTTACATTAACCAGATATTATTTATAACGACACTTCTCCATTTCTAGGTATATGAACACAAAACGACAAAACGCATCAGATACGAAAGAAATGCAATCGCATTGTGCGTGTTTTGATGAAATAGATTTATGTTCGAAACTGCCGGAAGCTGGATCTCCGGATCATTCACTTAATGAGGTCTAATAAGGAAATCTCGTGACATTGTATCCGGAACACTCGTATTGGAAAATATGATGCACATCCTTCCGATTTTATTCGGATCCAAGAGAAATATAATTACCGTAATGATTGCAGAAAACTTTTTTTTTCTTTCGAGATTGCTTTATCTTGCTGCACGAAATCCTTCTCTCGATATTGCAATATTTTCCAGAATGAAATAAGTTTCGTTATAAGTTCCACCAAATAAAATATGGTTGTTATCAAGATTGAAAATAGTTCAAGGATGGATTTATACAATTAAATTTAGGTTCATTTTTACAAGGCAAATAAATCTATTTTTAATTTTAGGAAATAGCTGTGGGTGTTAATGATCCTGTTACGAACTCGTGAGCGGTGTTGTTTTTGTTGAGACATTGGTCGGAGTCTTGTTACCACTAAAGACCCCGTAAATAATGGCAAAGGTGAAGTCTTTTCACTTTTAAAATTTTCATGTTATCTTAGAGTAGAAGTTCAGATGTTATCCTCATCACGTGATCGTGACTCGAAATTGTCAGGTACATCCCCAACAGCTGCCGTGTTGTTTCTGAGTGAAACGTTTATATCATAGGTTCCCAACCTATTTCGAACTGGTGCTCCCTTTTCTAAAGAATATTTCAATACAATCCCCCTCCCACTCAAGAGAAACAAGAGAGTACACAATACATGGTGAAAATAAGAATTAATTTTAAAATAATATTCTGTTACTAATAGAACATATGTTTTTAATTTAATTTTTTTTTCGAAATACCTCAATTTTTTTTTAATTTGTGAATCTGAAATAGCTATTGCCACAAATATATTTGAATGTGTAATATTATATATTTGAGTTTTAGATAGGGTATTGTTGGAATTGAAACGCTATTAAATTTCTTCTTTATTTTAAAGAGTGGAATAAAAGTTTTAGCTTACCTGTTATAAAGACGCTTTTGAAAGATGGTTTTGATGATATGAAGTAATTCACAACAAACTATATATTGCTTTCAAATTTTAAAAAAATAACAGTTTCATCCTTTTAAGAATCACACGTTAATTACTGGTTAACATATTTAATTATATTTCTTGGATAATATACGTAATCAAATGAAATGGACGAAACATTTTTTCCTACTCTCACAGACAAAACAACACGTACACTACAGAAATTAAACTTACTGTATCGTTCAATTTAATGTAGGTCTAAATGTAATGTAATCTATAACTTTTTCATCCTTTTCCCGAACTACCAAAATATGTGAATTTTCGTACACGTGATAGAAATGGTTTTAAAACATACAATTAACGTAAGGTAGCCAGCATTAAAGTTTACTTTTGTTAGTACATAATGAGCTTGGTTTTTTTTAGTCTTGGTTAGACTATTTTTGATTAATCTGCCGAAGCCCCTCCGTGCCATTTGAACGCCCCCTAATTTTCTCTGGGTCTTTTACTGGCCTCCTGAAGGCCTCAAACATCCACAAGGGGCCGTTATCCCCCGCATTCAGAGCGTATGGTTTATATCATTATAGTGCAAAATAAATGAACACTCATTCCCTCCAAAAAAGGATGTTAACTTTTTTTTCATATAGGCTGCATTTTGACACTCAAGCGTTTTGCAGGTACCCCCAAGTGAGAGAGCCATTTCAGTGGTAACACCATCTAGTGGCGGCTCTCACTTCCAAATTTTAATTCAAGCTTTGGTCGGATGCTAAATATCACCTATTCCGAGAGTACCAGAGCACTCAAGGGACTTTTTACGTCTCACTTAATCATATGACATGCATGCCTATGATTTTTACATCCAGAAAATCTATCGACTCCAGCCGAGGTCGAACCCGTAACCTTGAGCCCGAGTTGAGTACCCTACCTTTGAACCGAAGGATGTTAATTATTACATGGAAGAATACGGAGAGCTAAACTGAATCAAGAACGGAACTCAAAATTCTACATAACGTAAATCGGGGTTCGAGGATTTTATACAATCAGTCGCAAAGGGCAAGACTTCAGGAGCACGATGGAAATTTATTATCTAAAAACAATCCTTGAAACACAGCAACTATATTCGCAGAATAAATCTCATAAGACCTTCACATCTTCAACAGCGTTCAGAGATAACTATCAGAGTCTAAAATACAAATATGTTAAAAATTATTCACAAGCACTCGCTCGTCCTACTCAACAGCCGAAGTAATCACTAATCGCTTGACGACTCTTCACGGTCAAATCAACTCTTCTCTTCAACGGTCAAAGCAGAACTAACTCAGTTTCAGCGCGCGACTCTCTGTTTATGGGCCTAACCGATCTTCCGAGAAAGATCCGCTTACGTCATAGATCGTGATACCAGTAGATTTCCCCAACAATTTCCGGAAGAATCCATAGGGTCGCGGACTGGCCAAAAACGATGCCAACTCGGCTCTATCGCCAAAACTTCGTCAAGTTTCGATTGAATCGTCATTATAATGAAAGGAATAGTGTTGCTTGCGAATATTACAATTTTAACATAAAATAAATGCGACAGAAAATAACGTTAACGTATTACACATCCAGATATAAATTATTTATACTATTTTAAGTATTATTTATACAAAGTTCGCAACATCTGACATTGTACACCATTAAAGAAGCTTTAGTATAAGCATATCGATCTATTTTACTGCTTTGATTTGATAAACAGATTTTGCTGACTTGTAAAGTAGACGAAGTTTCAAACTCAAATTCTATGTTATCAAACCAAACATCAAAAGTTTCTTTCAAAATGTGACAATAACAAGCCGTTTAAATATCACATAGATCATTAAAAGTCATTTGCTTTTAAAACATTTCGACTCATAACTTACAATATCTTAACAACGACTCCACAACATTCAATGCAAAGGACATACGAAATGCTGATTTGCATTGTAAATCTCGTCCTTTTTCGTTTTCTATCTCATTTTGTGCCGATAATTACAACTCCCCCTCATTTTGCAATCAATAATGATAATTATATCCTTTATTCTAATCTTCTATTCCATAACTTCATTATGGAAGCAGTTGTTTTGGAACGGCTTTCCAACAGATGCTTTCGCTCACTGCCTTCATTGTAATTTTTTTATATCTACTTGTTGCAACGGGAAAGAAATTACTTGTATGTTGGGAGAAATTTTCCATCAGAATACCAATGGATGGATATGTGTGAGGAAATTCTCCTTTTCTTTCAGTAAAAAGTAATAATCTGCATAATGAAGGTATCTCGATGAATATTTTGCGCTCTAATCTACTGAGTTAATTGTAATGGGATGAATATAATTATAGTTATTCCTAATTTTCTGTTAGGGTAGTAGCTTTTTCTGTCGACAGAATCTTACTATATTGTTATAGATTTCGCAAGAAAAATCCAAAGATCCAGAATAGGAATGTAATGTTATATTAATGTCTTTTTTCCTTTCCTTTCTAACAATTTTGGAATTGTTTTTTCGACCTACTGTTTCGTTGATTTACGCTGAAACTAAGCATTGAATTCAGACAATTTTGAAATTGTATATAAACCTACAAAACACTAACAAAAATTACATCTACATATGTGAATGTCAAAAGAATTTCAACAAGTGTGATGGATATTTATTTATATCACATTAAATATTTTGAGTGGTCCTCAATGCAGCTGCTATTTTTCTTGCTGCAATCATTCAGCAGGATATGAACACCTATTTTTCCATTCCTACTATTAGTTCACTCTCTTCCTATGTATATTGTTGCGAATTTTAATGTAAATAATTTAAATTTGGATGTGTAATGCATTTATATTACTCTATGTTATATTTATTTTATGATAAAATTGTAATCTTCGCAAGCAATGCCGTCCCTTACGTTATAATGGCGATTCAATGGGAACTTGGCGAAATCTTAGCGTTAGAGCCAAGTTGGCCTCATTTTTGGTGACCAAGTTGGAGATTTAGTGACCATTTTTGGCGAGTTCGGGATCTTCTGGATTCTTCTGAAAATTTATGGATAAATACACTAATTTCAAGACCTATGACGCAAGCCAGTGGCGCACACAAGCGGGGGGTGTCCTGGGGGTCCGGACCCCCTCCAAAGCCCTTGATTTTTTTTCCGATTGATTATAATTCTAAGTACGTAGTACTTAAAATTTAATTAAGTATTTGTTATTAATGATTAATTTTATTAAATTAATGCTAGTTATTTATTCAATAATTAGTTTTTTACTGTGTTTTGTTCCCGAAAATCGACAAAATTAAAAGGAGCATGATACAAGAATGGTGAACTTTCGACCCCGGACACCCCCCTTGAAAAATTCCTGTGTGCGCCACTGACGCAAGCGGATCTATCTCGAATGATCCGGAATGCCTAGAAGTAGAGAGATGCTCTCCGAAAATGAGTTAGTCTTGTTTCGAACGGCGATTAGTGTTTCTTGTTTTGACCAGCGACTAGTAGTCTTGCCTTGACCGTGAAGAATCGAATGGCTATTAGCTCCGCTGTTGATTAGGATGAGCGGTGCTTGTGAATAATCTTTCGCATACGTGTATTTCAGACACTGATAATTGTGTCTGAGCGCTGTAGAAGGTGTGAAGTTCTGAAATTTATACTTCGAATTTTGCTGCTGAATCCTGTATGTCAAGGGTTGATTTTCGACAATAAATTCTCATCGCTCTTAAAGAACTGTTTTGTTCTTTGAGACTGATTTGCATAAAATCCTCAGACCCCGATCAACGTAAGAATATATATGTATATATATATATCTTGTTCAAATTTTCAATCGTTAATAAAATACTTTCTATCCATCCACTCATGTTCAGATACATTTTTTAAAACTTTTAGTTGACT
Source organism: Trichonephila clavipes (assembly GCA_019973935.1). Taxonomy (NCBI): domain Eukaryota; kingdom Metazoa; phylum Arthropoda; class Arachnida; order Araneae; family Nephilidae; genus Trichonephila; species Trichonephila clavipes. The sequence continues at coordinate 61,395 of BMAU01021220.1, read as the reverse complement.
ACATTTGATGTTAATACATTTTTTCTATTAATTCATTAATAAAATTAAATTAATAATCACCCCCACCAAACTCAGCTACGGTACTGGTACTACTGAACGAAGAATGCTGTCATTAATACTATCATGAGCATCAACAGTACATAAGATGCAAGGTAGTACTGCAGATTATGCAGTAATATATCTAAGACGAAAATTCTTCGCAGCAGGTCAAACATAAATCGCATTGAGTCATGTGAAATCATTAGATGGACTATTAATTGAAGAAACTGCTCGAAACTCACTGGAAATATTCCTTGTAATAATGAAGCATTACAGGAGATGGATAGAATGAAAAACTATAGACAACCATCAGCTTTATTTTATTAAATAATTACAATTAATGTAAATATGTATGCAGTAAGACCCCGCATAACGCTGTTCCGCTTAGCGCTGTTTCGGTTAAACGCTCTTTTATTTGAATTGTTGGATTCCCCGAAATAGCATGCAGCGTAGGCTTCCCGATATCTGAAGCAGTTTATTTGTGTTTCTTCTTTCCGGCGGTATTGTACGAAAACATTTTTATCATTTCAAGCATTTGTTGACGTTATTGTAAGTATAAATTGATATAATATAACGATTGCTAAAGTGACAAATATTATGATTTTTAATTTTTATCGTGGGTGATACTAAAAAACACGAAAATAAAGCATAAAAGAAAGCATTTCACTAGAAGCTAAAATGCAAGTGATTAGAAGATTAGATGCTGGTGAACGTCAATCTCAAATTGGTTCTGCATTGAATTTCTCAACTTCAACAATAAGGACCATTCTTAAGAATAAAGTAAAAATACTGTCATCTGTAACTGCAACTACGACAAGCTCTGCAACTAGAGTTACCCGTTCTAGAAATAATACAATAGAGAAAATGGAAAAACGACTTTCTGTATGAATTGATAACGAAACTGAACGCAAAATGCCATTAAGCCAATCTACTTTCTTGATAAAATGGTAGAAAATTGGAAATACAGAAGAGAGACTGAATGATCTGAAATGTAAACATACTGACTTATAGAATTTTATTTATTTTTGTATGCATATTCGTTTATTATGTTTCTGTATTTGTTAGAAATAAATTTTTGTTTTATTGTTATAAAAAACATAATTAATAAATTAAACGGTAAAATATCTGACCAATTTTCTACCCATCTTCCCCTAACCCCATTATTTACATGATGAGATAACCTTGTTTATAAAGCTGTTTCATATTACGCTCTACTTTGCTGGAACGTATGCCCCGCGTTAAGCGAGGTCTTACTGAATACATATTTATATTGATTGTATATAAATACATAATAATTGTATGGCAGATTCACAATATTAAGTGGCAGAATTGAGAGCAAATTTCCTTGCAATTTTCCATTTTCCTTTCAATATATGGTGTTGGACTGTTATTTTTGTTTGTTACTATTTGTTCGCTTTTTATTTATTTATATTTTTTTCCGTTTCTAATTTATGAAGCTGATGGTGGTCTATAATTTCTCATTCTATAAAATAAAATATTTCTTTTTGACCTAAGTAGGAATTGACTTTAAAAGATCTTTTTTTAATTAATTACTTGTTTTTATATGAATTCACAAATCTAAAAAACCAAGTTTAACTTCCAAAATTGGATCCGCGAATGCATAATCGGGTTCAAAAACCATACCGCAGATCCTTAAGATATTTTTTTTAAATTTTCTTCATAATGTTAGTTTTATTGTTTTTCATCAGGATTATATTCAGAAATAAATTATGAGTAATTAACAGTATCGCTCTAATGTAATCGCAACCAGAAAAACAATAAGCAGTGAGCAAATCAGATTGAGAATTTTATATTTAAACCTAATATCAAATCTTCCTGAAGTGAAAAGAGATTTGCTCTCTTTTGAACCTCCTCTCCATTATCTCTATATAGCCAGAAAATTCCTTACAAAATTAATCGTCTGTTTCGAACAAAAGAAACACAACGCACCCCGCTCCACTGTTTCGCAAACATCTCCCACATCTACTAGACCCCATCAACACCTTCAGAAACCACCGCGTGCCCCTAATATACACACGTACACAACCCTCCCCCTAAACAACCTGGAACATCCCCCTAAAATTATATCTCCCATATTCTCAATCCCTCCATGGTGTGAGGGTGGAAGAGGACCTTATCAGCACACACCACACCTACTGCGTTCTACACAGAACGATTCGGGTAAGGGGGCGTTTAAGAATGTGTGTGTATATGCCTTCCACTATCACCGTTATGTACCAAGCGATATGTCGCCTTCATTAGATCGTATGTCGTCTGGTCTTTATCGGCTCGATGTTGGGGGTGATAGAAAGGGCAGTCCTAGAACGGGGGTGGTTCGTTTTCTTAGGGAGAGGGGGCAGTCGTCTTCTGCATGAAGTTGGGGTTATTTTGCGGGTGGATTGGTGATGGAAATTTGTTTGAGTGGGAGTGGGTGAGGTGTGAAATTGGAGAATTGTAATAGGGATGTTGGTCTGGGGGTGATTCAGATTCTTGACCTAAAAAGTGGTGTTTTCTGTTAGGTGAATAATACTTTAACAGACCACAAATATGGAAGGGGAGGTAATATTTCTTTTATATTTTTATCTGTCTGTTTTTTAAATAAATTTTCAAAACAATATGACTTTTTTTAAAAAAAAAAATAACTAGGAGAAGGGGGAATTTCCTGTCAATTTCCTGTCCGCCTAACGCCCCCTTTTACAAATTACACAACAGTTCATACTCATTGCTGAAATTAAAGACCCCTTGAAAAACAAAGTTTCTAATCACCTTTTGCTCTAAATTACAATTATTCAACATCTTTTACGACCCATTTTTACTAACTATGCCTTATGTACAAAATTGGCATCATTTTGGCTACCAAATTTGGCGACTTGGTGCCCATGTTTGCGACCATAATGCATTTATTATAGCACACAATGAAAAAAATTCAATAAAAAGAAAAATATATACAATTTAATATTAAAAATAATACACAAACATTAACCATTTATTTTACTTTTGTTTGCATTTTTATACTAGACAACAATGTTATATACTCATTAACGAGATCATTTTGTAAGAAAAAAGCAATACACTGTGTACTGTCCTTTAGCCTTTAAAATAAAATGTTATTTTATCGGTACATGAGAATTATACAAACTTACAGAAAACATATTCCTAAAGACAATTTTTGACCTTCTTATATTTTTGATGTTATAGGGAGAAAAACAACTTCAGAACATAAATCTGCTTTATTTTTAATCTCAATGTGTTACCATGGTTACTTGTGAGTTTCTTTGCTCCTCTTAGAGTCGATTATATATGGTCTATTAATTTAACTCAGCAGTAATTATGTACTTGATTAAATAAAGGGTGTTTTTAGAGGTATAGAACTTTAAATTGCAATAAAACAACGATGTATTATTCGATTGACATGAATTTTTTTTTATTCGAAAGATAATCTTGTGGCATTACATTTTAAATATGATTTCTGGCATAGGACTGCCACGGCTGGCTCGGATGTAGTCCAATCTGGACGTCCAATTTTCGATGACTTTTTCCAACATTTGTGGCCGTATAGCGGCAATAACACGGTGAATGTTGTCTTCCAAATGGTCAAGCGTTTGTGGCTTATCCGCATAGACCAATGACTTTACATAGCCCCACAGAAAATAGTCTAGCGGTGTTAAATCACAAGATCTTGGAGGCCAATTCACAGGTCCAAAACGTGAAATTAGGCGGTCACCAAACGTGTCTTTCAATAAATCGATTGTGGCACGAGCTGTGTGACATGTTGCGCCGTCTTGTTGGAACCACAGCTCCTGGACATCATGATTGTTCAATTCAGGAATGAAAAAGTTAGTAATCATGGCTCTATACCGATCACCATTGACTGTAACGTTGTGGCCTTCATCGTTTTTGAAGAAGGATTCCACCAGCCCATAAAGCGCACCAAACAGTCAGTTTTTCTGGATGTAACGGTGTTTCGACATACACTTGTGGATTAGCTTCACTCCAAATGCGGCAGTTTTGTTTGCTGACGTAGCCATTCAACCAGAAGTGCGCTTCATCGCTAAACAAAATTCGCTTATGAAAATCGGGAGCAACGGCAATATCGTTTTGGGCCCATTCGACGAATCTCTATGAGGCGTGAGTCTATTCATGATGAATTGCCAAACCAAACTGAGAATAAATCACTTGACAGCTGTTAAATCGGTCGCCATCTTGGAAAGTAATGCCAATTTAAACTTCTATACCTGGAAAAAAAACACTCTTTAGTAAGTACTATTTCTGTATAGTCTATGAAATATAATTATACTAAGCACTAAACAAATTCTTAAATGCGGCCCAAATTTAATTTGTAATTAGCCTGAAAGTCACAAATAAGACAAATTCCAAAATGATTATTTTTAAGCGAATAAGAATATTTAACCTCATCATACCTTGAAACGACTAGTTCCATTACTGAAATTTCTCTAACTATTAAGAAAGGAAGGATATTATCCGAATTCTAAAAGTTGCTAAATCCACAGACATTCATCTAAAGGAGTTAACAGATTCTTAATGCTTCCAGCGCGGATATTTCGTATTCAATTCAAGAACCCACAGCAAGCCATTACACGGTTCTATCAGCAGTGAATCTCTCCTCCGTCATCATGATCGTAATCATGATCATCATCATCATCACCGAATTTCTGATCCCGTAGTCGTCAATTTGACGACTAGGGATCGTCAAAACGGTTCGCCTCTCAATCTTCGTTAGACGTTCCAGAACTTGGAATCGCTCACTTCATTTCTGGTAGTTATTTTTTTATTTGCTTGTTTATTCGTTTTGCTCGGTAAAATTGCTTAACTAAGGATGGCAACAAGGATGATATCGTCGATTTATGTAATGGTCTGAGCCTGTTAACGCTAGGATGTGCAGTTAGACGATCTGTGATTAGGATTTATGTTTTGGGGAAAATATAATCAGATGTTTTGAATTACCATTTGATGGAGTTATATATCCTGGAACACAGTGGCGCACACAGGAAGGAATTTTTCAAGGGGGGGTCCGGGGTTGAAAGTTCACTATTCTTGTATCATGCTCCGTTTGATTTTGTCGATTTTCGGGAACAAAACATAGTAAAAAACTAATTCTTAAATAAATAATTAACATTAGTTAATAAAATTAATCATTAATAGCAAGTAATTAATTAAATGTTACGTACTATATACTTAGAATTATAATCAATCGGAAAAAAATCAAGGGCTTTGGGGGGGGTCCGGACCCCAGGACCCCCCTTGTGTGCGCCACTGTTCTGGAACATACAGTAAAACCTGTTTTTGCGCGTTAGATAGGGACTGCATAAGAAGAAACCACACACAAAAAAGTATGCGAAAATTTTTCACATAAATACATACATATAACAAACAATTTCGTCAACGAACTACAGAACTTTTTTTTATCCATCCGAATGGGACCGCATAAAAAAAGTCGCACTTAAAAATATGTCAATTATTTACGAAATTTATGAGAAAGTACTTCCAAACAAAATAAATAATTAAATTCCACATGAAAACATTTTTAAAACATTTAATTTCTCTTTGTATACATAGAGAAAGTTTCAAAATGCCCATGCGTCTTTCATTGCTATTCATTGTCATCCAAAGCGCGTATCATCCAGTGATAAATTAGTTCAAAATAGCTTTCGTCACTTGAAAATACAATTTCAATTGTTTTATTTTTTGGCACCATAAAGTAAGTGATAAGTTTTTGTGACGACGGTCGGTTGGTCAGGTGCTTGTAAACGTCACGATAACCAGATATGTTCGATCCTGCCTCTTGTAGCAGTCTTTCCTGCTTCCAAGAGGCATAACAAGATCTTCTCACTAACCATCAACATTAAAATATGATTTCCCAATGAGAAACTCACAGCATAAATTTCCTTTAACACAGAGTTTGATATGCCGTTTCTCCTTCCTGAGTCATTAAATTGCGTTCAAATGCAAATCGTTTATCTCAGCAGCATCTTCATGCAAATTAGACGTAGATATCATCCCTTCTTCATGATGTTGCAATCTTAATAACCGGCAGTATTGTATATATATGTATGTGTGTTTGTGTAAGGTATAAATTTATGTATGTATGTTTGTATATGTATATATACACAGTCTATCTCTCGTCCAATTAAGTATTTATTTATTAATAGAAGATAGTAGAACGTGTAAATTAATTTTTTACATTATGAATCAGTTATTCACCATTAAACATGCAGTGAAAAAAATAAGGTAGTAAAATTATAGTTCTTCCAAAACTAGAACTAAAAAAAATAAAATATAGTATACTTACGAACGATATGAAATTTTAATGAGTAGATTCCTTCCCCTTCTTACTCTTGATGTTTTATAATGAATTCATAGTAAAAATAAAATGATAAAATTTCCTTTGGAACGGAACAACATATAATGACCTGTAAGCAAAAAAAAAATCAATTTTCAAAAGTCCTTTATTATTTTCAATTGCTCTGTTTCTAACAATTGAGGATTTCGATTATAAAAGAACTTATTGTTAAATAATACCTTTCCATAACAATGTTTTTTCAAATGTATGTACTTCAAATTTTTCTGTTTCTTTATTGTTGTTTGCAAGTTAATAATGAAGATATACTTTTGTGAATAATAAAATTGCTTAAAAATATTTAGAATGAATTATTATAATACTAATGATTGATAAAGCATATGAAAAGAACAAGAAAATACAATTTTTAGAACATAATTCTTGAGAAGAATACATTAAAAATGAATATGATGCGTATATATTAATTTTTTACTTCCGTGCAATTTCAGAAATTGAATAAATTTTCTGAAAAATGTTAATAAAATTGGTTAACAAGCATGGTTTCCACAATTTGTCGAGGTGTTTTATAAGAATCTATTGCTAACAGAAATAAGTAAATGTTCTTTTCTTCAGTCTAAAAATATATTCAAATTTATGTTTTTGTTACTTACATGAATATTTTATTACAATCATACTTTTTTTCGGAAACGACAACAAATTGGGTAGTTTTTTTTAAAAAAATGGGGAATGATAAATAACATTTATAGAAAAAAAATTCATATATAAATTGATTTAGTGATAGTTAAGATTTATATCACAATGTACAAAAAATAAACTCGGGTCAAAACGAAAAAATCAATATTGCAGACGATAAATTTATCTCTATCATTATTCAGAAATTCTTTCACCAGTTATGAACTTAATTTTGAAAAACATTTTATGATCACGAAAAAACTCTGCAACTACTTTGTAATTTCAATAAAAAAGGTTAAGTACTTATTTTACTTTTAGAAAGAAATATTATTTCTATTTTCATGGAATCGCGAAAATCCAAAAAATGACTGAAAATGGCATTAAATTATTCTGATTTTTTTAAGACGAATCGTGAAGTTGGCCTTTTTTGTCAAAACATTGGCATCCTTTTCTGCTTGTTTTGACTTCAAATGGTTTTGTCACTAAATTGAATTACCCTTAAATTATACCTTCATTTCTTTAATTATTTTTCCATAATAAAATTGCATACAAAATTCCAAGGATACAATCATTCCATTCATATTATTTTTAGGTTTGGTAAGATTCTTTAATAAAAATTTTAGCTGATTGTAGAATTAAATAATAACGAAAAAATAAGTTGCTATGATTCTTTTGTCCGTACATTATATATGCCCTTTATACTCGCTTATTTAATAATTTTTTCGTGAAAGAGAAGAATGTAATACATGTAATGTTAAATATTCCTGATATTTATATTTTAATCACGTAACAAAGCTTTGATTTTAAAAATAAAATCCAATTTTCGTGCAAGTTCGAATATTTTAGCTAGTAGCTAAAAGAAAATATATTTTAAACTGAAATGAAATGTGATACCGTCTACTCTTTAATAAAGAGATGCTAATTAAATAAGATTAAAAATGGTTCAATTGACAATCTTGTGTTGCCAAAATGAAAAATAAGAATTGTGTTGTTCAGTGGGTAAAGTAAAGCTAAAAAGTTAATGTATGTAGTATTGGTTTAAATTTTTTTAGTAATATATTACCAAGAGAGAAATATATTGATTTCCTTCATAAAGAATTTTAAAAGAGAAAATTAGTGATAATTTTTTAAAGTTTTTTAAATTATGGTTAAATAAGAAAATAAAATTACTAATACTTCGAATTACAAAATAAAATAATAAATTCTTACAGCGAACTCTATAACAACATTATCAAATTTAAGATAAATATTACTTGAAACGTCAAACATGACATTTAGAATACATGAATTATATCATTTGTATATACAGTGGGCCACAAAAGTGTTCATACACTAGCAATTTCTTATAAAATTTAATGTTTTCGACTAATAAAAATTAATATATTGTAATTGTAATTTTTTATGATATCTGCACCTTTTTCTTAATGGAATGACATAATTAATTTTCTAAAAGTAGTATAACTATTTTTTTTAAAAAATTAATTATAAAAAAGCTATTAAAAATTACGCTAAAAAAAGCTATTAAAAGACTTCGTACACTTAACAAAAATCTCAACTTAACTTTAAAAATTATATTTTTTTCTTAATTTAGCACTTAGTAGAATATCTTTTAGTGTACACAACAACTTTTAAGCGTCTTGGTATAGATTTAATAAGTTTTTTGTAATTTCGGCATCGATTTTCATCCATTCTTCTGTGATTATTGTTTTTACTTCACATCATGCGTTTATACGTCATGTTTTCTTTTTTTTACATCAGAATCTCACCCAATATGTTTTACTGGGCTAAATAAAGTGATTGAGGAGGTGTTTCAGAATTTGGGTACAGTTATAGAGAGACACCAGTGGCGTACAATGAGAGCAGTGCACTTGACGTCATTGCCCTGTTAAAAAATTAAGTAGTCTCTTATATCCAAATTTCGGGCGGATAGTTTAAAATTTCTCTTTAAAATAATTAAATAGAGCTCATGATTCATAATACCATGAAAAAATACCAAATTATCTAATTCTGAGGTCAATTTACACCACCACCACGCCAGAACACCTTCAATTCCATGCTGAAGTATGGAAGAGAAGGAGTTCTTGTTCCACGTAAATTCATGGCATTAAACTCCTTATTTTTTCATTTACAAGCTAATATAAGCTCATCGGAATCAAAAATGTTGAATTGTCTGCCATCCCAATCAATTTGCTGTCAATATGTTGAATTTTTCAAACTTAACTCCAAGAATCTAGTTGGATCAATAAAACATGGAAGTAGAAGTGTTCTTGCGTGGGGGAGTAAATCGGCCACAGAATGAGGTAATTTGGTATTTTTTGTTGATATTGTGAATTTTAATTATTATATTTTTAATTATTATACTATTTAATTATTTTAAAGAGAAGTTTTAAATTATCCGCCCGAAATTTGGATATTGGAGACTACTTAACTTCTTGACAGGGTAATGACGCCAAATGTACTGCTCTCAATGTACGTCAATAGTGTCTCTATAACTGTCCCCCAAATTATGAAAACACCTCCTCAATCACTTTATTTAGCCCAGTAGAACATATTTGGTGAAATTCTGATGTAAAAAAAAAGAAAACATGACGCATAAACGCATATTGTGAAGTAAAAACAATAATCACAGAAGAATGGTGGAAAATCGATGCCGAAATTACAAAAAAAACTGATTAAATCTATACCAAGACGCTTAAAAGTTGTTGTGGACACTAAAAGATATTCTACTAAGTGCTAAATTAAGAAAAAAAATATAATTTTTAAAGTTAAGTTGAGATTTTTGTTAAGTGTACGAAGACTTTTGTGGCGTAAATTTTTAATAGCTTTTTGATAATTAATTTTTTTTAAAAAAATAGTTATATTACTTTTAGAAAATTAATTATGTCATTCCATTAAGAACAAGTTTCAGATATCATAAAAAAATTACAATTACATTTTATTAATTTTTATTAGTCGAAAACATTAAATTTTATAAGAAATTGCAAGTGTACAAACACTTTTGTGGCCCACTGTATATGTGATGTTTAACCTTTATTATAAATATTTATACCTCTCTCCGCAAGGGGGGGGAGTCCTCGGGTCCGGACCCTCCTCATAGCCCTTGATTTTTTCGATTTATTATAATTCTATGTATATAGTACGTAAAATTTATTTATTTGTTTTTAATAATTTATTTTATTAATTAAAGCTATTTATTTATTAATTAATTTTTACTGTTTTTTGTTCCCGAAAATCGACAAAATCAAAAGAATATGTTGGGTAACGTATTGGAGCATGATACGAGAATGCAGACTTTCGATCCTGGCTCCCCCCCTTTTGAAAAATTCCGTGTGGGCTACTCTGCCTCTCTCTTCTTATTATTAAATTAAATTATTTTGATAAAATATAATAATAACGCATTTTTATTGTAATAAATTCAGATTATTACAATAAAAAACATCCAATTAGAGAATTATTTAAAAGAAGAAAATATCTCAATAACCAACGCTTAAATTTTTCCGAAAAATGCCTAAATTTTTCCTTAATTTAAAAACTTTTTGTACCAAATTATTATTCAAGAAAAAAAATCGTTTTCAAATAAATAAAGCACGAAATTATTTCGAGTGAATTAAAGGAGCAAGATTAATCTAGTTTCTGTACAACTAGCGACATCTATAGAAAAAAAAGAAAAGCAGAAATTCTTCATTAAATAAAATAGCACATAATTTTATAAAACAATGTTCACTTTAAAAAAAAACCAACTTTAGACAAAGTGATGTGTTTTTTTTCACTACAAACAAGTTTATTTATTTTTCAGCTTTCATGAAAGCAGAAAAAATTAAACGAGTACATATTATTTTTGTAGGAGATAAATTAAAAAACTTCGATAATGTATTAACATTAATAATGCTCCAAAAATGAGCGATATGTTATTTATTTTATTCTTACATTTTAATGATCAAGTGAGAAAAAATTGAAATTTTATCTCATAATGGAAAAAACTGCAAGAAATTTGAAAATAACAGATTTTTATAACTCAGATAAAATCAAAAAGTAAATGGCTACATTTCTATATTATTTCTATAGAATAACAGTAAAAAATTCGATTCATCAAGTTATTCTTAATGTAAATATTTGACTAACATCTTTACTTAAAATGTTAAGAGTAACGTAAAAAAATTAATTTGGTTTAGTTAGTATTTTTAATGTAAATATTTGATTAACAAGTTTATTTAAAAGAAAAAAAATAGGTGCTCATTTTTGAAGTTTTTATATTATACAATTAAATAATAAATAAAATTATTATTATATCAAATTATAAGATTCTATCCTTAAAAAAACCCTGAAACCACCTCCGTCACGAACCGTTTAAATAGGGAAAGGGGGAACAAATGTATTATATTTACATATACAGTTAAATGTTAGCGTATTATTATACTTTGATATTATTGTGTTTTGCATAATTAAATTAACATCGTTTTTCCTTATCATGCCATCGTAAGAAGTTTACAAGGTATGACACAAAAAAACGAGGCTGAGTGAGCACCTGAAAAAAAGAATGGAGTTGGCAACAACTGATATGATGACGTCATCCCACGCTCCTCCTCTATCCATGTGGCCGTTTTGGCTTAATAGATCACACAAATTTGGCGAACTGCGTCATTGAGTGAACACGTACAACTGCATTCTGCCGGAAAAATGTCGAATCAACATCAAGTTTCTTGTGAAAAGAAATCAGCCAAGAAAACATTTCAAATGCTAACCAAGGCTTATGGAGATGAAACTTTATCTCGTGCACATGTGTTTGAATGGTATAAGAGGTTTTCAGGGGGAAGGGTCAGGGTGGAAGATGATGAGCCTCCTGGGGGCCCAACGTCAGCGATTACAGATCAAAACATAGCCGAAATTCGTGGTATGACTGGGTTCCCCCTCACATCAATGGCCAAACTGTTAATCAACACTACTGCATTAAAGTACTAAAAGGACTTCGTGAAAATGTTAGGGAAAAAAGGCAAGAATTGGGGGTGATGGATGGCTATTGCACCGAGACAATGCACCCGCTCACACGGCCCTATCTGTCAAGCAGTTTCTGATCAGCAAATACATTACTGTGATGAGGCATCCTGCTTATTTACCTCTTTTAACCCCATGAGACTTTTTTTTATTTTCTACAGTTAAATCTTACTTAAAGGGAACCCATTTCACCTCAGTTGAAGAGGTTCAGGCAAAACCTCCAGAAGGGCCTTCCAAATATCTCGTTCCAGAATTGTTACCAACAATGGCAGCACCGAATTCAGAAGTGTGAGAATGCTGAAGGGAACTGCTTTGAAGGTGATACTGTCACGGAGAACTGATTCTGTAAGTACAATGATTTATTGAACTAGTTTCGTTTGTGTGTGTGTTACACCTCCTATTTTGGCTAGATGTAGCCTGGCACTTCTGTGCAGAGTCTTAACATGGATTATTAAGATACATAACTTAGAAGTGGGTTTATTCTTATTTTATTATATCAAATTTTAACAAAAAACATCAGTTATTATTTCAATATAGCGTAACTCTGAAAATAGTGTGAGTTTTCAAAAAATTTAATTCAATCTAGTATAGAATTCTTAGCTTCTAAAGGCAAAGTATTATTATAGAAGCATTTTTCGTAAAAGGAGTATGTTTTGAAAATATGGCATTCTTTATTTATTTTTTGCCAAAATATTATTTGTAAATAGTTTTTTTTGCACTAATATTTGTAAAATAACTTTACAAAAACATTCTAATCGAACTGATAATAAATATGTATCAAAAAATTATCCATTTATACGCTTTTTTAAAATCACGTTTCCGAACGTAGTCTCAGTCGCCTTAAATTTAAGAAATAGGAAAAACAAGATTTATAATAACAAGAATACAATATACTTTCTGTAAAATATGTTTGTAAAATATTTTTGTACATGAAATTTTGTAAAATTAATGAAAGTTATCATAGTAAAAAAAATGAGAAACTTAACATCCAATTGATATGAGAAGCATTTATAAAACAAATCAATGCTTAATTTACCAAAAAATACCTTCATATAAATATAATTTTCATAAACGGATTATGTATGTTTTTTATAGATTTTATTGTTAATCAAATATCTGTCTAAAGCATATTTTTGAAGAAATTTTTCACTTGTCTTATCACAAATATCGTGGAAAAGCATGGAAAAAAGAGCTATTAAACAGTTATGGAAAAAGCTGTCAGTAATCCTTTACGAAAACACTTTCTTGAAGAAATTAAGCACAGCTGCTATATTTTTCTTTAGTGTTTTTATTATTCACTAATTAACTTTAATCCTCACAAAGTAAACTTTAACCAAATCAATTGGCAGAAAAGCCTTTAATAATTTACGAGATTTCTGGAAAATTTTCCCGATAAGAAAAAAAGCGCCAAATGTCGAAACTAATTCTTTTCCTTTACCAAAATGTGCCCTGAGACAAATGTAGAGGATCAAAGCGGGGTGAAAAGTTTCCTCTAACATAGGATAAAGAAGTCTGTTTTATCTCGGCAGCTGAAAGTTGTCTTTTCTTGCGACACTACCGCCATCTCCCGAGAGATTTCGCAACCAAGTTCCATTTGTCTCAATTTAAGACGATTTATCTAAAGACTGATGATCTTATACTGGGATAGGACCGACTATGAGCTTAACATTTATCTTGGACGGTTTGTTTGGAACCTCGTGGGCCGTTGGCTTTCCTTGAGGCCTTAAAACTATAAGGTTAGGATTAAAAAAAAGAAAAAGGAAAAAAAGAGAGAGAAAATGTGAGAGTGAGTAATGTTACGCCTTTGTTTTTGATCCGACAACTTGAGTAACGGTCACCGTACCGGGAATGAGGCTTACACCAGAAAATGGAGCTGTCATTGCCAGATTACGATGCGTTAAGACGAACAAATTTCTCTAAACTTAATCACTCTTTGTGATTTTCAAAATAAAATGACAAAAATATTAAAAAAAGGGGGAAGATCAGTGTGATCATTAATTTCTAAGCTGCACGTGGAGGGAAAGCATTTAAAATAAATAAAAGAAAGCATTGAAATGAAATTTTTGAAAGAATTTTGTGGCTTTGCGGTAATTAAATAATTTTCCTTCATGGAAATAAATCTTTGTGTATTGTGTTTTCCTAATTCCAGGGATTATACAGTGTGATTATCAGCTTTATATATAATCAGACCAATTATTTCAGACAATTAACATGACAAGAATCGTCTTAATTATTACTTCATCGAATAATTTCGGTCAAATTAAAATTAAATAAATTTTGTTTTCGTATAACTAATATTTTAATTTGTACAACAATGCAACTATTCGTTCGTAATATACAAAACTTATCACACACTTCAAAATTTTTTTTATTTGAAAAATTCCATTTTTTTCCATTAGAGTTTAGTTAATAGTTTTTTTTAATTATTATTATTTTTGAAGAGTTTCTCTGTCGAATAAATACTTTTGTGGAATTCGAATTCTCTAGTATAATCTTTTTTGGTTTAAGTGAATGACTACATACTAAACAGCAATTTTAAAAAAGCATATGAATGAATTTTATGTATATATATATATATATATATATATATATATATATATATATATATATATATATATATATATATTGTGTCAGTTGAATTAGAATATGCACTCAGGAAATTGAAAATAGCGACCCAAAAAGAAAGCATCGGATTGAAATGAAATTTAATACATATAATGACACAGATGAGAGATTCACTTGTTCTCAAAAACAAGACAATTAAACGAATACAGTTTGTGCAACGACACAAATACTGGGCAACTTCAATAGCACGTTGGACCACCTCCAGTTACAATACATGCCGCCACACGGTATGGCATTGAGTTGATAAGACACCTTATGTTGTCCTGAGGCAGATGGGCCCACAAATCTTGAACAGCCAACTCTAAATCATGTACAGAGTGACACGATGCCATCTGCCGTTTTAACTGATCTCACACGTGCTCTACAGGGGACAAATCGGGGGAGCGGGTTGGCCATGGAAGAGTCTGAAAATGACGTAGGAAGTCTTGAGCAACTCTTGCTGTATACGGACGAGCATTATTTTGCTGGAAAATTGCCCCTGGGAGACCATTTAGGAAAGGTCCTACATGGGGTCGAAGAATATCATCAACGTAACGTTGGCCCGTTAAGGTTCCACGCATCACAATTAAAGTGGACCGGCTATCATAGGCTATGACCCCCCAGACCATTTCACCAGTTGTGCGGGCAGTGTGACGTAGAACAGTGTGGGGGGGGAATTGTATTGCTCACCAGGGCGCCTCCACACCCGTACACGGTTATCATCTGTCCCCAAAACAAACCGGTATTCATCACTAAACACAACCTTTTGCCAATCTGTGACATTCCACATTGATCTGGCTTGGCACCACTGTAGACGCAGTTACCGATGTTCCGGTGTTAAAGGGAGTGCACGGAAAGGGCGCTTGGATTTAAGATTTGCTTCTGCAAGGTGTCTGGAAATTGTTTGTGGAACAATTGCGACGCCTACGTCTGCTCGTATCGTTGAACGAGTCACTGTGGGGTCCACAAGTGCGTGTCGCACGATCCTACGATCGTCTCTCCTCGTGGTCTTCCTGGTAGCTCCAGACCCGGTTTTCCGCGCGTGGGTACCTTCTCGTGTCCACTGCTCCCGGTAATTTCTAACGGCACACTCCGAACGATCCACCTAGCCAGCAACACGGCGTGTCGACCAGTCTGCAGTTTTCATCCCGATCATCAGGCCTCTCTCAAACTCGCTTAACCGTGAGAAATGTCTTCTAGCACGTTTACCTGGCATGTTTCGCTTACCAAAGTCTTCCTACAATCGGCGGGTAATCGTCACGTTTATGAATCTTCGAATTTGCGCTGGCTTATATAGCACAAATTGGCACAAAACTTGGATCATTTGCATATCACATTACGCTGTACTTATTTGAAAAGTTTCGCGATTGTACTTAGCTTCCTTCTTGGGTCGCTATTTTCAATGTTCCTGAGTGTAGATATAAAATTGTTTTGCGAATATTATTATATTTTATTGTCAAAAAAATGAAGAATGGAATATTTTTAAAACATTCTCCCTTTATTAAAAACGCTTTTGTAAAAATAATGTTTGCCTAAATATAACTAGAACTTTTATACCGGAGTTGAACTAAAATTTTTGAGCTATATAATTTAGAAATGGATTTATTCATATTTTATAATATCAGAGTAGAAAAGTTTTAACAAAAAGCACCCTTTATTATTTCAATTTATCTTAACTCTGAAAATAATTTTGTTAATTTTTCAAAGATTTAGAAGTCCTAAATGCACATAGGCAAAGTATTATTATTATAAAAGCATTTTTCATACAAAGAAAATGTTTGTGGAAAATATATCCTCTCTCTTTCATTTTTCGACAAAGATTTGCATTTAAATAATTTTTCTTGTAATAATATTCTTAAAACAGTTTTATATGCATATTCTAATTCAACTAACACTAAATATAAAAGAAAGTATTCATTTAAATGCTTTTTCAAAATCATTCCATTTCCATTTAGTGTTGTTTTTAAATAATTACATATTATCTTATCTAAATAATTTTTATTTTTTTCTCAAAGCTATTCAGGATTTTTAAAAAAGCAGGGCAAATATTGTAAGCAACCATTTACTAAATGTTGGAAAAAAGGGGGAGGAAATAATATTTAAAAATAATATAGACACATGTTATTCATATATTTTCGTAATCATATAATTATTTTTAAAAAAATCTCATAACTAGCTTTTCCAAAAAGGATCAATTGCCAACATCATTCAGTTTAAAAAATAACGATATATTTATTTCTTTTTCATTTACTATGTTTTGAGAAAAAGATTAAAATTTTAAATTTTTTCATAAATTGATCTTTTGGCAGAAAAAAAAAATCTAACAAAATGTTCTGCTGTATTTTTGAAGCCTTGAGGCATCGCGAAATCATAAAATATCCATTTAAAAATAAAATATTAGTAATTTCAAAAATCACTTCCGAAAAATACTAATATTTTTTTGTAAAATGTATTTTAAGCTTTGCCATTTTTTGTCAAACGATAAATCTAATATTCGATTCCATGTTTCCTAAAAAAATTGTTACATAATCATTGTATTATAATAATTCAATGATAATTAAATAATATATAATTCAATTATAATTCAATAATAATCATATTATAATCAATTCATACTTTTCAATGTCTCTCTTGGAGTTTTTTGAATGCCTTTACATTTTTGATATACAAGCGTATAGCTACATGGTAATCTTTTCCCCACAATTCAAAGAGAAATGTATGTAAGAATATACAAATGGTAATAAAATGTATTTTTAATTATATAAAATATTAATATTGATAAAAAAACATTTAAAATCTCTTTAATTTAAATTTACTTTAAAAATTCATAAAACCTATTTTTTTTTCTTTAGTATAGTTTCATTTTTTCAATCATCTTCAATCTATAACTTGTCTCATAGTTGGATTTTTCTTTTCCACCAGTTTAAAAATATTTGTAGATGAACCTGATCCAACCTGAGATCGTTTTGGCCATGGCATTTTCTCATCAGGAAAATTTTAATGATAAAGCTTCTAAGCTATTTTTTTAAACAAAAATAGACCTGGAAATCAATCTTAATTAAGTATCTATGAGAATTCAAAATCCTCAAAACATAATCGAGCAGAAATGATTTTAGTAATGAAAATTGAAAATAATAACCATTTCACACACTGAAAGACTTTACTTTGCTCAATAATATTTTTAATTTATTCAATTTAAGAGTGAAAAAAAGCTTTAAAATGAAACAGAAACTAAAACCTAAGCTCAGAAAACAAATATCTGAAAAACTAATTTGTTATCAGTTCTGAAATTTGGTGGCAAGCTTCCCAATAATATGGGTCACAAGAAAATGCAAAAAAAAAAAAAAAAATTCGGTATTTTTGAAATTTTTTGGGTATTGTGTAGATTTAATACTATAAAGGCGTTAAATTTCCATACATATGCATAAAACAAAACAACTTGGATGCCTCCATTATAAAGATTCGTCCAATGACTTTTATTTATTTTTTAGCTATGTTCTTTAAATCTCAATAACAAAATCTTCTCTAAATTTCATGAAAAAGTATGCATTTGGATAATGATCTTCTTTCTATAAGAAAACCCACTCTCTGCTTTTCTAACATATTCTCTGAATATACGCTGAACTGTATTTTCAAAAAAACTCTTAATATCGAATGAAAAATCCAAATTATAAAAATTAAATGTTTACTTTTATTTCAGTATTTTTTGTTTAATAATTATTTTGTTTTAAATTTCAGTTGCTTTTATTTTGTTTTACAAATAATTATTTATAATTACTTATATAATATTTTATATTTTATGAATTATAATTTCCAAAATGTAATCACATATTATAGTTTAAGGACATGTGATATTAAATTAAAGCTTTCATCGCAATATTTATTGTACTGCAACAACACTCTTTGTGAGAAAATTGAGTTTAACAGGTGAACTTTCCAGTGTTAACTCTGAAAATAAGGTAACGTCAACCACAAAAATGATGTGACCAGGGTTACCAAATTGACGACTTTATCACCCTTGGAGACAAATTTGGAGAAAAATAGGAGATCACCAAGGAATTCTCGAGAAGTCTCTAGGATCGATCCTTCTATAAATTACCATGAGGCTATATAAAGGACCTTTGAAAAAAGTTTGAGTCAGTTCAGAAGAGAGCTCGGTCAAGATCAGAACTTGTTTATTCATTGATTGCGATGAGATAGACAGACTTTATCTGTCTGAGATCTTGCTAGTGCAACTTTTCTAGAGAGCCATATTTAGAACGTTGTAAAGTTTGTTTGTAACGAGTACGTTTTTAAGTATTATAAACAATCTGTTATAATATGACTTTGTGTATATACGTCAATTTGTCTTCTTGAAGTCATCTGATCGTCGTTGCCCATTTATAAACATGTTATCTACACTATTAAAACCCGTAGGTAAACAAACGTATCTATCTATGGGCGTCTATCTTCTCACGAACCGCACCACGCAAAAACTCGCCAAAGGTACCAAAAGGTCGAGAATGATTCGAGGCAGCCGTTTTGACTCTTTATATTCCGATAATGCAGTTAGTTAAAAAGATATTAATCAAAAATGTTTAAAAAAACGTTTTTTGAATAGCTTAATGCCAGTGACACAATTAATTGTGATAAAGCTACCACAGAATTCACGAGTGCCTTAGGTAACGATAAAATGTTTTTATTAGTTAGTATTATTTTCTTTTTGAATCTCTTTTTATGCAGTGAATGTAAACAAATTTCTAGGCTTCTCGACCTCCTTAGGTCTTTCTTTACAATTAAATATTTTTAATCGAATAATAAAACATCCAGAAATAAGCTACCGACTCAACAGCTAACATTAAGAAATTTTCAATTCATTATTTAACAAAATGAACATAAATTAATATTTTTAAAGAACTAAAACAGTGATATTTTTTATTATTCATTGCTAAATTAATTATTCAATACTAAAATCACACATTATCTGTTCTCATATAGATAAACTAGATTAGTTTTGTATATTTAAATCGAAAATAAAAATTTGATGAAAGATTTCTCTCAGGGAAAAAACAACTTTTATACTCGAAAATGCCCGAGCAACGACGGGCTGAGGGAAAAGAAACCTGTTAGTCAAGGGAAAAAAACTGAAGGCATTTCAGAAAAGGGAGTTTTAATGGCATATAAATATAGAAATCACAAACATTGCGCATACACAGACACCCAGAAGTGCTAGCATTCAGAAGGAAAGGGGGGAAAGCTTATACTCTTTCAAAGCGCCCGTGCAGCGCCGGACTAAGCGGAGGGGGAACAGACCCGTCCGAAGGGGCAAAAACGTAGAAGTTTCTATAAAGGGAATTTTAAGGATAAATATAGAAATCACACACAAACCCAGAAGTACTGAATACGAGACGGCAAGAGGTAATTTCCTTTGGCAAAAAGTTATGCACTCGATAAAGCCCGTGCAACGCCGATCTGTGCAGCTAGTCTACACTATTAAAATTGGTAGGTAAACAAACGTATCTATCTGGATATGTTTCTGTGTGTGTCTATCTTCTCACGAATCGTTCCATGCAGAAAGTTGCCGATGGTACCAAAAGACTAGGAATGACTGGAGGAAGCCATTTTGACCATTTATATTCCGATATTGCAATTAGTTGAAAGGTATTAATTAATAATATGAAAACGTATGATAAATTTAACCATTTATACCATTTATCGTGCAGAGAACACCTATTGTTGTGCATATCTAATTGCTGTCATAATTTTGCTTTGTCAAACTTTATTACTTGTGTTCTGAGTGAAGGTTAAAAAGTTTCCTTAAAAATAACGGAGTTTAAAAAAGTTGTTGTGCTTTTCGTCTAATAGATTTTTTTCAAGGGTTTATTTTTTGCAGTTTATAACATTCAATTGTTTATAACATTCAAACATCCAGAAATAAGTAATCGTTTCAATAGCTAAAGGTGAGAATTATTTTAATTCATTATTCACCGATAAATTTATTTAAATTACTATACTACTTTAAAAAACTAAAGCAGCACCATTATATATATATATATATATATATATATATATATATATATATATATATATATATATATATATATATATATATATATATATTCATCACTTAATTAAGCATTCAATACTAAATGGTATGTTGTTTTAGTGGATAAAACTAAATTAGATTTTAGAGACATTTTTAAGCTAAGCAACAGTATATAACGATTGATTGATAAATGAAAATTTGAAATCAATTTTATTATTGTAGATTCTAAGAAGGTAATTATTCTTAAAAAGTCATGAATATACTTACAGGTTTTTTTAATATACTATATTAGAAACGTTTTCCTTTCATTTTAAATAAGTATATATTTTGTATTAACTAAAGCAAAATTGTTTTTTGTAAATCATTAATCGAAAATAGAAATTTGAAGATCTTATGCATAGGGAAAAAGAGTTGAAAACAGTACTATACTCGAAAAAGCTATGCATTGCCGGCTAAGTGGAGAAAATGGAAACCTGTGTAATAACGAAAAGTGGAAGAAATTTCGTAAGAAAATGTTAATGGCATAAAAAAAGATATCTCACTAACATCCCCTCTTCTTGTAAATACATACTCACAGAAGCGTTGGTATCGGGAGGGAAAGGAGATATTTCCATGGGGAAAAAGTTTTGTACGCAGAAAAAGCCCGTGCAACGCTGAGCTAAACGGAAGAGAAACAAACCTTTCTGATGATGGAAAAAGTGGAAGGGATTTCAATAACGGGAATTTTAATGATACTAATATAGAAATCATGCACACACCAAGAAGTGAAGGGGAATTTTCCATGGGAAAATTTCCATCGTAAATTTAAACCGAAAATAGAAATTTGAAGAAAGATTTCTCTCTGGGAAAAAAGGGATAAAAAGTTTTATAGTTGGAAATGCCCATGCAAAGCCGGGCTAAGCTGAGAAAAAAGAAACCTATCAGTCAAGTAAGAGAAATTGAAGACATTTCAGAAAAGGGAGTCTTGATGGCATAAATACAGAAATCACGCACATTGCGTATACACAGACACCGAGAAGTGCTGGCATTCAGATGGAAAGAAGAAATTTCCATGGGGGATGAAGCTATACTCCTAAGAAAAGTCCGTACGACGCCGGTCTAAGCGGAGGGGAAACAGACCCGTCAGACGGAGTTAAGACAGTGTTTCTCAAAGTGTGGGGCGCGCCCCCCTGGGGGGGCGATAACCTTACAAGGGGGGCACGAGCATATTGAAAATTTAAAGATTTTTTTAAAAAAAATAACCGGAAAGAGAAGTAAAACAAAATGCTTTCTTCCATAATAGTAAAAAAATACACAGCAACACTTATATAATTTATGTTTATCATCTGGCGTTTTTCTGTCATCAAATAGCTATCTTTGATCCCAAAACCAAATTAAAGAAAAAAAAGGTTTTGTTTAATTTGCTGTATTTCCTCAATGAGAGATTTCTTTATTATGTTTTAACATAAAATACTACTCATTAAAAGAAAAAACGAAACCCAGATCCTGAGAAAAATTCTTAGATAAACAATTCATCACTGTAATTATTATTGAAATACTGTACATTAGTTGTAGAAAAAGAAAAGGAAGACATGATTCACTTTTCAGCGAGGCTGCATAATACATTTGCTAATCATTTGATTGGCCTTCAAACTTATGGTATGGTTAGTTCTACATTAGAGTTCCGTCCCATCTTTTATGCGTTTGCTTTTCGCTTAGGGAAATATAAATAATAAAGAGTTTTACGATATTTTGAAAAAAAAATTGATTGATTTAACATTTCTGTAATATTTGTGAAAAGTGTCTCTGATTTGCGTCCTTTATTATGGTCTTGCACGTTTGAATCATTTTAGTTCAGTTTTATTGGATTTTTCTCAAATCATCACAGAAAAATTGAATAGTCCTTGAAACCGGTGAGTATACTTTCTCTTAAAATATTATTCACTGGAATTCCAATTTGTATCGTGTACAGTAAAAATAATTATAAACATTTATTTGGAGTGACTGAGTCCCCCCGCACTACCATTAGCGTTAGTATCGAATGTGCGCCTGCTCCCGGGTTAAAACATTTTGAAGTCTTTTCGCTTTAAATATTAAAAAGTAACACAATTATTCTTCATCGTAATTTTATATTATTTTTCATTATTTAACATTAATTCTAAATGCTAATTATGGGAGGTTTAAAATTACAGTTCTTTTAAACAGTTATTTACAACTATAGCATTTATCTAAAAAAAAATCATTTTACATTTTTGTATACAATGACGTGCACGTAGTTTTACTCTCCTTACAGTTCAGCTATTATATCAAGAATAATGTTTTATTTTTTTAAAAAAATTAACTCGTGCGAAGAGCCGGTGTTTCAGCCAGTATAATTTTAATGTATCAGTACTGAAGAAGGTATTTTATAAATACTTTCTTATTACTAAATTAAGAACAAGTTTAATAATTATTAGGGACTTTCATGGGCTTGTCTTGTAGAGGAAAGTTTTTCAAAGGAAGGTTTAATATCAGAAATTAACATTTTGAGTTATTTTTCTATATTTAGCTGAGATCTATATTTTTTCTTCAAAGCAGCCATCTCAGAAAATCCGGTTTAACAAAGGTAGGATGTTGAAAATGGTAATAGTATACGAAGTGCTTTAGTTTTCAGTACAGATAATTCATCATCCACCTCTACCCAAAATTCAAAGAGCGATTTATTACAAAATTGCGTTTTAATTTTTCACTGGATGTGAAATCTATGAAGATTGCTTCTTCGGAAGTTGAGA
Organism: Trichonephila clavipes; assembly: GCA_019973935.1. Classification (NCBI taxonomy): domain Eukaryota; kingdom Metazoa; phylum Arthropoda; class Arachnida; order Araneae; family Nephilidae; genus Trichonephila; species Trichonephila clavipes. The sequence goes on along the minus strand of BMAU01021220.1, from coordinate 37,994 downwards.
GCCCTTCTGGAGTATCTTGAAATAGATCCCGAATCCACTCGTAACTTGCTACCAAGTTGTCCTCATCCAGAAAATACTTTTTAAAATTCTTTGCCAACATAGCTCAATGATTTTACATGTTTTAAAAACAACTTTCACATGTTGTTCTTCAGATTTGTAAGTTTTCACACATAACGAGCTGGGGCTTTTTCCCCCATCATTTACTTCAGCAGTGGTAAATCCAAAATTTAAGTATTTTTGAGAATATCGCCTTGATTTAATTTTCGGAACCATGCTCGTCTGTGTACTTGTTGATTCTTTATTATCATCGAATGTTTGCTTACGACTTAAAAATGTATGTATGATTTTGTTTTAATCTACTGACGTAAATACTTAATTACCGTGAATTACAATTAACGTGTAAATTAAAAAATGTACATTCAAGCTAGGTTTGGTAGCTATAGGAGTATCGAGTCGACCAAAACTGACTGGAATTGTACGAGGAAAAGCATTTTTACATGTTTTGCGCAGACGTCCGATAGGTTGCCCAGACTCAAGCAAACGTACCCTTTAATGCCAGATGTGATAGATATGATAGAGAGCAACATAGCCTAGACTATTTTTCTAATGACATTTGTACTTTGAGAAATGAATGCTGAAGGAAATAAATCTGTAATTAAATATATCATTTTGCGATCTGTTCCATTTTAAAAAAATTAGAGAAAGAAAAATAAAATAATAATAAGTAACTAATATATATTTTAAGTAATTTTCTTAAAATATATATTATTTAAAAGTTACATGTACAAAATTTAATACACTTATTGTATTAATTTGTACGGTTTATAATAAAATCTTATTGTAACTTTAGCGTCTCTCTCTCTCAAAGTGCATTTTTATTGCAGTAAATACATTATTGTTGTACAGGGGGGCGCGACACAAATTCTGATTGAAAATTGGGTCGCCAGTATTCAAAGTTTGAGAAACACTGAGTTAAGATGTAGAAGAAATTTCTAAAAAGGGAATTTTAAAGACAAAATATAGAAATCACAAACAAACGAAGAAGTACTGAATACGCGACGGAAAGAGGTAATTTCCATTGGCAAAAGTTATCCACTCGAAAATGCCTGTGCAACGCTGGGCCATGTAGCTAGTTATTCAAATAATTGAAGTAAGCTGCTTTCCTTCACCCCCACTCCCACGCAAAAATACCACAATAATAGCTTTTGAGCAACTTATATATTTCTTTACCAAGTAATATTCTAAAAATATACTGTAAAATAGTACAAAGGGCAATGTACATTTATACTAGGAATCTTCAACCCGTGGCCCTTCATTTGAATCTGAGACTATTTCAAGAAAAATTGCCTTGTTTGCTTTTTGTTGTAAAAAGCGCAATTCTTTTCTGTAATACTTGATATTCAAAACATTTTATTCATATGCTTGATTTCCGTTTGAGATAAAAAATTTCTTATAATGACGAATTTTTGAAAAAATTTATTGTATATTAAAAATAACTTTAAATATAAAAAAATCTGATTACGCCTAAAAACTCAGAAGTTTTAAGAAGAAAAGGTGTACTTTTATCTTTAACGCGCAAAATATTTTAATTCGACTTCTATTTAACGTTTCTGTAACCGATATACATACTATTTACACTCTATAACAAAAAAATGACGCACGAAGAACGAGTTGTCCGATAGAGACAAAAGTTGGTGGGTAAAAAGATTATGTACATAGAATAAAAAATTATTAAAATTTCAGAAAAATTGAATGACTTATTTCAGAGTTACATCGTTGCAGAGTAACGAGCTCAATAAGGTGTTGACCCACCTCTAGCTTAGATGCAAGCTGCCACATGAAGTGGCATAAAGTGATAAAGCACCCTGGTGATCTCCTGCGGCATTTCTTGCCAAATTTTCTCCAATTGTCGGGCCAGCTCATCAACATTCCCTGGTATATGCAGTCGCCTTCACATCATATCCCAGACATGCTCGATTGGAGAGATATCTGATGATATGGCTGGTCAAGAAAGTATTTAACAAGCTGTAAGATAATTCATAGAAATACGTGTTGTGTGTAGTCTGGCATTTTCTTGCTGAAAAAAAGGCCAGGATACTGCAAAACGAACGGTAGCAAAACAGTTCTCAGAATGTCATAGACTTACCGCTGCGCTGTAAGTGTGCCTCTAATGACGACCAAAGGCAGCCGGCTGTCAAAAGAAATTGCACCCCTGACCATAGCTCCTGGTTGAGGGCCTGTTTGGCGTGTAATAATGAAATAATGAAAGCTGGACCGGCACGCTTCTCTGGGGGACTCCAGACACGTCTTCGATTATCGTCAGGACGCAGTTGGAAGCGGGATTTGTTGCTAAACATTATACGTCCCCAGTCTACATGATTCCAACCAGATCGAGCCATGCACCACTGTAATCTGTCTACACAGTGTGCAGGTGTGAGTGGCAGATGGCGTAGCGGTCGGCATGAGTGTAAATTTCGTTCTATCAGCTGTCTGAATGGTCATGGTGGACACTCGTGTGTGGGTCACACGTCTGATGTTTGATAACGACGAATCAAGCGCTGTGACAGCTGAGCTGACAGTCAATCAGTACTTCCGATCCGCTGGGGCCCTAAGTCGACCGCTACTATCATGACTCTGAAACATGACATGACAATCCAATGATACGACATTCTTTCAAACTCGGACAGTTGCTCGTAATAAGCTTGAATCCTGCGGCGAAGCATTTTTTCAGTCGTTGGCAGGTATCCTAAATCGCAATGCAACAGAAATTTTGTCCATCAGATTGAGAAGTGCCTCTTAAAGACACTTGCTGAGTGCGCAGTTCCGATGTGCTGTAGCTCCCACTATTCATTCGTTGGACACCAAATTGTAATCATTTGTATGTTCGGTACAAATGTCTTCGCATACGAAGTTTCCTTCTTGGTGCGTCGTTTTTTTCTTTTTCTTTTTTTTTATAGAGCGTATGTATATGCAGTCGGACCTCTACATAACGAAGCCCCTAAATCCTGGAAAAAAGTTCGTTAGATGGAAAATTCGTAATATAGAGGTTCATCTTTTAATATACCTTATAAACCACATAAGGCAAATTTTAAATTCATAAACACTATGTTTTAAAAAAGTAATTATTCACGCCTTTTTTTAAATTAGTACATGTTTATTTTATACATCTTACCCATAAAAAAAGAAAGAAAGAAAAACTGCAAGGCAAACAAGAAAAAAGAATGTCGAAGAATTCTCTGTATTTTCAATATTAAGAAAATAATTTTATACTAAAATTAATGAATGTTAAGGACATTTTATAATTTAAAGCATGCAAGTAATATCGAAAATACATATGTTTCTAGTGAACTGGACAATGGGGTTTAAGGGTTGCCCTTCTTGGATGAAATGTCCAGAACTCTATTTCTCTCGGTGAGTTAGGATCTAATAAAACCAGTTTAAGATTTATGATTACCATAAAATGTGTTAAAGAGAGAATAACTTGAATTTTTTTTCTGAAATACTTTTAAAAAACGGAGAACAAAAATGGAATAACAAAAAAAAAGTTCGTTAGTTAGAAAATTCACTTCAATATAGAGAGGTTATTTTACGAAGAAAATCCTGAAATGTTCAAGTTTCCAGGAAAAAGTTCGCTTTATGGAAAAATTGGCAATATAGAGGTTCGTTATATGGAGGTTCGACTGTATATATAAAAATCTGTAACACCATCGTTTCCCTTATAATCAGCTGTAGTCTTGTAAAACAAACCTCACTTTCTTATTTAAGTTTCCTGACTACATTATTTTTTTGACAGTCGTGTGACCCACGGATCATTGTAAATTTATTCACGTGGCCCGCGGATCATTGTGGATTCATTGATATGACCCTCGAGCATTAAAGGTTGAAGACCCTTAGTTTATACTAGAGAAGTTAGAATTTGTACTTATTTATTTTATTGAAAACGTATGCACAATTTGTATCCTTTTTTTATTTAAAACATCAGCATGGATATTTCTAAAAATTTAATCTATATTCAGTATATGTATTTTTCCAAATTATGATTATGATAAGAATATTCTTGGTGTATATAATGAAGACTTTCATAAAATTATGCTATTACATTTCTATCCAATATTTTGTATTCCGCTTCGATATATTTTACATCAGAATGGTTCCGCTGTCCTGCCTCCATTTTATATTCCTTCTTATCCCTGGTAGATAAAATGTAGGACACATATTACAACGTCTGAAAAATGATATCCTGTTCTTCCCTTATTATTATTGAGAAAAATTCGAAAATAAAGCCGTGGTTGATGTATGACGACCCAACAATATTCGAAATCTAACCATGTTTCCTCTATAAAAAAAATCGAAAACATATCATTTTTTCTACCGCAAAAAATAAATACACGATAAATAAATAATTCTAAAATATTAAACGCAGACGATTCAAACTGGAGAAAAGAATAAAAATAGAATAGAATGTTCTCCGCTCTCAAAAAAAAGTTCGATGATAAAAAAGGAATATGACAACCAAACGATTGCTCACTGAACCTCGAAGCTTTTATACTTTCGGAATTTTCTGTTGGAGAACTTCCATGATTTTTGGTTGATTTGTCGGTAGACGGTATGTATAACAGGAAATTACTCCACTCCGATGTTTCGAATGGGTAAAAAGCAGACGAGAAATCAATTGGACAGCCCAAATCGGTATAATAGTTGAAGTGGAAGAACTTTGTTTCGGCTTTTTTGACAAGCACTATTATTTTATGTCTTCTTTTTTCTTTTTAGGTAAAAATAAATAACATTTGAAATACACATTCTTTTAATGTGTTCGATGTTTCGTAAGAGTTTTTGAAGTTTGGTTTTTTGGGGGCGATTAGGTTGTAATGAATTCATTCGAGTGAAGATAATGCCTTGCTAGTTATAGCTCGTCTGAAAGTTCCACCTAAGGATACTTAATAGGTCGATAATTATTGGAAAAAATTTTTATGAGAGTCTCCTTTCTGATTCAATATTTTATTTCAAAAAATATTTTGAGTATAAAAGACTTCTAAATTGGATTAAAAAATTTTAATTTTTTTTATGTATACATATATATGACACAAATTATTGAATTTATGTTTTTTTACTGCGTGTATCTCGAGATTGCCATATCGGACCAAAGGTTCAATACCGGTACTTGGTATTTTTTAAATCTTAATATCTGGATACCGGTTTTAATACCAGTAATAGAAATTTGAGGAAAAAAAACACAGGTGTGTGTTTCTTTGCAAGCCAGTTTTATTAGAGAGTGTAAATATCACAAAAAACAAGTAATATATAAAAAAAATTAAGTCAATTCCTACTTGAATCAACAAAGAAAAATTTTATTTATTTTTTTCTTTTTATCGAATAATTACAATTAATATAAATATGTATATGCATATGGCAGAATCACAACATTAAGTGGTAATTAATTTTTATTAATTATCATTAAAGTATCGTATTCTCGTCCAAAATAATCGTGTATATAAAATTTCAGTTTAACTGAATGCTTTAAAACGTGAGAAAAGAAATCTTTTTTAAGTTTTGACCCAAGTCGCTAAAAATGAAACTAGCGCGGCTGCATTCGTAATTCTTTGAATAATTAGTTTCAGTCAATTAATTTTAATTAATAATAATTAAATTATCGTATTTTTACCCAAAACAATAGTGTATAGAAAATTTTAGCTCAAATGAGTGCTTTAAAATGTGAGAAAAAAACTTTTCAAGTTTTGACACAAGTCGCCAAAATGGTCACAAGTCGCCAAAAATGACGTCAAAGTGGCTGTATTTGTAATTCCTTAAATAATAAGTTTTAATCAATTAATTTTTATTAATTATAATTAAATTACTGTATTGTCATCCAAAATAATCAAGTATATAAAATTTCAGCACAATTGGCATCTTTAAAATGTATTTTATTAACGATTGAAAATTCCACCAAGGTAAATAAATAAATATATATAGAGAGAGAGTGAGCTAATAGTAGGAATTGAATAATTTGTAACTTATTAATTACGACAGCATATAAAGATTCACAAAAAAGTAAAGGAACATCTTATTTATTTAAATCACAAATAAAGTGTAAATATCACTATTTAGTCTGTGGAACTATTACAAATTTTTGGAATGTGATCTTAAAAACATAATGCATCAATTGTATTGTCATTAAGCCTGGAATGTAATTTTGTGCAAAAATTACCAGCTGTCGAAAACGCTCTCTCGGCATCTAGGCAAGATGTTGGTATTGTTAACAATACGCGATATACTTTTTGCAAGTATATACATCTAAATCCCACATCTTCAAATAAATCGATTTACTGTCGGATAGTTTTGGATATAGCTCATTTCTGTATTGTATTTTGGTTTGTTGAATTTTTTAGCTATCTCTAACTCTAATTTTTGTTTAAGAGACAATTCCTTTTCACTATCGACATTAGTGTCCATCCTCATCTTCGATAACTATACCGAATTCTTCTGAATGTGGATAGGTTTGTCAGTAAAAAATTTTAAGAAAATATACTGCAAACTTGATCAAATTTGAATCGATTCGTCTCTTTTCTTCTGGTTCTCATTTTTATTTTTAAAATCTTTATAATTATGTAAATACCGTAAGACATTTTCTATTTCGATAGGCCTTCCTTCTGTGTAATATATTTTCAATGTAATACATAATTCTTCAGATATGGATGTGTGCTGTTCTTTCAGAGACTTCAAAATGAAATTTATTGTTGCATTAGCTGTTAAATAAATTATAATTTCTCCGACACACACATAACGCCTAAACAGCCAGTTTTATTGGAAGTAGAGCTGATTATGTTGGTGATCCCTGAACATATAGTGGAGAAAATTTTAAAAATTTCTAGTAAATACCGAAAAACGGTATTTGAACTTGTGAATACCGGTATTACAAAATTGTACAAATGGCTCAAAATACCGGTGTTCGATATCCCGCTATACCGGTATTGCAATCCCTATGTGTATCATTCTGAAACTTAGACCATTTATAGACCAGGGGTACTCAACCTTTTTTTCTGCCGCGCCGCATACTAATGGTAGGTATTTCACACGCGCCGCAACATGCGGATAATGGAAAAACCACACTATAAGACCCAAGCAATATTGACAAACAAAATTATCAAAACTCATTTTTGGCGCGCTTTTATTTTAAAACTATATTAACTTTTCTATCAAACACACACAAAAATATTTATTTTTATGAATTTTTACTGAGTTAAGGTATCCGACTACGTTCGGAACCGTGATTTTAAAAAAGGGCATAAATGGATAATTTTCATGATATTTAGTGTCACTTAGATTAGAATACATGCATAAATTGTTTTAAGAACATTTTGACAAAAAAAATTATTTAAATACAATATTTTGGCAAAAAAATTAACTTAGAATAACTTTTTCAAAATGTTCTCCTTTTGTGAAAAATGCTTCTATTATAATAATATTTTGCTTGTGTATAGCTCAGACATCTGTACAGAGGCTCAACTATTATTTTTGAAAAAATCACATTAATTTCAGAGTTACGACCAATTAAAATAATTATCGACGTTTTTTTTCTTAAAATTTCTCCCCTCTGTTGTAGTAAAACATGGATAAACCCACTTCTATGTTATATATTTCAAAAATTCCAGTTGAGTCTCTGTACAGAGGTCTGAGCTACATACAGGTAAAATATTATTAGAATAGAAGCATTTTTCACAAAAGGAGAATATTCTGAAAATGGGTCATTCTATGTTCATTTTTTGTCAAAATATTGTGCTTAAATTATTTATTATTGCAATGCTATTCTTAAAACAATTTTATATACATTTTCTAATCTAAGTGACACTAAATATCATAAATATTATTTATTTATACGCTTTTGAAAAATCACGGTTCCGAACGTAGTCGGATACCTTAAGAGATAATTTTTATTTCCTTTCATCTATGACCAAGCCATTTGCTGACATTCTACTATTAAAAAACAAATTGATAGCAAAATTGATACATTTCATTGCTTGATCGACAGAATTCCCTGTTAAATTTTTGAACATTGTTCTCTAATAATTGAATTTCTTAGTGCAATGGGCCACTCAAAAATGTCCGATGGGCCGCAGGTTCAGTACTGCCGATTTAGACGGTAATCATTCTTTTTAATTTAATTGTTTAATAGAGTAATGTAAGTTTACACGAGCTATAGTTAGACTTAATCTTTTTTCAAACTTTTCTTTTCTACGACTTTTCTTGTACCATTACGTATAAATTTTCTGTTGAACGCAAAGGTTGAGATTCCACGAAGTAAACTTAACCCTACTTCACCTCCGTAAGAAGAGTTGGAAACCTCTCTCTCTATATATATATATACTGACAATGTTAAATTGGCTGTTTTCGATGTATCTTTTCTCAAAATCTGTTACATGTACATGGTTGAAATTTTTCATACAATTAAAGTTCACCTTTCTCATTATACTGAACTTAATTTTTTGCTAATTTTGAATTTTTTCATAATTTATAAAATATTTTATCAAGCATAGTAAAATTTGACTCATTTTTCACATAAAAAATTTTTTAAAAATGAATCTTTTAATTTTTTTACAAAAAGCTCATTTCAGTATATATTAGCCATCATTATAAATATATCATAAAAAATGCACATACCTCAGAACAGTAGTTTCTCAGAAAAGGTACATCGAACATCAAAATTTACATTTTGAGATAAATTTATTTTAATGTATACAGTGAGACTTCTAATCGGCTAGGAAATATAAAAGGCTCAATTTACAATAAAAGATACATGTTTTGGTTAATATCAGACGTTACACTTTTAAGCAAAAACAAAGTACTTTGTTTACATTTTTCACCTTTCAAATGGGCGAGGCCCAGTTTCAACGATTATTTAAAAAAAGGTTTTGAGGGCTTCTGAATACCCTAGAGGTTAAAGTAAGGTATTTTTGGAAAGGTTAAAATCTATATAATTTGAAAATGTAAAAGTCTCAAATTGTCAAAAAAATAAGATTCTAGCTTTCCAACTCCCTTAAGAGAGTTTAATAGTTTTCCATTTTGGTCAATTGACTTTATATAATATATAATTATATATTAATTTGTTATCCTTGGTTTTGGATTCCATGTGTTTTCCTTTCTTTGTTATGTAGAATAATTTATTATATGTATACATACAACTAGAATGTAAGAGTTACAAAAGTGGTTGGTAAATTTAAAAGCATTATAAAGGAGAGAAGAAAATATGAACATTACCGTGCAAATTCTTTCAGTATTTTAATTTGAAGTTTTAATTGAGATTTATATCGATGATTTTTCAAGTTAAACATTCTAAAAAAGTCACAAAAAGACAAATTTTGAAACTGACATTTGAAATAAACAAATTCAATTCAATACAAAATGTGTTGCCAAAAAGAATTATTAATTATTGAAAATATCGTATATCGAATGAAAAAATAAATATTAGAATTGATATCTCCCAAAGCTAACTCGGTTAAAATAACAGTTCCGTGTTTATACTTAAAAACCATGAAAAGTTTTCCCCTTAAGGTATCCGACTACGTTCGGAACCGTGATTTTGCAAAAGCGCAAAAATGGATAATTTTCATGATATTTAGTGTCACTTAGATTAGAATATATGCATAAAATTGTTTTAAGGACATTTTGACAAAAAAAAAGTATTTAAATACAATATTTTGGCAAAAAATTAACTTAGAATAATCTTTTTTCCAAATGTTCTCCTTTTGTGAAAAATGCTTCTATTATAGTAATATTTTGCCTGTATATAGCTCAGACCTCTGTTCAGAGGCTCAACTAGAATTTTTGAAATTTATAACTTAGAAGTGAGTTTATTCATATTTTACGACAACAGAGGGGAGCAATTTTAAGAAAAAAAAACGCCAATAATTATTTTAATGGGTGGTAACTCTGAAAATAATGTGAATTTTTGTAAAATTATAGTTGAGCCTCTGTAGAGAGGTCTGAGCTATATGCAGGCAAAATATGAGCTATATGCAGGCATAATTTATTATAATAGAACTATTTTTCACAAAAGGAGAACATTTGGAAAAAAGATTATTCTTAATTAATTTTTTGCGAAAATATTGTATTTAAATAAAAGATATTTTGTCAAAATGTCCTTAAAACAATTTTATGCATCTATTCTAATCTAAGTGACACTAAATATCATGAAAAGTATCTATTTATGCGCTTTTTTAAAATCACGGTTCCGAATGCTGTAGGATACCTTAAATTTATCCATAATAGAAAAAAATTAGGGTAAATTATGAATATTTTATGTGAGAATTAATTTTTTAATAAACTTATGCAATAAAATATTTAATTTTAAATATTTGTGGCAGTTTACATAAAATCGTTAATCTAAAAATCTTACTTTCAGCAAAACAATATGTTGAAATGTAGCAAGACAGTATAAATTCACAGCAGAAATAATCAGTACAATAAACAGAAAATAGATAGCCACTCCCCTCCCCCTCCAAAAAATGATGGAATCAAAGAAAATATCATCTACAAATCTATAATTTATAACTATTTTCAAATATATGCATTAAGAAAGTTAACAGATTAGTCATGCTCCAAACAAAAACCTGTAAATTGTTTAACAATATTAATTTATTTTGCTAAGAATTATTACGTTATAAATGATTAAGGATAATATTTCTATAAACAGAAATATGAATATTGGAACAACAGTTAAGGTATCCGACTACGTTCAGAACCGTGATATTAAAAAAGCACATACATGGATAATTTTCATGATCTTTAGTATCACTTAGATTAGAATACATGTATAAAATTGTTTTAAGGACATTTTGACAAAAAAATTTATTTAAATACAATATTTCGGCAAAAAATTAACTTAGAATAACCTTTTTTCAAAATGTTCTCCTTTTGTGAAAAATGCTTCTATTATAATATTTTGCCCGTATATAGCTCAGACCTCTCTACAGAGGCTCAACTATGATTTTTGAAAAATTCACATTATTTCCAGAGTTAATTTAAATAATTACACATTATTTCCAGAGTTAATTTAAATAATTATTGGCGTTTTTTTCTGAAAATTTCTCCCCTCTGTTGTAGTAAAATATGGATAAACCCACTTCTAACTTATATATTTCAAAAATTCTAGTTAAGCCTTCTGTAGAGGGGTCTGAGCTATATACAGGCAAAATATTATTATATTAGAAGTATTTTTCACAAAAGGAGAATATTTTGAAAATGGGTCATTCTATGTTCATTTTTTGTCAAAATATTGTGCTTAAATTATTTATTATTGCAATGCTATTCTTAAAACAATTTTATATACATTTTCTAATCTAAGTGACACTAAATATCATAAATATTATCCATTTATACGCTTTTGCAATATCACGGTTCCGAACGTAGTCAGGTACCTTAATATTCTAACCCCAAAAAAGGACTTCATTAATATTAAAATTAAAGGTTTCAAAAGATAAGTAATTTTTAAAGTATTTATCAAAACTATTTCTAAATGTTTGAAGAAACGTATAGCGACCAGTGGCGCACACAAAGGGGGATCTCATGCCCGGACCCCCCCCAAACCCCTTGATTTCTTTTTCGATTGACTATAATCCTATGTATAATATTGCGTAAAATTCAATTATTTGTTATTAATAATTATTTTTATTACTTAATGCTAATTATTCATTCAACAATTTAATTTTTACTGTTTTTTGTTCCCGAAAATCGACAAAAGTTAAAGAACAGGTTAGGCGGCGTATTAGAGCGTGATACGACAATAGTGGTTTTTCATCCCTGCCCCCCCTCCTTGAAAAATTCCTGTGTGCGTTACTGATAGCGACTTTTACGTATCGTCTGTAATTTTTTTATGCATTTCGAATTTCGGTTTAGAATTTCTGTCTCGTTACCAATGAGATATTAGATCCGCTTAATTAGAAGCTATTAAAAAAAAGCTTATTAAAAATAAATGTCGTAAGGAATTAAAACTTTTGAAATTGCAAAACAACTAACTTCCAGTTAGATAGTGTAGGTGTTTTCCTCAAAATACAGTGAAATTCGTTAAACACGAAAACACTTAAGACGAAATATTGGTTAACACGGAACAATACAATGGTTCCGATAATCTACATTGTATTTTCGTGCATTTTTTTCTCTTAGCACAAAAAGATTTCCCATCTAGGATAGAACAAAATACGGAAAACACCAGCCGTGTTAGCAAGATTTAAGGAGTGTGAAATGAAAAATATGTGGTTGCATATGTTTAGTAGAAAGGAGGCTAACTTGACTTTGAAATATCCTCGGAATAACCTGTGACACGATCCAATTTTGTTTATTAAGTATAAGATTATTACCCAAAAACTCAATAAACGTTTTGCTTTATTAAAAAGTTGAAAACCTTGTATTAAGTTAATTCATTAAGTTCCTGTAAATGTTTTTGTTTCATTGATTTTTCTTAAATGCATGTCTATGTACAAAATATGTCAATAAAAAATGTGCTCTAATAAACTTAATCTTGTTGAATGTACGGGTTTTTTTCTTGCAATATCTTTTAACACGAAAAAATATGTCAGTCTCTTTAGTTTCATGTTAAACAATTTTCACTGCATGGAAAATCCTTCCACGCATCTGATTAAGGTATTCGACTACGTTCGGAACCGTGATTTTGTAAAAACGTATAAATGGATAATATTTACGATATTTAGTGTCACTTAGATTAGAAAAAGTATTTAAAATTGTTTTAAGAACAGTATTACATTAAAAAATTATTTAAAAACAATATTTTAACGAAAAACGAACATAGAATGACCCATTTTCAAAATATTCTCCTTTTGTGAAAAATGCTTCTGTTATAATAATATTTTGCCAGTATATAGCTCAGACCTCTCTACAGAGGCTCAACTAGAATTTTTTAAATATATGTTAGAAGTGGGTTAATCCATATTTTACTACAACAGAGCTGAGAAATTTTCAGAAAAAAAAAACGCCGATAATTATTTGAATTGGTGATAACTCTGAAAATAATGTGAATTTTTCAAAAATCTTAGTTCAAGCTCTCTGAAGAAGTGTTTACTTTATATAAGCGAAATATTATTGTTTTAGAAGCATTTTTTATAAAAGGAGAACATTTAGAAAAAAGATTATTCTAAGTTAGTTTTTTGCCAAAATATTGTATTTAAATATTTTTTTGTCAAAATGTCCTGAAAACAATTTTATGCATGTATTATAATCTAAGTGACACTAAAATTCATGAAAATTATCCATTTATGCGTTTTTTAAAAATCACGGTTCCGAACGTAGTTGGATACCTTAAGATGTGATTAATTATATATAGAACAAATATAATAATCTTTATAATACGTATATGGATATGTTTTCAATAAATGTTAAGAGGAAATGTAGTTTCTTACTTTCCTCAAGTAAACTTTTATAACGTGTTTCGGCTCATAGCGATCTTAGAGCTTTTGTATTGAAATACACGCTAGTCGAAACCCTGGAGATAATCTTTGCTATCTTCTGACTCTAACGTTACATAAACTTGGCTGTGCACGGTTACACGAGAACATGAATACACAGTTCGATCGCTTCAGCCTCCAATTGCGTTGACCATGTCAGAGATGGCCAGGTACACGTCATAAATTAACCCAGTTGACATGCAATGCATTGTTGAGCCTTCCGAACCGGTGCTCCCAATGGACAGTGCGGATGACTATTAACATCCGCAATTGCTGCGGAACTCAATATGACCTTTAATTAATACACGCTCCGCTCCCTGGATTGACATTCAGTTTGATTGAAAGGTGACTTTTGATTGAAAACACAGATGGATCGATTGAATAGTAACTTTGATGGAATTCTCTCATCTACTTTTTTATTTTATATATTTATCTTTTTCAATTCCTACTATTATAGCTCACACTCTATATATATTTATATATTTATCTTGTTCAAATTTTCAATCGTTAGTAAAATACTTTTTTTTCATCCAATCAAGTTCAAATACATTTTTTTTAAATTTGTACTGGATGATACTTGATGTTAACGTAGTTTTTTCATTATATTAATTCATTAATTAAAGTTAATTAAACAATGTACCTGTTTTCGACGTCAACTTAGATTCGTCTCCATGGTTGTAACAATATAACTGTTACAGCAATGACAAAATATTAAGCACCAAATTGCAGACCTACAAAAGAACTTTATAATCGTTTACGTTGATAAAGTACCGGGTAATTATACCAATTATTTGTAAGTGGTTTTATACTAATATGCTAAACAAACATTTTCATAATAATTCTGCTTTTAAAAAATCTAATTCAAGAAAAAGAGAAATTTTTAATCGAATCTCTGCTTTTTATAAAAAAAAATAGATTTACGTATTCTGGATATTAAATTTCCACATATTTTCCTAACTCCTAAATTTCATAAAAATCCTGTTAAATTTAGAACTGTTACGAATGGTTTTAAAACTTATATTACACATCCGGGCAAGAAGCTACAAAATATTATTCAATCCACATTAGACAAAATTGATAATTCTATTATAGTTCAGAATAGTATGGAATTATTAAGTATATGCATGGTAAAAAAATTATTTCTATTTATACCTATGATTTTGAAGATTTATTTAACTTCATTGATATAGAAGACATGTTTAAGGTTCTTAAAATAGCATATAGCAATTATTTTTGGATAATAAAATATGATAAATATATTTCTGTTATTGAATTAGTATTAAAAGAAACTTATATTTTCCATAATAACGTTCATTATCAGCAAATTAAAGGATTACCACAAGGTGGACCAGCTAGTAACTGCTTAGCAAATATTTACTTACATTTTTTATGAAAATGAAAGTATTAGTTATGAATCTTGTTACTTTTTAGATATATAGATGACTTAATTATTTTTAGTAATATAGTAGACTTTGTTCCTAGCTTTAATTATACTATCCCCACTATTTAAAATTATTAAAAACTAATTATAATAATGAGTCAGCTAACTTTTTGGACCTTCAATTAAACGTTAAGAATAATTTGCTTTTAAGTGATATTTTTGGTAAAAGAGACTCGTTTGATGTTAACATTATAAAAATGAAATTCTAGGGTAGTAACTTACACCTATCTATATTTAGAAATATTATCTCAAATTTTATAAAAAGAAACATTGATTTAGTTACTGATAAAATTTTAATCCATAGTAATTTTGTGAAATTTTGCAAGTATTGTTTAGAATACAATTATCCTAGTAAATTTATTTTTAAATATATTTCTATTTCTAATTAAATCTAGTTTTATCTAAGTTCGATATTTTATTTAATATTTCTTCTCTCTTTCTATTTAGTTTATTTTTAAAAAAATATTTTCAAATATTTCATGCGCTTATTTTAATTGCAATATAACTTTCTAGTATATATTCATCCAAGTAAATTTACTTTAATATATTTCTATTTGATACTATCTATTCTGAACTTTATTCTTCATTTTATTTATAAATTCTTATGTTTTGTTTAATTATATTACTTTGTGGTTAGTTTAATTGCATATTAACTATCCATATTGCGCCACGGTTTTTTCCTTTTCGTGTTGGCGCTTCAATCTGTTACGCCATTTCACGTAGGATCTCATCGCAGTAGGTTGTATTTTTGAGTTCAGGATTTTGTTTAACAAGTAAGTTTTCCTAATATTTTCTATAATTTTCTTTTATTTATTATTCCCCTCCTTGAGAGATTCATTATTGTTCTCTTTTCTCAATTTCTTTTTACGATTTTATATTAGGTTCTTCATCTGCGTGTTGTATTAAGCTTAACTTTTTAACTTGGCTTTTTTTTTCCTATTATGTCGAAAATTTCTGCTTTACGAGGAAGGTTGGATCCACAAAGTATTGCTTAACCCTAATTCGCTGGCCTAATTCAGCGACAGCTTTAGAAATCATAATAGGTCTCCAGTTTAGTCCAATGACTTTTTGTACCTACAATTGTTATATCTGCTGAATTCCAATTTCTTACTTTTTTAGCACTCTAGGTTCTAGTATTTCTTCACTTTTATTTTTTTATACTATATAGATAGATAGATAGATAGATAGATAGATAGATAGATAGATAGATAGATAGATAGATAGATAGATAGATAGATAGATAGATAGATAGATAGATAGATAGATAGATAGATAGATATCTTGTTCAAATTTTCAGTCTAATTAAATACTTTTTATTCATCCATTCAAAGTAGGAGTAGACTTTAAAAAAATTTTATATTACTTGTTTCATATACAGTAATACCTCGAGCTTACGTGATAGGTGGTGTGATGGCTCTATCCGCGTACTTTCGATTAACAAATCCTCTCAAGAAATGTTTAGTTCTTAAAACTATTTTATTTGCAACGCACCCTCGGAAGAAGAGAACGTGATTATGTAAATTAGGTCTACTGTATATAGTCTAGGCTTTCAAGCTAGAAAGAGAGAGAGAGAATAGTTTGCTAACGGAACAGTGATTAATCAAATTTATAGTGTAACGCAAATATTGGCTATTTGATAATTGTAATAATTAACGTGACGATTTGTCATTAGAGATTGAATAGAGATTAGATAGCTAAGAAGGCAGGGTATTCGAACCTGAAGTAAGTGTACAGGCATTTAAAGTCTTCTCATACTTCACGTACCTTGTTCATTGACTCCATATAGCTTTAATTGGGTGCATATCTTAGTTTCGATTGATTGAACTTGTGTTGTTGATTGTGTTATCAATAAATTGACTGATTTTGAACATGGCTAATCTTCCTTCCCTTTCTCCCACATTTCTAGGTGTGATGTTCTTATTAGTTGATCCATGTGATCATTATTAATTGAATGGCTTTCATGGACTTGACAGCAAAGAGGTTCTTTGGTAGACACAACTAACGTTTATTTACAATATAAATTCTAAACTAAAAAACTATTTTTAACAAAAACGCTAGATAACGCATTTCGTTTTCTCGCTTCGTTACATCTCGTCTAGTTTCATGTCAATTCAGTTCAACTTCTTTCGACAGTTCTGAGTCCTTTTTCGATCTACAATTCGCTTCACATAGCGGACGCTAGAGGGCGCAACACTAGGCGTGGATCTGAGATCCTTACAGTGGAACTGAGTGATAACCGCATAAATCGGGGTATAATTTTGCATAGAAATTATTTTTACTTGGGGTCGGAGACAAAAGAAATTAATAATTTAGAAATAAAAAGGTTTTATTTTTGTAAATTCTTAAATACCACAAATACAAAAGCACAAGCCGAAGTTATTTTGATGTAGAAGGTTGCGTAAAATCTAACAAAGTAGTCTGCCGGCTCGAAATTTTTTTTCTTCCACAAAATTTCGTAGTAGCATGCTAATAATTTGTTTATTTCTTGTTTGGTTTAAGAAATACATATTTATTTCGTTCGAGTATGTATTTTCTAATATTTGTAGCCCTTTTTCAATTCCCACTATTAGCTAACACTCTCTATATATTTATTTATTTATCTTGGTGGAATTTTCAATCGTTAATAAAATACATTTTAAAGCGCTCAGTTGATCTGAAATTTTGCATACATGATTATTTTGGATGACAATGCAGTAATTTAATCATAATTAATAAAAATTAATTGATTAAAACTAATTATTTAAAGAATCACAAATACAGCTACGTTGGCATCATTTTTGGCGACTTAGCGACCATTTTGGCGTTAGTTTCACTTTAAGTGACTTGAGTCAAAACTTGAAAAGACTTTTTTTCTCACGTTTTAAAGCATTCAGTTGAACTGAAATTTTATATACACGATTGTTTTGAATGACAATACGTTACTTTAACGATAATTAATAAAAACTAATTACAACCTAATGTTGTGATTCTGTCATATGTATATACATGTTTATATTAATTGTAACTATTTAATAAAAAGTAGCTAAAATAAAATTTTTCTTTGTTGATCTAAGTAGGAATTGACTTAATTTTTTTATATTACTTGTTCAATTATGATCAGGCCTACTATCAAACTACCAACTGTCATTTGGTCTTCTGATTAAACCGGGTTGTAAAGACTCAAGTTCTTTCTCTTGCTCTGCTCATGTAATTCTATGAGCTCATCCATTGTCAGCTACTCTTTGTGGCAATACAGCAGTTCTTGAACGTCATCACTATCCTCTTCTAAATTTATTTACCTGGTAAGTTCGACAACTTCTTGAATCACATTATTAATTTCATCAGGCTCTGGGAATGATTCCGCCTGAGTTTCAGTGATTTAAAAAAAAAAGGAATCGACGACATTTGAAAATCGCGTAACTCTGAACTCGCGTATGTCGGAGTAGCTTAACTCGAAGTGTTACTGTACTCCAATCCCTCGATTTACATGAAAGATAAGTTTGTTCGAAAACTGTAATTTGAATTCGTAGATTTTTATTTGTAAAATATTGTAAATCGAAAACAAACTAAAATGTACGCTATTCAGTTTCGAGCACACAGTGGCTTATCACGAAACTTAAAGAGAAAAGAGAACATTTTATTCGATTAAATATAATCTATATCTTTATTAGCTGTTAAAGGCTAATTCGTTCGCGAAAGTAAAAAAGAACGGGAATATTTTTTTAATCTGTGAGAAAATAAATAGACATGCATAATCCAGGGCTTTTAAATGCTGGGAACAATATTTTCTTTACTCATTTTATTTTTTTTTAGTATATCTATAGATTTCTTTAGGTTAAACAAGTAATATATAAAAAAATAAGTCAATTCCTACTTAGGTCAACAAAGAAATTTTATTTTAGTAACTTTTAATTAAATAATTACATTAACATAAATATGTGCATACATATGACAGAATCGCAATATACAAACCGATTTTTCATTTTCTTTCTATAAATCGTGTTAGACAATTATTTTTGTTTGTTACTAAAGGGTGTTTTTTTAGAGGTATAGAAATTTAAATTTCAATAAAACAACGATGTATTATTCGATTGACATGAATTTTTTTTTATTCGAAAGATAATCTTGTGGCATTACATTTTAAATATGATCAAGCAAGGCGTAGATTCGTCGAATGGGCCCAAAACGAGATTGCCGTTGTTCCCGATTTTCATAAGCGAATTTTGTTTAGCGATGAAGCGCACTTCTGGTTGAATGGCTACGTCAACAAACAAAACTGCCGCATTTGGAGTGAAGCTAATCCACAAGTGTATGTCGAAACACCGTTACATCCAGAAAAACTGACTGTTTGGAGCGCTTTATGGGCTGGTGGAATCATTGGTCCGTACTTCTTCAAAAACGATGAAGGCCACAACGTTAAAGTCAATGGTGATCGGTATAGAGCCATGATTACTAACTTTTTCATTCCTGAATTGAACAATCATGATGTCCAAGAGCTGTGGTTCCAACAAGACGGCGCAACATGTCACACAGCTCGTGTCACAAACGATTTATTGAAAGACACGTTTGGTGACCGCCTAATTTCACGTTTTGGACCTGTGAATTGGCCTCCAAGATCTTGTGACTTAACACCGCTAGACTATTTTCTGTGGGGCTATGTAAAGTCATTGGTCTATGCGGATAAGCCACAAACGCTTGACCATTTGGAAGACAACATTCGCCGTGTTATTGCCGATATACGGCCACAAATGTTGGAAAAAGTCATCGAAAATTGGACGTCCAAGCCAGCCGTGGCAGTCATATGCCAGAAATCATATTTAAAATGTAATGTCAAAAGATTATCTTTCGAATAAAAAAAATTCATGTCAATCGAATAATACATCGTTCTTTTATTGCAATTTAAAGTTCTATACCTCTAAAAAAACACCCTTTATTAATTAATTAATTAATATTTGAAAAACTGTATTAACATCAAGTGTCATCCACTACAAGTTTTAATTGATTGATTGATTGAATATTAACCTCGCACTGTTTAGCGACACGAGGGCTTTTGAAGAAGGACCACGTAATTCTGAACCATGATCAAGTGACGTGAACGACACCTGAGCTGGTATATATATATATATATATACTAGAGGACCCGACAGACGTTGTCCTGTACACACACCTTAAATTCAAAAACTCCAAATTTTTATGAATAAGCTTTAACAATCTGGACCGTTTTGAGTAAAATTTGTATTAAAAAGTTATTACAATGTAATTATGTGCCAAATTTTATACTTCTGGGTTGCTTAGAAGTGAAACACACACAAACTATTTCCGATAAGAAATAATTTTAAATAAAAAAAAGTTTAATAATGTGTGTAATCAATTAGCTACACAAATAGATTTGTAGGTTTGGATAATTGTTGTCAACGCACGTGTAAATTTAATAGAAATTATGTAAAATACTCACTTCTCAATTGCATACTAAATTTGGAGAATGTATAGTTCTTTATGCACACTTCAAAACTCTTGAAACACTAATTACATCTGAATGTAATAATTTAATTAACGCACGATTTATTTCAACAAAATTATAACACGAAGTGACAAAATATTTTCCTGAAATGATCACAGCACCAACTGTCGCCACCGACTTGATTTATAATAAAAGATTTTTGAATATTCTATACTGCGATTGTAGCGCAGTCTGCTGGATCCTATGTAAAACATTCCAAGATCAACAATTTATAAATAAAAAAATAATTAAATAAACATTTCTAAACCGAATTATAAATCTATACCATTCTCGAGTCCACTGGAACAGACAAAAACTTTCATCAAAATCGGTCCAGCCGTTTAGGAAGAGTTCAGTACATACACACGCACAGAAGAATTACATATATAAAGATTATTTGAAAAGATATTAATTAAAAACGCTAAAAAGCGTGAATCGTCTGCATTTTCGTAACAATAAAGACTGGGTTTGGCCAGTTTGGCTGAAAATCAATTTTCGACGCCAACTTACGTCTTTTTCAATTCCTACTATTAGCTCACGATCTCTATACATATTTTATTTGTTTATTTATTTATTTATCTTGGTGGAATTTTCAATCGTTAATAAAATACATTTTAAAGCGCTCGATTGAGCTGAAATGTAACGTACATGATTATTTTGGATGACAATACGATAATTTAATTATAATTAATAAAAATTAATTTTGATTAAAACTAATTATTTAAAAAATTGCAAATACAGCCACGTTGGTGACTTAGCGACCCTTTTGGCGACTTATGTCAAAATTTGAAAAGGTTTTTTTCTCACGTGTTAAAGCATTCAGTTGAAAGGAAATTTTATATACACGATTGTTTTGGATGACAAAACGATACTTTAATGATAATTAATAAAAAATTAATTAGCACTTAATGTTTTGATTTTGTCATATGTATATACAGTGGCGGCAAAAAGTCCTGAACACACTCATTTTTTTGCATAATTTTTGTGTTTGACTTCATATTTTGTTATAAAATTATCGCACTATCTTAAACATTGTTATTGATTTTAATGTATTTTTTCATGCTGATTTCAAATCTGTTTGTAGATTTCATCTAAAGTAAATAGTTTCATTGATATGTTGAAAAAACCTTGACAAGAAAGCATAAGGTCACTGTAAGAATGAGTGAGTGTGTTTTCCACCAATGAAATGTTCCATTATTTCAACCAATCAGAGAGCAGTAGCGATAAAGGGTTGAAAGAAAAAGTTGAAACGTGGTTTATTGTATTGAATGCAGTTGTGTGCTTGTGGAAAATAGTGTATTGAAAGCAATTTGAAGTGCGTTTGTGGAAAATATTGGAATTGTGGCTAGATTTTCATATCTGCCTTAGAATAAAAGGTACAAAATAATACATTTGAAGGAAGAAGGTTATTCTATGCACCAAATTGCCGCTAAAGTACCATGTGGCCTTTCTACTGTTGTGAGAACTTTGAAAAGATTTTTTCTGAAACAAATTTTATTGCGGACAGGGGGCGATCAGGAAGACCAAGAAAAACATCTTTACGTGAAGACAGGTTATTTCTTTCAAACAGAAAGCTTAATTCCTCACAAATTTTGAAACAATGGACTTTGACATCAAATGTGAGTGTGTGCCCAAGAACTGTTAGAGGAAGACTGCTGAAAATTGGGTTACGTGGCTGTAAAGCGCGCCCAAAACCATTACTGACTGAATTTCAATGCAAGAGGTGATTGACGTGGGCAAGGGAACATTCATTATGGACGGTTAAAGACTGGGAAAAGGTAACATTTAGTGACGAGAGTCAGTTTTGTATTTCTGGCAACCAAAGTAGTGCCTATGTAAGACGACGCACTCATGAGGAATTCAGCCCTTAGTGTCTGAAGCCCACAGTAAAGTACCCGACAAAAGTGATGGTATGGGGTTGAATGTCTTCTCATGGTGTTGGAAGACTTCACATCGTTAGCGGAACAGTGAAAGCCATGGATTACATTGAAATATTACAAAATAAATTACTACCAACTGCGAGAGACCTTTTGGGGAATCAGTCATGGATTTTTCAGGACGATAACGCCCCTTGGCATCGTGCAAAGGTAGTCCAGAAATGGTTGGAAGACCATACTGTGAATAGAATGAACTGGCCAGGACAGTCTCCCGACCTTAATCCGATAAAGAGTTTATGGTTTAAAATTGGTTATGAAATTTCAAAAAAAAAACCTTCAAACAGACGTGAATTAATTGAAGCTTTAATATTTTCCTTCAACCATATTGTCACGAAAGATCTTCTTTTGAAATCGGTGCATTCCATGCCAAAAAGATGTAGAGTCGTAATTAAAGCAAACGGCTGGCCCATAAAATATTGATTTTCTAACATGTGACAACAATGTAATTTTCAAAATGCTTATATATATATATATTAAATATACCGTATTTGTCAATTTTCGTGTTATTTTTCTTTGCATATTATGTTATTCTATATTGTTTTATTCTGCACATATTTCACATTATTGTGTTCAGGCAGCCTTACTCCAAAAATATTTTAGTCATTAAGAAACTAGTAGTAGATTTGAAATCAGCATAAAAAAATACATTAAAATCAATAACAATATTTAAGATAGTGCGATAATTTCACAACGAAAAATGAAGTCAAACATAAAAATTACGCTAAAAAATGAGTGTGTTCAGGACTTTTTGCCACCACTGTACATATTTATATTAATTGCAACTATTTAATAAAAAGTAGTTAAAATAAATTTTTTCTTGGTTGATCTAAGTAGGAATTGATTCAAAAAATTTTTTATATTACTTGTTTATAACAATAGCGTTGTTACAACAATGCAGGTGAATGTTGAGTTGTATTTTTGAATGTTTTTAATTAATATCTTTTTAACTAATTGCGATATCGGACCGGATTGTGAATCTAAACCATTTTCGAATTTACTTGAACCCACACAAAAAATTCAATCGAAATCGATCCAGCCGTTTAGGAGGAGTTTAGTGACAAACACACGCACAGAAGATTTATATATATATTTATTTAGGAAGACCGTGAACTAATAGTAGGAACTGAAAAATATGCAACTTGATTCCCAGATATTTTGAGTTGTAATTTAGCGCGCGCATGCGTACAACGAAAGAAAATCAGTATTTCCACCGATATGATTTGATACATTAACGTCGAACTTCAAAGCTGTACGTGGACTATTCACATTTGACCTCGTAATTCTAAGCCACGGTCAAGTAAAGATGACACTTGAGTTGGCCTCCAACTCTCCAAATTTCCATTCCACGCCAGCGTGAGAACTTTTGCTGTTTCTGCAACCATATCATAACTTTATTGGCAAATGTTTCGTAATATTGACATATTTTAAAGAGATTATTTAAATTTTCAATGAAGCCAAACATGAAAACTCAAAATCCATCTTTATAAAAAAAAATATAGAAAATGACAGTTTTTACTTATAAATCTTCAAATTCAAGAGTTCTGGATTTTTCAATCTTCAAAATCAAAAACTCTGAATCATCCCCCCACAAAAAAAACTACAGAATTAAAAGTTTTAGGTCTTCCAATACTCAGAATTAGAGTTCTGGATCTTCCAATCTTCAGAATTAAAAAAAATTAGGTTTTCCAATATTTAGAATTAAAAAATTTAGGTCTTCCAATCTTCAGAATTAAAAGTTTTAGGCCTTCCAATCTTCAGAATTAAGAATTCTAGATCTTGCAATCTTCAGGATCAAAAAGTTTAGCTCTGCAATCTTCAGAATTAAGAGTTAGAAGTCTTCCAATTTTCAGGGTTAAAAATTTTAGTTCTTCCAATTTTCAGAATTAAAAGTTTTAGTTCTTCCAGTCTTCAGAATTAAAAGTTTTGAATCTTCCAATTTTTAAATGCGTGTAAAATAGTTGTTTTTCAGACAGGAAATTTGAAATACATTAAATACAAATGTTCACCAATTAACTTAACATTTTAACTTATATATCTAAAGAATATTCATTAAATCTTTTTTTAAATCTAATTTTTAAAAAAATTGCTAACAACAAATTTTTACCATTTTGGAATCAGGCCATCTCTTTTCACGGAACTTCGTCTATTGAAAACCTTTCAAAATCATTTTTATAATGAAAAATAATTCTGCATCTTCTAATCTTCAGAAGCAAGAGCTCTGGATCTTCCAATCTTTAAAATCAAGAGAATTGTGGATCTTCCAGTTTTGTTTTTTTCAAGTAGGAAATTTGAAATAGAACAAAAACAAACATTCAACAACAGCTTTAACATTTTGATCTACATATCAAAAGAATCTTAAATAAATCTTTTTTAATCTAAATGTTCTTTAAAAATTTTTTTACCATTTTGGAATCAGGGCATCTCCTTTCACGAAACGTCGTCTATTGAAGACCTTTCAAAATCATTTTTATGGAGAAAAATGTCAAAAAATAGGAAGGGGGAGAAAGAATTTAAACTGTGTAACGATTTTCGTGTTACCGGAAAGGAACGAAAGATTAAGTTGTATCTGAAGACCGACATTTTTTTTTTTTTTTTTTTTTTTTTTGGAAAAGTGGTGGCGTGTTAGCGAAAATATAAAAACTAAATGGATTTCTGGCGAAATTGCAAAAGAAACATTACCTTCCCCCCCTAAAAAAATTTATTTTGTTTTTCTTTACATGGTAAAAAAAAAAAAATGGGAAAATGGGATAGAGAATCTTACGAAATTGGATTTCGTCCATAGATTTCTAGGCAAAACGTGCCGTTTTTGTAAATCAGCCATTTTTTTCCATTTTATTTTTATTTTTCTCTTTTCATCGAAGCAGAAACCTGGTTAAAAGCACCCAGCATTGTCTTTCTTCAACCCTTTTTTTCCCCTCTTTCCCCTTAACGTACACGCTTCTACGGGAAGGGTGAAAGAAGGTAGGTAGTATGTGGTTTTAACTTTAGACGCCCAGAATAGAAAGTTGTTAACGAAAGAATGAATCGAATCGAATAGTCCATACTTTCACTTAGATTGAATGCTTAGAGAAGAAAAATAAGTTCTTTACTTCCTTCTTTTTTACCAGCATTCCATCAAGACTCGAAATAGAATTTCTCTTTCAGCACTTGAGGAAAATGTACGATGGAGGGAAAAAAATCTTTTAACCACAGGTGGGGACTTTTGTTGCAAGGTCTATCGAAATTTGAACACTGCTTTTTCCTTTTGTAGGTGGAAGAAATTGGAGAAATAGTTTCATCTGCACGGAGAATTTTCTTACCTTGTTCAAAGTTATTCTGTTCGAAAATGGAATAAATTCAAAGTTCAGACTATTGTATTTGGTAATTGGAACATTCCTTTGCAATTTAAAACCACACTGAATTTTAATTTTTATGATTTACTCGTATGTTACATTTTACAAACAGAAAAAAATAATTGTAAATGTTATGGTACACAAATTAGAGGAACTGAGTTCCAATTAAAAAAAGGACTTATACTCAGAATATCTTAACCGAAAATCAATAGGGTAGATAGAGAGTCCGTTGAAGTGTGTTTGAGCGTCGTAGAGTATTGAGGAGTGAAGATGCGTCTCTGAAGCGTCGTAGAGTATATGGTTTTCCCCTTTTGGTGTCTATTTAAAGGTGGAATACGTCACGCGCCCACAAAAGCAACACCTGAGGCAGAATCACTTCTGTTTGGACGTGCTGGGATTACTATCCAGCAATTGGTCCTAGTCACCCCTCACTTGGTGGACTTTGAAGCCAAAGATTGGCGTGGGAGCTACACCTGTCACCTCTTTATCGGATGGATAAGGGGAGGTAGGTTGACCTGCCTTAGAACATAAGCGTCAGAGTGTCCGGTCTTGGATACTTTCCCATGGGAAACTACTAAAGTAGTTTAGACGTCCGTGGCAGGAAATCAGTCTTTTGGTGAAGACCACCGCAATATAAAGGAAGACGCATGTAACGAACTTTTTCATAATATCCAACAATGGAAGTTCATATAAGTTATGGCATTTTTTAAAATAAAGAAGAGTTAGATGTATATAGGAATCTAATTTTGTGCTTATGTGCATCTTTTCTTCCTTTTCAAAGCAACCATTTTTATATCCAGGGTGTAACACTCACCCGTAAATTTTGATCATACTTTTTTTATTAAGGCTGTCTTCGCTTAATATTTAAGAATAAGACCCAAATTTATAACACTTTTCAGGTATTAAAGAATATTTTATCATACTCCTCATTTTTATGTGAGTTGGACCATTTTATATGGTATAAATTGCGTTTCGCATTTTTTCTCCTATACCGTAAAGCTAAATGAGCTATCCCTTTAACCTGTTAACTAGTTAGCCCGTACTAACCTAAAGTTGGCCCTAACTTGTTTACCCTGTATGCTGTACTGGCACCGATATCTTCTTTCTATCTTTGATTTGCCCTTATTTTTCAATTCCTACTATTAGCTCAAACTCTCTATATATTTATTTATTTATTTATTCATCTTGGTGGAATTTTCAATTGTTAATAAGATACATTTTAAAGCGCTCAATTGAGCTGAAATTTTATATACATGATTATTTTGTATGACAATCCAATAATTTAATAGTAATTAATAAAAATTAATTGATTAAAACTAATTATTTAAAGAATTACAAATACAGCCCCATTGGCATCATTTTTGGTAACTTAGCGACCCTTTTGGCGACTTGTGTCAAAACTTTAAAAGGTTTCTTTCTCTCGTTTTAAAGCATTCAGTTGAACTGAAATTTTATATACACGATTGTTTTGGATGACAATACGATACTTTAATTATCTATACATATAAATAAAAAGGAAGTGTCTGTTTGTAATTCGAAATTAACAGCTTTTTACTAAATGCATTTTAAAGTACATACGGTAATTATATGAAAAAATAAATTTTTAAAATTTTTCTCTGTCAGTCTGTCTGTCTGTCTTCTGTTCGGGCTAATCTCTGAAACGGCTGGAGAAATTCTGACGGAATGTCACTGGTAGATAGCTAATGTTATAAGGAGTAACTTAGGCTACTATTATTATAGAAAAAAAATTAGAGTTCCGCGAAAACAAAATTAAAACCAATGAAATAGTGAACAATATCCGATAAAATTAGGCTTAACCGGGAAATTCGCTCGGCTCCATGCGTGCGTATACTCTCAGAACTTGTGGGCCTGGGAAAATGCTTTTCTCCTTAGGCTGGTCTTGGAAGGAGTTAAATAATAATTAGAAATCAATGTTAAACGTCGTTAGGTTTTCTTTCATGAAAATAGTTCAGTTTATATTTACTTTGAAATTCATAAATTTAATATTGTATAAAGAGAGATTTTTTCATTAAATTTAATATTGTATATTGAGAGATTGTTCAATAAATTTAATACAAAAAAAACCAAAAATTAAAAAAAAAAGAAAACAAACAAGAAAACAAAAAAGAAACATTGATTCACAAAGTAGAAGAGTGACATTATACTTATAGCATAGGTGTTTTTTTTAATGGGGGAATACATAATTATTAAATTTTCGTAAACTCTGCGAATTGAATAAACAATTTTTTGTTAAATTCCACGTGAATGAAGTCGCAGGTAAAAGCTATTTAACATAAAATAAATGCAACAGAAAGTAATATTAACGTATTACACATCCAGATACAAATTATTTACTCTATTTTAAGCGTTTATTACACAAAATTTGTATAACAATGTGTTACTTTTGCTGAGCAGAAGGAAGGTGTTTTCAAAAATCGACCCACAAGAGAGTTACGGGGCGTTATAAATATTAAAAAAAATCTTTTTTATCAGATATTATATCTACAGACTTAAAATTTAGCAAACGTGGTTTTTTTGTTCAGCTGAGATATGCAAAAAACTTTTTTTTGTTTAATTTACAATTCACGTAAAATTAACTCATTAAAAATTTCTTTATCCTTCAGTCTATATTGTTTAATTTTTCAATTCACCCGTGCGAAGAACTGGTATACCAGTTAGTATGTATATAAGTATTTATATTAATTGTAACCATTTAATAAAAAGTAGCTAAAATAAAATTTTTCTTTGTTTATCTAAGTAGGAATTGACTTTAAAAAAAAAATTTATGTTACTAGTAAGTTCTTATGGTGAGATTATTAATGCTGGTGTTTTTAAGAGATGCAATTTATATCTATGGTACTGAAATACTTCTTATCCGAGATATTCTTTGTGGAGAAAATGGGAATTTTTCATTGAAGGCGGGAATTTAGATTTGTGAAAATATTTCATAAAGAACAGGGGTTGGCAAAGACATGCGCAATTTGTTGCTTAAAAAGAAGGGAAAATGGTAAGATAATAATAATAATAATAAAGATATTATCATATATATGCACGCACACACATATAATCCTCAACCGTTTGAAAAAGAAGTACGTAAATGAAATTTTTTTGTTTTAGAAAAATTTTTATAAGATATATGAAACATTCTTCGTGACATACAGAATGTATTTATAAAAAGCAAACATTTTTTGGGGGGGATGAGGTGCTCCACAAATATAAAATAAAAAATAGTGTGGAAACCTTAAAACTGGAAATTAAAATCAAATTCGTCCATTTTCACACTATGAAAAGCATTAGGCTAATATATGTGCGATAAAACATTGTTCCTTTTTTAACATTTGGTGCAAAAAATTGACCACTTAAGGGTTTAAGTGTTCGAATGAAAAAATAGGTATTTTTGAAATCTTTTGAAATTTTAAAAACTCTGTACAGAGAGAGTAGAACCTGGTTTTGTGCGGTCTTTTTTATGCGATTTTGCTTTTGTGCGGTCTTTTTTTATGCGATTTTGCTTTTGTGCTATTTGTTTTGTGCGATCTTTTTTTATGCGGTGTATGAATTTCAATGGCTTTGGCTCCACTGTAAGGTTTTCTATCTATTTACCTGTGATGTAACGGAGAATGTTAGGACCTCCCCCTTGAAAGTCAAGTTTTGCCTTTAATATTCTATAAATTGAGTAAATACGTATTTAGCGTAAATCAGGCCTTGGGCCCCTAGAGTCCTGCTCCCTCCTTGATGTGGAGGTGTACGTTACGCCACTGTGAAATATAGACCCTTCAAAACACTCTGTTCATTTGTTATAAACAGTCTCCCCACAATGCACATTCAGTTGCTTTCTCTCAACGCTCCAGCAGTCCGTGCTTGATTGAAGACGAAACTTTCAATTGCAGTGATATTATCATAAAATTGATAGATTATGAAGACGGACAAGAAGAACCGGATTCTTGCGGATAAAAATATGCAGGGATCCAGCTTTCCAACAAATTGGAAAAGCATTTTCTTAAAATAGATACCAATTAAGAAAGTAATATAAAATTCCCAAAGGGCTTCAATCATGTACATCTGGTTATCGTAACATTTACAAGAAAGCGACCACCGGACCTTCGTCACAAAAACTTATCTCTTACTTCATGCTGCGAAAAATTAAATCAATTGAAATTGTACCTTTAAGTGACGAAAGCGATTTTGAACCTATTCATTACAGGGCTTTGGATTACGATGAGTAACAATGAATTATTTATTTGCATTTTCAAAACTTATCCGTGTATACAATGAGAAACTATATGTTTTTAAAATGTTTCCATGTGTATTATTAAATTATTTATTTTGTTATGGAAGTACTCTTACATATATAAATTTCGTAAATAATTGACATATTTTATAAATGCGACTTTTTTTATGCGTTCCCTATCCACCGCATAAAAGAATTTTCAGTAGTATTTCCGCGAATTAGTTTGTTTTATGTAAGAATTTATGAAATTTTTGAATATTTTTTGTGCGCTTATTTTTATGCGGTCCCTATCTACCGCACAAAAACAGATTCAACTGTATTGTAAACAGATGTATGAATTATAATGTGTTACAAATTCTCATGAAAATTAAGACATTTTTCTATGTGAAAATATGTTCTGCATTTAGTTCAGGCTTTCGTACATTAACGCAGACAGCTTTAAAAGTTCGCGTTACTCTACGGAATATACGGTGTGT
The DNA here is from genome assembly GCA_019973935.1 of Trichonephila clavipes. Classification (NCBI taxonomy): domain Eukaryota; kingdom Metazoa; phylum Arthropoda; class Arachnida; order Araneae; family Nephilidae; genus Trichonephila; species Trichonephila clavipes. The sequence goes on along the minus strand of BMAU01021220.1, from coordinate 7,650 downwards.
GGATTTATTTTAGCTAAAGATTTAATGTAACTTTTATTTGTCAGCCTGTTGTCTCAGCGAAAGTCCTGATAACGAACTACCGAAAACTAGTTAGAATCATCCTTGATACTAAAACTACACAGGGGCTCAAAAGGCACATGTTTCTTAACTAGGATAGTATGTGATTTGTCAATATTTATTGCTCTTCTTCAATCTGTTACATTCAGAGTGATATCAGTCGAGAATCATCTGCGAAAAGGCATAATTTGATTGTGATGTAGCGTGAAAAATCATATGACTAGATTTCGTATTAGAAGAACATTGCTTAGAGGAATACCTGTGTTTGCATAAAGCTTTTATTTGAATGAATTAACTTGGATTTTAAAAGACCTGTTTCGTAAGTAGATGTAAATAGTACACTGAAACACGTTTAAAGCGAAAACGTTGTAGACAAAATGTCGGTTAACACGAAATAATACAATTGTCCCGACAAACTAATATGTATTTTTATGCATTTTTTAACACGCTTTTATAAGTTTCACTTGTATGTAATGGAATCTTTGAACTCGATTTTTACCCACTTTAAAAGGTCAGATTAATTCGAAATTCTACACACTTGTCCAGGACCCATGACAATACAATAGTTTCACAATTTTGTTCCATTATCCTGATTAGGATAATTAGGAATGCGATTTATAGATTTGGCGACTAATTCCATATACCACTTCCACATTTGGTGACTTATTGCATAAACCATTTTCAGATTTGGCGACTAATTCAATTGCCATTTCCAGATTTGGTGACTAATTTCAGATTTAGTGACTAAAAGATTAAGGTGCAACCCTAAAACCGCAAGACTCCTGCATGTGAAAAAAAATAATTTATGTTCTAACTTCTAAATATTTTTTTATTTTTGTAAAGCAGTATACATTTAGAAGTGATGATATGAATTAACATTATAGCAATACGTTTAAAATGTGATAATACGATTGACGTTTAATATTTCTTCTTAACACACTCTTGTTAGTTATACCTATATCAATAGAGAGGGGATCTTTGAAATATAACGATATGGGACTCATGCGAGGCGTCGTAAATGGAGAGAATAAATACCCTTCAGACCCATTAGTTAATATACATTGAAGAGCAAGACTAATTACAGGAGCCAAATAATCCCGGCTCCAAATATCCAACTCAAGAATAAATTCAACAAAGAATAAATGGTAGCTTTAAAAACTAACAAAAACAGTCTTTTATTGTAGATCGAACTAAAAAATGAAAAATAAATTATAGTTTCAAAATAAACTAAAAAACACGCTTTTATAGTGAATCGAACTAAAAAGTAAAAAAATAGTTCTTAATATCATAAGAATAAAATTATTAACGAGAAATTTAATGTCATTGGGGTAAAAGTGTGGGGTACTTTGTAATACATTTTTACACTAACTCAGCATTTCGGGGAATAGAACTAGTAAGAAATTACAACAATTGATATAGAGCACCCCACACTTTTACCCCCAATGACATTAATTTTCTCGTTAATCCTTTTATTCTTATATTAAGAATTATTTTTTGGCTTTTTAGTTCGATTCACTATAAAAGCGTGTTTTTTAGTTTTCTTTAAACTATAATTTATTTCCCTTAGTACGAAAAGAAAATCGCTTAACATGAAAAGATTTCCCTTTCTGGTAGAGAGAGGATATTGAACCTGAGACGACACTTATATATAATGAAATATTTTGAGAAAATGGCTGTATTATTGGACTGTCCTAACTATATCATTCGAAGAATTCGTTGCAGTAGATGAGGATAATCTGCGCACATCCTCACTTATGGTAGACAAAGACATTTTGGAGTTTCTTCGAAGCTCAAAAAATATCATTGATACAGGTTCAGACAACGAAAATGGAGCGAATAATGCAACTCCTATTTCCACGGCATCCAAAATGAGGAACATCATGAAAAATATGTACAATTATTTAGACGCACATTCCAATTTTTAAATGAATAACAAAATGGACGGCATGGAACAATTTGTTGACAATTTGATGCTAAAAAAGACAATACAAAAACAAATATCAGTCTATTTTCTAAAAACTCGATAAATGTTTTTGTTTTTCAAAAAACTTGAAAATTTTGTATTAAACTTCATTTTCTTAAATATATATATATACAATACCTATCAACACGAAAATTCTTTTGACACGAAAAAATATTTCAATCCCTTCAATTTCGTGTTAAACGATTTTCACCGTAATTTTGATGAAGTATGCATGGAATTTTTTAGATTAATTGTTTGAAAGCAGCGGCCATTATATAAAACCTTGTCAAATACCTGTTTACCAACAAACAAAAACCTTCATTAAATTTTTTTCTGCATCACCTTTATTGGTTATGTTTGTCGTAATTTTAAGAGTAAAATGACCCTTACGGCACTTCAATAACCAATTGGAAATCAATCTGTTGTGTTACAGTAAGCTTTGGTTCTAGTTAGGAGAATCCTATCAAAAATCTTAGCAATGTAAGTAAACTAATTCGTCTGAAACTTGTAGATTTTCAGAATTTAAGGAAAGTTATCTTTAATATGGCCCTCATAATATATTTTTGGAAGGTGTGTAATTGCTTTTGGTAAAAAATGTACTTAAGTGCTTATTTTACAGCAGAATCTGGATATGTAGATTTTATTATTTTGCATCTTAAGCACAATGAAAATCGTTTTAAACGAAACTGTGGGGACTGAAATATTTTTTCGAGTTAAAAGAATGTCATGTTAAAGGATATTGCAGAAAAACATACATTCAACAAAAAATTAAGTTTATTAGAGCACATTTTATTTACATAGATATGTATATATGCTTAGATTTAATAAAAATAAATGAAACAAAAAAACATTCTGAAGAACTTAATGAAAGTTAACACAAAATTTTCAAGCTTTTTTTTGAAAAACAAAACATTAGTTGAGTTTTTGAAAAATTATTTGTTATTTTTCTTTGCTTTGCCTTTTTTAGTAAAAAATTGTCGACAAATTATTCAATTTCGTCCATTTTTTTTATTTATTTCACCAATGGAAAGTACGTCTAAATAACTATGTATGCTTTTACATGATGGTCCTCATTCTGGATAATTGTGTGTGACGTTTGTAAGAGTGGAAGGTGAAAGTAGCGTAGATAAACTAAACTGGCTAGTGCTACTGGCTATTCCGAGGGTATTTCAAAGCCAAGTTAGCCTCCTGTCTTCGAAACATATAAAACTACCTCTCTTTAATCTCACACCCCTCTTAAAAATCTCGCGTATTCCATACTTTATTCATACCCGGAAGTTATTTTGTCTTAAGCGATTTTCGTTTCGTGTTAAGAGAAAGAAAAATGCATGAAAATACATACTAATTGGTCGGGATTGTATTATTTCGTGTTAACCGATAATTCATCTTCAGCGTCTTTCGCGTTAAACGAATTGCGCTGTACGAGTATAATGCCTCTAACTTATGTAAATGTTTAATAACGTCACACCCTCTGAAGCAGGGATGGGCAGACTTTTCTAGGGTACGGGCTACTTCTAATTTTTTCAAGATGTTGCGGTCCTCCCAGTGGCGTAGGTGTGGTGAGGTAAGAAAAAGGTCTGCAATATTTATTATAATTTAATAATAAATACAGAATATATATATATATATATATATATATATATATATATATATATATATATATCCCTACATAGTTACAATTAAAAATTTACTCTTTTAAAACCGAAAGCAAAACGCAAGATGCAAACATAATAATAATGGCCACAAATGTAATAATATCAAATGATGCACTTATTATTAAACGATTTAAGGTATCCGACTACGTTCGGAATCGTGATTTTGCAAATGCATATAAATAGATAATACTTACGATACTTAGTGTCACTTAGATTAGAAAATGTATATAAAATTTTTTAAGAATAGTATTAAAATAACAAATTATTTAAGCACAATATTTTAACAGAAAATGAGCGTAGAATGACCCATTTTCAAAATATTCTCCTTTTGTGAAAAACGCTTCTATTATAATAATATTTTGCCTGTTGTAACGTCACGTCGAAAACAACAACATCTGGTGTCGGTTTCTTTGTAGATTCGACGCCCACACGTGCAATTTCCGATCCAGCGCAACCCCTGTTTGACCCCCGAGGAATCTAGCGACCCGACCGGAAGATGAGAGAGGAGAGATGCTTTGAACTTGCACGGGAGCGGTAACCAACGAAACCTCCTCTCACAAAATAGTGGACTCTAACAATCTAATTAATTTTAATAACTTTAATGTATCATTTTGTAAATAATTTTCAATAGTTGTGACGTAAATAAATTCTCTATTTTAATTCACCAAGAATACGCTACCGTTATTCTTTCAAACGTTACAGCTTAGAGTTTTGGTGGCAGCGCTTTGGGATAAAAAGTTAGCATTCAGGACCCGTGAGAGGAGGAAAATTTTGGATTTTTACGGACGGACCGCAACGCAGGGAGAAAAAGAGATCTTCGGAAGCCGTGCTGCAAGTAAATTCAGCTTCGGAGAAAGAGAGCGTCCTGCTCATAAAAGATCAAACTGATCTATAGTGTTAACGGCTAGTGTCCGAAGGGAAAGCGATTTTCGGAAGCCGTTCTGCGATTCAGCTTCAGCTTCGGAGAAAAAGAGCGTCCTGCTCAAAGATCAAACTGATCTATAGTGTTAACGGCGAGAGTGTCCGAAGGAAAGCGATTTTCGGAAGCCGTGCTGCAAGTAAATTCAGCTTCGAGAAAGGGAGCGTCCTGCTCATAGAAGATCAAACTGATCTACATCTACAGTGTTAACGGCGAGAGTGTCCGAAGGAAAAGCGATTTTCGGAAGCCGTACCACTAGTGCACATAATTTGCTTCTGACAGCAAGCTGAGTACTTCAAATGGGTGAGTACTGTTATATTTTTTGAGTTGCAAACTGCATATTGTATTAGGAATTTTGGTTAAAGTGTTCTTTAGAAATTTTGAAATACTTAGTGTTTTTCTTGCATGGGAACAGTGTTATTTTGTTTCTAGAGAATTGTAATTGTATTTCAAGCATTGTGTGCAATTTTAGCTTAAGATTTATTGTGTTTTAAGTCTCTTGAATGATTTTGATTATTTTTAGTGTTAAGTTTTTCTTTGTGTATTTCTGTGTATGCATGGGACCAGTGTTATTGTATTAATAGAGAATAGTAACAATAGTGCAAAATTTAGCGTGACATTTATTTGATATTGTTTAAAAAATGGCTTTCCTAGGTAAAGGGAAAAAGCAAGACATGTTGCAACTTGCTGAGGAATTAGGAATAAATGCCACTTTTAAATATGACTGTCCCTAGCATAAAATTGCAATCACTAACAGTGAAGGTTATGAAGAGGAATTTGTTAAAAATCTGTATGAGACTATCATTGCAAACGGAAAAAGATTGGAAGAGTTAGAAAGGGCTGAAAAATGAGATTAGAGGAGTTAGAAAGGGCTGAAAAATGAGATTAGAGGAGTTAGAAAGGGCTGAAAAATGAGATTAGAGGGAGTTAGAAAGGGCTGAAAAAAATGAGATTGGAGGAGTTAGTAAAGGAGCAGGCATTAAAAGAGAAAGAATTACAGCTGAAATTTGATTTAGAAAGGTTTAAAATAGAATCCGGATTTAGGGTAAACGATGAATCAAACGACTCTACAAATGCATGTTCTGTAACCTCTAATTTAAACTTAAAAAAAAAAAAAAAAAAAAAAAATTGATCCCAGATTTCGATCCTAAGCAGTCAGATATTAGTTTATATCTAGTGATCTTTGAACGCCAGGCTAAAAGGGCGTCAATAGAAAAGAAAGAGTGGGTGGGGCAATTATTGGGTTTGTTACCCCTAGAGATCGTGCAATTTATTGCTCGCGAACCGGAGGAACAAGCCGAAAATTACGATTATGTAAAGAAATTATTACTTAAAAGATTCAAGTTAAGTCCGGAGGTCTTTCGGCAAAAATTTGTCCAACACCAGAAAAATCCGATAGCACCTGGAAGGATTTCACTTTGAAATTACGAATTTTCTAGATGAGTGGCTGATTGGCTTAGAAATAAATACCTTTCAAGATCTCAAAGATCTAATGGTGGTAGATCAATTAAAAAAACGCGCCAATGCTAGTATGAAAGATCATTTTTTAGATAATTGGGCAAACCTTAAATCAGCTACTCAAATAGCAGAACTCTTTGATAATTATGAGGACGTCCGAAAGGTAAATTCGAAACCCATGGATAGGTGGGGCAGAAATGATAAAATTTTGACATACTCAGGGATCAAGGAAAAAAGAAAATAGATTTGGGAAAACTTCCCCAGATTAGGAGCTTCTGTTCCGGAGAGTACTAGAGAGAGAACTTTGAAAACGCGTGATACAAAGATGTTATCATTGCAATATGCCTGGACATATAAAAGCCGGTTGCCCTAAATTAATAAAAACAAAAACGACGGAAACTCTCAATAATATTGAAGGAAATGAAAACCCGGATTTTCTTAATTCATATACAACAAAGGGCTCTGTGAATGGTCACGAGATAGACATTCTTAGAGATACGGGAGCGACAATAGATTTAGTATGTGCAAAATACATAAATCCTTCTTCTTTCTCTGGTGAAAATGTTTGGGTAAAACAACCGTTAAGCCCAGAATTAGTTTGTTTACCTTTGGCGGTCGTGGAAATTTCCGGAAACTTTGGAACGGTGCAGACTAAGGCAGCGGTTTGTGGAAATCACTTAAATCAACACGGTCGATATTTGCTTGGAAATAAAACGGCCGAGCTAATAAAAGGAAATTTAGGCTATAATTTCCTGCCAGTCGAAATATTGAATGCTGTCCAAACAAGGTCTCAAGTCAAAGCGGCTAGAGAAGAAAGGGGAATAGATAGTGGTGATGCTAAAAAAGGGGAAGATGAGGTTATAATTGTTTCTTCGGATGCAGAGGACGAAATTTTAATACCTGCACTCCAGGAATATGTTCCGGAATTAGCGCTGCTAAGGGTTACGCGAGAAAATTTAATCGATGCTCAAAAAATAGCGAGGAGATTAAACCCTTATACGAACAGGCAGCCAGTCAAGTGCAGGTTACCAATCAGGTTTATTCGCTAGAGAAGGAATTATTGGTCAAAAATCGTGAAGATAAGTTAAGTAACGTGGTGAAGTTAATAGTAGTGCCGGAAGGGTTGCGCGACCCTATTAAATCATTGTGTCATGAGGGAACATCTGCACACCTGGGAATTACGAAATCCAAAGACAAATTAAACCGATATTTCTACTGGCCGAATTGCTATAGAGATATGGAACAGTTTGTAAAACTTGCGATCAGTGTCAGAGGGGCTGGGAAGCCCAATGATAAAAAAGAAAGCTCCACTAAAATTGGTCCCTGTTATTCAGGAGGTTTTACTAAGCTAAATATTGATGCATGTGGGCCTCTCCCGATCACATCTAAAGGGAATCGATATCTTATCACGGCCATTTGCATGTCTTCAAAATTCCCTGAAGCTATTCCGGTATCTGATATTAGTTCCGTTAGTGTCACAGATGCGCTGTTAAACATCTTTTAGTCGGATGGGGTTTCCCCGTGAAATACAATGTGACCAGGGTACTTCTTTTTTACTAGTGCTCTGACTACCGAGTTTTGAAGGTTCGGAATACTTG